>OX393579.1:17764875-18158000 GCA_947652605.1 Elmis aenea
AAATTGGCAACGTCGCAAAAAAATGAAAAAAACAAAATACTGTCATATGGAGATTTTCTTGCTGAATTCGATTATGCAAAAATATACTGGGTGTTCAATTTAAAAAAAATACCTTTAGTGACGCCCCACTTTTATGAAAACCCCTGTATACTTGAAACTAATTTTAAAACATGCACGTGTAGACATACTACAAGTTTCATTAAAAACTTTTTTTTATTAAGTTGACATTAAGGGCAATAATGGACTTTATCGCACTAATGGCGCACCCTGTATGTATATTAAAAATTACAACAAAAAATATCTAAAATAGCTTAAATAAATAAAACCTACTGTTTTAGAAAAACGCAAAATTATCTTTAACGTGCGTACATCTGATATTTCCAAGGCATGCTCCTTATCTAATTGTGATCTTATCTTGCGACATTTGCTGTCAGTCTTTAATTAACACGTTTGCCAGATCCTTTAAATGTTAGTGTGCGTAACATGTTTGCAGACGTCTTCCTAACTCATCCTAGGCATGTTTAACTGGGTTGATATAGAACTGTTGGCTGTCCAGGACACCACATTGATTTTTTGTCTCAAAAATTTTCAGCACAACTTTGCCACTTGTGGTCGAGTATTTTCTTGCTGTAAATTAAAACTTTGGCCGTGATTTTCTGCTAAAGACGTGTTATGAGATCCCAGAATATATGTGGTGTACCCCGGGGTTTAGCTGTAGGACGTCCATGTTCTTTTACCGCAAAATCTGTTCTTTCATTTTAGCTTACGCCACCTACCACTACATTAATGAATGATCATGCACCATACCTCGAAATATCTTACTTCGTGGTCTAAAGACTCTTATGTTCATGGCTGCTCAAACGGAGCTCGTCTGAAAACAATACAACTTGCCAGTCGGTATCAGTTCATTGCACAAATTCACCACAAAATGCTAAACAAGCTCTACGACGGCGCACAGTGATTTCAGGAACTGTCGGGTCACTGAAATCTTAATTCCAATTCCCCCCCAAAAGATGTTTGATGGATTGAACCAGGGAGGATGGGAATTCGGTAAAAAATTAATGACTTCCGACTCTCGACTCTCGAGTCGGTATTTTTTAAAACCGAATCAGACTCCCGATTCCTTTCACTAATGCACTACACGGAGAATGTAAAAGAAACTGGGTAAAACCGTTATTGAATTTTTTCAATGTCGTTTCCGTTCTGAAACAAGAAATAATAATGGCGTTCCCGTGTTCTTTAAAAAATTTCAGTTAATGTCGTTATTTTCAATTCTTTATGGTTCTGTTCTCATTCGTGAAAAAAACTAAATCAAAGAGTCGCGAGGCGATATTTTTTCCGACTCTTCCAAAAAGCATTGCCTCCAGACTGCTGACTCCCACTTCAACTCCCCATCCCTGGTTTGTACTAATATAAGCTAACTAAAGTGTTGTCAGAGTGTATTTGGGTGACCGTTAGTGTGGCATTTCCAGTTAGAATTTAGTTTTGTTGAGGGGTATTGAATGTTGCACGGCTTCCATTTGGTTCCTCTGTAAATCCCCAGTCTCTTAAAATTAAATCAAGTCCTCAAAATGACAGACCGGCTTATATCTTTAATTTTCATAACCACCAAAAAGCTTCAAACGTACTTATTCCTTCCTCAAATTTAAATTGTTCAGTTTTCTGATAGAAGATTACCGAAACAATTAAGTTTAAAAACGACGAAACAAAGGCAACTAAAAACTAAAAAAGTGTTTTTGTTTTTATATATTAAATTAAAAGGTCTGATAAAACAGTGAGTAAGAATTAACAAAGTTGAGGAAAATGACTAATAAAACATTCCTAGACAGGGTGACAAGTGCAGAAATAAGTCGGCTATAAAACAAAGGACCAATAGCCATGAGCGTCCGCAGGGGGGGAGCAAATGCGGCACTTCCTTCCCCCTGGAATCGAGTAAAAATGAAATATTTGAAAGTACTTGTAAAAAGAAATTATAAAAATTAAAAAATTAAATTAAAAATTACATGTTATTATTTGTCTCCATACTTTGCCCCCCTGGAAAATTTTCCGCGGACGCCCATGCAATAGCAGAACGCATTGATAACAGAATGAGGTAATTGAATTAACATCAAATATATCAAGAATAAGGGACAATAGACTAGTGAAGATAGTAAGACACTTCACCCGTAGAAAGAAGAAGTTTGAGCGCACCAAATAGGAGGTGTAGTAATTGTATAACGCAGTGGTTAGAGAACAGACAGAATAAAGCTTGTAATGAAGGAAGAAGAACCTTGAAAACATTATTTAAAATGTATGTTTTCTATTTATAGTATGTGCAAGCAATCGAACACCGCAACTATACAGAGATTTCAGTCCATAATATTAAAAGAAATTGTTAAGGCTCCATGGTACGTTACTAATGACAAGATCCATAACGACCTCACTATACCAACCATGCCGAATGTCATTGTAGAGGTTTCTGGTGGTTTCCTCTATGGTTAAGGCAAATGCTGTGGCAGTACTCCACCTATCCTTACCCATCCTTGACTATCCACATCCCTACCCATTATCCTTGTACCTCTAACGACTGAAGAGGGGGTCAACCCCCCTATAGCAGTCTCCGCGCGAGCGGAAAAAACACGTGACCTTTGACCTTTGACCAACCATGAAAGAAGCGTTATCCAACTTGCCAAATTTGAAACCCACAAAAATCCATTGTTGCTAGATGTAGAAAACAGCGCAATAAGAAGACTAAAAAGACGGTGGCCAGCAGACCTGTAACATGGTAGAAAAGATCTCAGCATGATATTGATCAAACAATTAGTTAGCCAGCGCATTAGCTTACAAAATAAGTGGTGTTCTGATTGCTAATATGAGTATAAAAAAACCTATAGTCGAATATACTAGGAAAACGAAATTCTCCTGTTGATTCCTAATTTGTTTTGCAAATTATGTCTGTTTTGCATAGGTCATCGTGTGTAGTAAATCCGTTAAATTTTGATTTGAATCGAACTTTTATTTTCGTTACGGCTAGAGTTTTGACCTACATTAATTATCATTAAAATACTCCTATACTCCGAATTACGCAGCAGAATGCACATGGGACACCCTGTATTCGCTCTTAAATCCAGCATTAATATCCTGGCGTACGCATACACTAATTCCCGAGTGGCTGATTCACTTTCAGTCACGTCTATATATCAATATTTATAAGTTTCTATTTTTAGTATCAATTTACATAAATTGCAACGCGATGAAAGATTATGCGTGTCCCGTTTTTCATCATTTAAATGAATGAAATTTTGGTAAGTTAATGGAATTAAAAATGTAGATAATATCCTTTCGATATTTTGTCATGAATGTTCGCTAATCTTAGAGCGTGTTTTAACTAACCGTTGATCAAACTAATTGGAACCATTAGACAAACTACAATAGCACGTCCTAATTCGTACGATCACTCATCGCGATATCGAAATTATTATATTATATTCAGTATAGTTTATATACAGGGTGTGCAAATATTTTAAGTGGTGATAGAGGAACTTTTTCTAAAATAAAAATCAAGTAAAACTTTGCTACCGCTTTATCTTTAAAACGAAAGTTGTACAAAAAAACGGATAGGTGGCAAATTTTATGGCCTACAACTTTGGTCCAGTGAAACTTTCGGAAAATCAAACCGATTTTCCGGAAAAGTGGAAAATAATAAACAAAGTTTAAAAAATTCCAAGAAATAATGTTTTTTATTGAAAAATGCCTTAGCATCGACTATTTATAATATTATGCAAATATATCGTCATAATTTTCAAGGGTTTCCATGAAGTATAAAATTCTTTAAAAAAAACTACCCCTAATCATTTTTTAAGGAGCTAACGAACAAATTTAACAAAAAATTGTTTAATTGCATAAAACAAGTTATGTTAATTTTTAAAAAGGCCGGAACGCCGCATCTTTTTAACAAAACGTCATAGAGCAAAACCGATGCCTATTGCGGATAAGGCATTTAACGGACTACAACTTTGGTAAATATGTTGTCCAATAAAACTAAATGTATCATAGAAATGTTTACAATAGTGAAAAAGGTGAAAAAAAACTATAAAATGCAAAACAATGCAATTCCATCTTATCTTAACACAATAAAATTAACATGTAACCAAAAAATTACTTTAATAAGTGTGCAAAATAACCTCCATCATTTTCAATACACAATCGCATTCTCTTTAAAAGATTTTGTACAGCATTATGTATTACGTTCCCCATTTCGTTAACTTCTTGAACAGCAATTCTTATTCTCTCCATTAACTCCTCCCTCGTTGCAGGTTTTACTTCATAAAAAGCCTTGAAACTGATGACTATATACATATTACGAATAGTGCCGATGTTATGGCATTTTTAAACACAAAAGATTATTTCTTGAAATTTGTTTTACACTGTGTTCCTTAATTTCAGCTTTTCCGGATAATCGGTTTGATTTTCCGAAAGTTTCACGGGACCAAAGTTGTAGCCAATAAAATTTGCTATCCGGAATGCAAGGTCCGTTTTTAGTACAACCTTTCGTTTTACAGATACAGCGGTTGCAAAGTCAAGAAAAAATTAGAGATTTTAAATTTTTAACATTTTTTTTGTACAAACTGCTTTATTACTTTTAAACCATTGCCTGTAGACAAAAACATTATTTGAGCCAATTTTGTAGAAAATTTCATGCTCTATTAAAAAGCTTTAAGGTATTTTACGATAAAATTGATATTTTCGGTGACAGAGCCTTTTAAATGCAGAAGTGTAAAAAAATCAAATAAGTGTTCATATCTGCTTGGTATTTGATTTTAGGAAAAAAATTTAATTGAAATTTTTTGTTAGAAAAAGGCCCTTTATCACCACTTTAAATATTTGCACCGATGACGGGGACACCCTGTATATTAACTGTATGTTATAAACATTTTTAGGGCCTTCTTAAAAATCTTTACCTAGATTTCCAATATTTCTTGTTTAAAACTGGATAAAGATGACAGCAATTTTTTTTTAATGCAGTCAGTATAACATAAATATTTTATCCTTATACGTCATCACAGTAATACTTAGTATGAACATTCAATACAAATAATGACCAAAACATAGTTATAAATTTTACTGTAATATAATTGCAGGCAGGGCCGGATATGAGGGTGTACAAAGTGTGCACCGCACACGACCCCGCGCTAGCCGTTTAGGGTTTGCGGGTCTGTGTGCGAAAATAAAAAACACACGCACACGGCAGGGCGGCCCGCGCTAGGGGAATGAGGGCGAGGATCTTTTTTTTAGATCATCAGCTTTTTTAGATCATCAGCTTTTTTAGATCATCAGCCTGTTTAGTTTTTTAGTAACATTTTACTTTAACGGGGCCTTTTATCAACTTTATCAAAATATCCGGCCCCGTATTTGTTTTCGTTCACAGCCCCGCAAACCCTAGGACCGGCTCTGCTGCCAGGTTCATTCCTTGTTTGTAGTGAAAAATCTCCATTTATTGGCTGGCTAGTACAAAAATAAAAAGCAGTATTTTTTAAATCCAGTAAGTCTATTATGAAGGATGTTCCAGAAATAATTATCACCTCATTTAACTCTATACAGGGTGATTGAAATTCGAGTTTAAACATGGGGATCTCGCTTATTATAATAGCTAGAGTATAGGTTTAAATTTGGCAAAGTTTTTACACAAATGAAATATTTCCTACTCCAAAGGAGTTATAGACGATTTTCAAAAATCGTATTTTCCAGTTTTTCCTTTTCTTGGATACCGTTTGAGATATTTCCAATTTCTCTTTGGATTATTAATAAGCACCAAATTTAGCAACTTTGCCAAATTTAAACCTATACTCTAGCTATTATAATAAGCGAGATCACCATGCTTAAACTCGAATTTCAATCACCCTGTATAACTTTCCTTTCTCTAAGAAAATATGGTCATCAAAACCTAAAAACCTGCATTTATAACTAACAGCTCCATCTAATACTCCCACTGTTACTAGATCAGATACTGGACAGATTTCCTATCTGCGGCTTGCAAAACAATAATAATCTCTCGTGTTTCCGAAACTAAAACAAATAATCAGAGATTAGCATACGTTAATTAATATAACTGTTTACATATTTCAGATAAATTAATCACGACATGGACACGCAATAACGTTTAGCTCGTTAATTTTAAATATTTAATGATTGTATCGTGTTACTAAATAAACGAATTAAAACTATGTATGAAATGTTTCACGCGTGACGGCACATGTCGCGAACGCACACCCACACCGTTAGATAAAAAACTTTTATGAACAAACTAGAAAAACAACTCACCCCAGTTACATATATTAGCACATATTTATGCGATATTAGCATGCTTGTCCATTAGGCTTTATTTCATGAATGTAATCGGTCTGAAGCAGAAATTGAACGTGCACAGATTATACGTCTTTGGTTTCTGACGCTAACCCAAGAATATTAAGATTTATAACTTGTCCGAAGAAGCGCCTTCGCTGAACGTTTTTTTGAAGTTGTGTTTATATCTATCTTATTCTATCGTCTTCATCACTCGTGATCGGCATTTTAAGGTCAGAGGAGACTAACGGCATACCAATGCCTCCCAAACAGTGCGCCGTGGCGCTCTGTAGCGTCGTGGCGAACTTAGAGGGAAGTGAATATTTTAAATTCACTTTTTAAAAATAAAATTGGGCAGAGTGAAATTGACTTAATTTCAGAATTTAATTAATTATGCACAGGGTGGGCAAATTTCGATGTTTTCATAGGAAATCGATCTCTTTTTTCGAGAAAAAGTTAATGGTGAAAACTAAAATTGGTTGTCGTCTTTTGTTTTCGAGTTATCGCCGATAACTCGATTTTTTGACTTTTCGTTTTATGACAATATCTCGCTTGTTTATGAAAATAAACAAAAATAATTTTGACGTTCTACAGGCACTTTTTTAATAAGAATGCAGTGGCGAAGACAATTTTTCAAAAAAAAAATCGAAATTCCAGTTGTGACATAAAGTTGGCTGTGGCATCACGAGAAAGAGGATTTTTCCACATTCCAATAATATATATCATGTGAGGTCGATTAATTAATTTTCCGTACATTATAGCAAAAATTAGGTAATTTTTAGTGTTTTATTTTTTATAGTAATTGGCTTATGGCATTAAGAATATACCTAGTTAAACAAACTGTCATTCTGTTATTTTAATGATAGTTTGACAGAAATAAATACGTTTATTTGTTGATTGTTTTTATTTTTGTACCTTAAAAACACGAAATGGCTTACGAATATTACGAAAAGTATGATATGTTAGAATGTTCTATTCAAAGTAATAATAAGTCTGATGCTACAAGTGAAACATATTTTAATCGTTACCCACAATGAATGAGATTTTGCTTTAATCTTCCAAAAATAGATTTATTAGGTTGTCTTTTTTATGGGTAACGATTTTGTTCTGAATTCTTTGTTATATCACATGGTATTTTAGTCTTACATTCATTGTCAAATTTGAAAAAATGAGTTTTGGACAACAGCCACTATAAAGCAGGTAGGCCGGTCTTTGTAATTTATGTCGTTACCATGACAACCAATCAACAAACTAAAATTTAAATCTATGGTCTACAATAATAAGCGAGATTCCCATGCTTAAACTTGAATTTCAAACACCCTGTATACTTGTATTTGTAGAGATGTGTTTTCAACGGCTCATATGATACGAGGATGAATTAACAAGTTTGCGGCCTGGGATATAGGTTAAAGGTTACATCTATTTTTTACCAAATCTCCTCATAGCACAATGCATTTATTCTAGCGATGTTCCAACCACATTACGCCCTCTTTGAAGAACGATTTGTCAAGGCCTGCAAAATGAGTGTCTAGAGCCGCTATAACCTCCTCACTTAGTAAAAACTTTCGTCCTGTTACGCGTTTTTTTTTTTAAATTTAGAAACAGGTATTAGTTAGAGGGGGCCAAATTTAGAGGCTATGGCGCGCGAAAAAACAATTTAAAACCCAGTTAAAGATCAATTATTGTGGATTGTGCCATTCAGGACGAGTGAGTCGTAATGAAAAATATCTTTATCTGTGCTAAACCCGATCTTTGTTTAATATATTTTGTTATAATCGATTCAATAAGTTAGCGTGGTACTTCCCAGTTATAGCCTTGCTTTAAAAGGGTAGTCAATTCCGAAATACTGACGCTATGACCTTTTCAGCTAAAGTAATTTTCTCTGCCTTCATCGGAGGTGAATAATCTTGATGCTTTAATTGTTTTGATAGTTCTTTCACCTCTTGTGTGATAATCAACCGATGTCTCATTGGTTGTGATAAATCTTTCCATACATTCGTTTAGATTTTATTTGAATATTTTATATTTTAGGTTATATTATATAAGAGACCAGACATCAACATGGCGAAAAAATGTCAGCCCGGGAACTTTTTAGTTCAACCTCGTAAGCAGCAAGTATAGCAAAAAATGCCAACAGAAAAAGAGAATAACGATGTCCGATCCAATGTTATTTCCCATTTGAAAAGGTGACACTCAGTGTCCACAAGACATACACATCCGATTAGTAACTAAAATATAAATTGTTTTTTTTTTCAAAGGCATCGATTTTTTAAATTCTTGTTTAAATACTTTTTTTCCTTCATTTATACGGTTTATTTTTTAAACTTTGCAAATAATTAAAAAAAAATTAATTTGTTTCCCCGGAAACGGTAATTAAACGGTATCGCTAGGTATTGTTTTGTTTAATTAAGGAGCGCTTTAAAAAAATCCAAATACAAAGGTTCAAGTGATCCGAAACATTTTGAAAACCTCTGTTCTGCACAATTCAGGATTCCACGGAAGTACGAAATAAGCCTGTGCCTAAAATATTTAAGAAGTTGAATGATTAAAATTTTTAATAACTAATAGTCTCTAAAATAATAGCACAGTTCCACTGAAATCGTAAAATTTTAAAGAAAATGATTTTTATTACTACACAAACCTTAAAAATTAATTTAAATCGTATCTTTTCCTTAAATGGCAGCTTATTGGTTTGCCCAAGATTTAAGCTAAAAGTGGGAAAAACCAAAAATAAAACACAAACATTTTAATCCACTGCATATTTCTTTGATTCCATACTGTAAAATTATTGCAAAAACATTCTTGCTTACCTTCAATTTTTGTGAAGACATATTTAAAAAAATTTGTATCAACTGAAACGCAAAAATGTCAATATCTCTTTAGACTCCGTTTTTATAAAGTCTTTTAGATCTTAACCTTCCTTAATAAATTGCTTTCATGTGCTCGCAAATACACACGTATAGAAAATACGTAAAAACTGATTATACTTATTCGATATCTTATTTGAGTAAAGCAGAATTTAAAAGCTTAACTTGTTTGTTTTTCCAGGCCACAGATGAAAAGAAAACATATTTACCACTCGCTCGTGCAAACGACCTTTGAAGTATACATAAATCAGCAAGTAAGTGCAGTTTTCTTAGTGGTTAACGACTTACAAATATTGAGATTTAGTTCGCGTTCCTTTATTTTAGTACGTTATAAGCAGAACAAACGCGGCAAGAAGTTAATTTAATTTAGGACCGCCTTTAATTAGATTATGATAAATAGAATGTGGTATATTAGTTGCCGGATTTGCAATGAAATTGCCTCAGTAGCAAAACGCTTGTTAACTTACACCGACTTTGCTTTTGTTTTTTAAAAATTACATTGTTCTAACTTACTCGCAACTACTTTTAAACACAACACGTACAAGTTGAACACAGAACTTTAAACTTTACTTGTTTAACAGAAGCTCAGACGTGAACATAGCTTTATTAAGTTCTTGTTTCAACAAAAGAAAGAACGCGACGTTTTACCGGAGGTCTACAAACTCTTGCGACGCTAAATAAATCATGAAACAAATTTCTTTTTGATTCTTTTTTTTAGTTTAAGTATTCTTGTATTTCAAAACTTCAACATAATGACATGTTTTATAGCAATTACCAATATTATTAAAAATCGGAAATCTACTGTGACAGCAAATATTGTGATACCGATTTAACACGTTAAGCGCCATTTGTATCCGTATGGATACAAATAGTTTTTGCCAAATGGGCCACCTGTATCCATTTGGATACAACAGCGGAACAGCCTACATTTAGATTCGGCTGCCTGTATTCTTAAACATACATGTATTACATATAACTATACCAGAAAAGGTTTAAGGATGGCCCGCTGGACCAGAAAACTTTGGTGGTCACGATTTTTTTACCCACATTGATATTTTAATTTTCCCTATCCCTCTCTTTTTTTTGAGGGACCCAATATTTTCTTTTGCGCCCGGGGCCTCAACCGACCTTAATGGTCTACGATACTTTTACAAAACATTAATAATTTCTTTTTATATTTAACAAATTTTATTAATATGCCATTTTGAAACATTCAGAGTGCGATACTTATATTTTTATGTTAGCGATAAACATTAACAGCCATAAGATTCCGCGATCTGGTTTTATGATTTTAGTCTTCGTTTAAGTTAAAAAAGGACGAAATTACTCCCAACTGCAGTTGTTTTATTACATTGGCTACTCGCCATAGCGACTTGAATGCTACAACTGTTATGACACTGCGGAGTTTATTACAACTTTATAATTCCATTCGCGCGATTTGCGGACAAATATCAATTAAATGTACCGTGTGCTTGGAATATGAAATTTTTGTTTAAGTGTATTCGCTGTGTAAAATGACAAATACCGTTCCGTCCAACAGCGTAAATTTACGACTGACGTTGTTTGCTTCTACTTGCGGTAAAGGAAAATCTACTGCCACCACGTTTTGGCAAACGTTTCGTACCTTCTGCGGATAAATAAATTTATGTTCCCAACTTCGCTTCGATCAACAAGTTTACTTTGATATATTTGGTCAAAGGAACAAACATCTTCTTTTAACACATACACTTTATTAATATGTAGCAACCAACAGGTAAATATTTGAATATACAATCCATTATTCGTTAAAAATATACTGTGGCTTTTTATGTTGTTCAACAGTCGACGTTACGCCTATAAAATAAGTTATTTTTAGTAAGGAAATGAATCATTCACATCTGTCATTATTAATTAAAGTGCGATTTCGTATGAACGTCTCAGGAAATTAAATTTCATACGGAAATTCACACTGAAATTACTTTAAGCCAGCTGTTTATGACGACGTATACAGGTTGCCTATTGCGTATTATTTTTATGTCGATCATATTCGATATGGGGAAAAAGTCTAAATAAAAAATTATTTTTAACTCTATGCTTGATTTTAGAGTACCAATATGAAAGTTTTTTACTTTAACAAGAACATCCTGTATATTTTTAATGTTTAAGATGTTAAATTAAATTTTATTTGACAAATGTATCAGGTTTATTCTAGCTAAAATTAAAAGTTTTGGATTTATTACGATTTTATACAACTTTTGACTGATACAGAACTAAAAAAAAATATTTTACCTACTTAACAAATAATAATAAAACTGAATTTGGAATTTTTGTTAACAACACTTCTATAGAGACTGCCAATTAGCTAAATTTCTAGCGTAATACACAAGGTGTTTCTTTTGTTCTGTACATTTGGCTGTATTTTAAATATTAACAAGTCACATTTTAAATAAAAAAACAACATTTTTTACATTTTATTATTGATAATTTAATTGTGTTTTTTTAAAATTGGAATAGTCTTTGTCTAAAATAAAATTTCTCTGGTATTGATGATAATTTGCAGGCTTTTATATATCTACTATTTGATAGGGTTTAAAATAGTATGTTACATAATAAGAGTTGTAAGAACCATATTACGCACGAGTGGAAAAGTATTTTCAGGAGTGCGTAATTACTTTACAACTCGTGTTATGTAGCTTACTTTTTCTACGATCACATAATATAAACGATTTTAACAGCTTCTTTGCTAATATACATCATATAATTACGTTGTCTAGCCAATTTTGACGTAAGCCTACTTTGACATTTCTAGACAAGTTTGCGTTTTGCTTACCGTGCGTTATAACTCACTTGCTAGGCATGTAGGAAGTATTTGACGTGAGTCTGCTTTGATCATTTCTTTAAAAAAAACTATGCTTTTTGCTTACCGTGCGTAAGGACCACGGTCTACTACACAGGTTGGGAAACTCCTATATAAAACCAATTGAGGCCGGTAAATTGTTCCGTAAATTATCCTACAGATAACTCTAAGAACCGTTCGCCATAAATTATCGCTAGATGGCGGTGTCTAAGAACCGGTTTGTGTATTCGATTTTGACATAGTCAGCGAAACTTATAAGCTTTCGCTTAAAAAATTCGAATTTAATCATTCAAAGGATGTATATAAAATATTTTAACCGAATTTTTAAGTTAGTTTTGTTCAAATTAAGATCCCACCTAGTCTAAGCTCAGGTTCTTAGACTTATCGACATCTAACGGGTATTTATGGCAAATGGTTCTTAGACTTATCGCCATCTAGCGGATATTTATGTCGAAAAGTTTCAGATTTTCAAACAGGTTTTCAAACCTGTGTAGTAGACCGTGGTAAGGACCCACCTACTATGCATGCAGGCTCTACGGTAAGAGTCATCTACATTAGTGGTAGAAGAAAAAATTATTTAGAGTATCAAAGACAATTTAAATTTACTTTAAGGTTGTTCATTTTAATTATTCACTATAATTTTATGTTTATTACAAGTTTATTTTAAATCAAAAGAGACAAATTTCAATTTTAAAATTTGTTTGGTTGTTTGCATAGTACAGTAGCTAAAATTTCAGCAATGCGTCAGGTTAAATTCATTAATATTTAACTTACTTCGTTATAGACTCACAAATAATAAATTATATTAAACCATAGTTATTTTACGTCAAATATTATTTATTTTTTACAATTTGAAAACAATAAGCGATATTGTTACGATAATATTGTATCTAAATTTAATTATTGAAAGTTGATGTAATGAAGTTTATTATACCCCGTTTAAAGGAACGTGTTCCAGACTACAAACTCGGCACTCTTTGCAAACGTATATTCTTCTTACACAGCTTGCAAATAGTTTTGAGTTTATTCAGACATGGCATTATGCGTCTGTTGTAAAAATGACACGTTGCTAAATAGGGGTAAAAGAAATAATATTTTTTATTTAAAAAAGAAATCAGTCATAGGTTGATTGAGGTTAGAGATGGCTGCCTTTACCCATGTCTAGTAATGTAGTAAAGTAACTCCGAGTGTTTTTATCATGTTGGTCAAAAATATATCTGCTCCCCAAATTAATTTAATTATTATTTAATAAATTCGTTGATCCTGAGCTACCACTCCCAAGAGCACGATAGCCTTAAGGATCAACCCTTAAGGCATTCATAACAATTTTCCTACAGCTACACTAACAATTTAATTGCGTAAATAAAATTTTAAATAACGAGCAAATAATTGCAAAAGAATCTTATTTAACTATTTTTTATGATCATTTCCAAAAACTCCTTTTATAAAATAATTTTGCACAAAAATTTTTAATTTATCGATGGATCGCTCTTTAAATATTTTACATTTGCATGTTCCTTAGGTTTCATTGCCAAAATGGCATTGAAGTATAATTTTTCATAATAGCTGACCATTTTACTTATTTTTTTTAATATTTCAATTTTATTCCAATATCTTTTATTACTTAATTTAACATCTTATAACAATTTCATTTCCTGTAGCCAAAACGCCTTCCTTTGCAATTTGCTATATCTGCAAGTCGATGTAAACTGTGGATTTCACAATTTATTAAATTGCAAAGTAAGGTAATAAACCAATCTTGATTTCCGTTAGGAATATTTTGTATGTATTTTATAACGTATATGTAGATATCAGCATTTATTTATGTATAAATAAGGTAAATTAATTTTAATAAACTAGTACAGTTAAACTACAGTTCAACTACCATTCTTTGGTTACTACCCTTAGCCTAATTAGGAGTGTGAGGCTGCACTTCGGGTAGTAATCCAACGAACAACTTACACAACACTTACACTGTTACAAGTTACCAACACTTAAGCCTAATCAGGGGTGTGAGGCTGCACTCCAACTTCACTTACACATCCGCACTCACTACAGATACACAAATTTGCACCAAATAACAGTCTCTGGTAGTAAACAATAATTAAATCAAATAGTTTTACTTATTTTGTACATCAGATCTTAAATTAAACGGTTTTAATAATTGAGCCATATTGGTTGTTTTTTTTTTTTTTTTTGTTTAATTCAATGTTAATATAGGTAATTAAGAAGCTTATTGAAGTGATATAACCAAATAAGAGTTTATAATACGATAAAAAAAATTATTAAATAAAACTGAAAGCGCAAGGAGTCGAGTGTACTGGGGTTTGAATAAAAATATATTTTTTACTTCGGTATCCCAAATCAAGAAGATACATTCTGACAAATGCTAGGGCTGACGGAACGTAATCAAATATTCCAAATGGCAGTGATGTGACTGCACCAAACTAAAAAAACGCCAATACTTTTAGATGGACTTTGTCATTTTCAATAATCCCGAAAATATTGAAAACTATTCCCTCTGAAAGAAAAATACTTCAATCTCCAATAATTTCAGGTGTCTTTTACCAGTGTAACCATCGCAAATAATTTTCAAAATGTACATTTGCTTATTAAATTTATTCAATATTTGTAATAAGACTCGACGTTTTTTTGTTAGGAAGATCAACCAATCCCGTACTTCATTTTAAAGTTTTCTCAGAAAACCTAAACGTAAACCTCCGGTAAACAAACAGCGACGTCCTCTTGGGAGACATAAATTCAAACCTTTCAGTTTTCTTTTTGTAATTCGTATCCAGACTGAAAGCGGACAGTATTCACGAAAGTGTTTAGCTCTGAAAAACGTCCCAGAGCATTGTTACAATTACATTTACCAAATCACACCAGCATAAGAATAAATAACAGTAATATATCTTGCGCTGTAACTGGATTATATTTCGTGTATTTAGCTAACACGGTGAATTATTATATTCAGCGAAATGTTTTACCTGAAACGGCTTAAGTATTGAGTGGTGATGTAAATCCATACGGTGTAGTTATAAATAGAGTATATCGTTTCATCCAATTTATGTAGAAATATACGTTTTCACCTAACCAAAATGGGTTTAACCTTTAACTAGTCGCGTGTACTGTGTATACATAACTACTCGCATGGCGCCTCGGAGGCACCAATGGGGTTTTATAACAGTGTTTTTGACTTACAATCTTAAAAATGTGTTAAACTGGTTTATTCATAAAATATAAGCTAAATCTTAAAAGGAATAACAATGACTAAATAAATTATAAGATATAAAATATATATATCTGTATATAAAACATAACTGTTAAAACATAAAATAATTTCTTTTTAATACGAATCAAACATTGGATGCAAAGCATTCATTGCACAATTTTATTGTATGCTCTGAACAAATATTTTTATGGCATTGCGAACAAATTTGTTGCGAATGTCGATTTTTAGCCCTAGGGCATAAATGACAGCGTTCATGCCGAGTAGCACATACTTGCATTTTACGGACTGTAAAATAGAGAAATATGAATAATACTATATAATTCGTATTCCTAAAAGTACAATTGAGGAATACATAAACAGATATTAGTGACAAAAAATAATTAAAAATGTTACAACGATTTAAAAAACGCTTGGCGCCTCTGCGGCGCCGTGCGACTACTTAAAGGTTAAGAACTTTGACAAGTAAATCTAAGCCGTGGTCTTTCTAAAATTTGCTGCTCTCTCGCGCTGTTAAGTGCAAAACTTTACTTTTAAACCGATAGCTTAGTTGCAAGTTTACAAACTTTAGAGAAAAAGCAGTAGGAATTCTAATTTTGCTGAAAATAAAATTTTATTAAATTGCAAGTACATAAATCGACCACTTTAATTTAAAAGATAAAAAGAATTGCACGAGTTTTATGTATTTTTGTGTGTTATACAGAGTGGGCACAATGTTTTGAGAAAGGCAAATATGTAAACAAATTATAAATAAAAGTTTTAATGTGCTTTCTTTTTATCATTAGCGATGCACATATTGACGTTTTTTTAAATTGGCGTATACACGATGCATTAATGCATTATATCCATTGATCCTAGCACTGTGACGTTGATGATTACCTAATTGCGTTCATTTTTACTATACAGGGTGTTTCATAATTGAATGCTGATCCTTAGGGGTATTATTCCTTGGATGATTTTAAGAAAAAAAGTTCATATCAATGTAGGTCCGCAACCGCCGTATTTTTGAGATACAGGGTGTTAAAAGTTTACTTGAAAACCGTTCGTCGGACAAAAAAAGTCAAGAGGCCATTTTTACCAAGAGATAAAGTAAAATTATAAAAATGACATTTATTTTGAAAAAAAAAAACAGTGGCATATCTTTTTTTTCTATAAAAATATTCAAGGACATGTTAGTACGGACGCCATTGGTAGAAATAGAACAATTTTTTTTTCTGAAAAAAATGTGTTTTTATACCTAGTTAGTACCTACTAAAATTCAAAAAAATATCTAAAGCGGTATCAAAGATATTACGAAAAAACTGATATTTTTTTCAACTTTTAACACCCTGTATCTTAAAAATACGGCGGTTGCGGACCTACATTGATATAAACTTTTTTTCCTAAAATCATCCAAGGAATAATACCCCTAAGAATCAGCATTCAATTACGAAACACCCTATATAAACCTTTTTCTTAAGCATACCCCAGAAGAAAATATCAAACCAATTACCTTGTACCGAACATTATGTCTGTTCAACTAACCATTTACGTAAACAATAGTTTCCTACGTAATCAAACTTTGTGTCACCCTTTAAATTTGTTTTGTTTGATTAACGGATAGTTAACTAGCAAATAAACGTATTCTTACACTTAATTACATAAAATTCTTATCTGAAAATTACTAATTCAACACTAGAGACCTATGATTTTCACCTGTTCGATCGATCTAACTAAAATTTCTCCAATGACAACTACGTTAAAAAAGCAAGGAACGGAATTGCTTAAGATAGAACATAAAACTAAATTTTGCATTGGTTTTGAGCGACTCTTAATGCTGTAAGACGCGTTTGAACGTTGTAAAGAATTATGTAGAAAAATAAATTTATCTCTCAATGGTTTTATTTATTTTACAGTCATTAGCAACTTACTTTGTATGTGCACCTAAAAGTGATATAAGTAATTAATAAAAAACAATATACCTACACACCTTGGTACGGTTAACAAAATTACAGTTATAAATTTTTGTGCCGCAAAAAAAAAATAGGTTTTCATTGGCAGATTAAAACCTTTTTTCTTATCTGGCTTCATATTTTGACCGCATTAATTTTATTAGTAGTATTTCTTTTAATGTAATTTCATTTATTTTTTAAATGAAAAACATAACAAACACCGACGCATTATTTACTGAAAACCATTTCGAAAGTATCTACCAATTTTTGGGATTTTAATTTGGTAATACAATGTAACGTTACAAAATTTTGGTCATTACTTGTGATGTTCAACGTGAATGTTTAGATTTCATCTATTAACAAACGATTTTCTGAATTATTTGCTCATTATGACTGGAACACACTACTGGTACAATATGTGCTCATAGAAAAGAATGACAAGAATCAATCTTCAATAAAAAAAGGATGACACAGGTACAAAATATTTCGGACTTAGGTAGGAAAGAATTGACCACCGAGAAATGCACAGCCACTTGAAAAAAAGTCCGTTTAAAATGCTGTGCTTACCATGTTTCTTATTGCTAAATAATTGCTTTAGACCTGTGTTTAAACATAAAAAAACTTTTCTCAACAGTAAGAACCGATGTGCAGAGCGGTCTGTGACAATATACACTTTTCTCAAGGGGTCAGGAATTAAAAACGAAAAAAAAATCCGTTCGTTTCTGTTCGGAACGAAAACGAAATATATCGTTTTCGTTCTTTTCGTTCTAACCGAAAACATTCTGTTTTCGTTTTCGTGAACCGAAATAATAACGGTTAAAACCGGTTTTACAATATTTTTTTTTGTCGTCAAAAAACCAATTTTTTTTTAGTCACCACAACCCTCTATAAATACGATAACAATGTTTGCGTCTCAACTAAAATATAAACGATGACGATGGGGTTTGATGCTCACGGAGAGCATATTTGAGACTGGCGAACCGTCGCCATATTAAATTTACCAAATCGTTAAACACGTTAACATTTAACCATTTTATTAAGTTTAACACCCGTAAGGTGCAAAAACACAACGTGATTAGGTTAAATTAGACACACGATCTTTATCTAAAAATACGAAAATATAGCAAGTGCTGTTTTAAATTTGTTTTAGTACTAAAAATCTATGCATTTGAATTAAATAAGATCCTGCTGTAATTATTCAAAAAGACAAAAGAATGAATTCAAGTGGATAATTTACTAAATGTTATAAATAAAAAGTGTATAAGCGGAGGTAATTTTTAATATATTTCACAAATACATTTTCTGCAATATAGAAAATTTAAATGTCGCTTTCTTCGCCTATTTCTCTAATAATTTTTCCTACATAATTTTTTTTTTATCATAAAATTCCACCAGGACAAAGTCATTAATTTTAATGTCATTTAATTCGTCGCCCAATCTTGCTAGCAAATTTTCACTGATTAAATGAATGTAGAGAAACACATCCACCCTCTGACGAAGTATCTCATTATTCAAATAAACCTTTTTGTTTTTGTACGAGATCTTTTTGATTTAAGTGGATTTTATCAAAAAAATTTATCTGTTATTTAAATTGCATTGTTTTAACTTTTTCGGTAATTTTCAAATTTCAATAGTATTATAAAGTTTTTAAATTAAAATAGGTAAAAGTTGAAATTGATATAATTGAGGTAGATTATAACGTTTCAAGCTGCCCCATTATTTTTGTTTCAACGTACCCCCTCACCACGTCAAATTGAACAAACTAATTTCGAAACTTGACCCTTGGTTTGTTCCATAATTAAAAAAGTATGTGGACTCCTGCCCCCTTATTCTGTAACTTTTAAACACCAGCGTAAACACCACGCGTTAGTGGTAACTTCCCAATTCTCGTAGTTGATATTCCGTTTCTACTGAGGACCAAGAATGAACCCTAACCGTAAATGCTAGACGTAATTCACGTGAAACCGGCTCGACAGCCGCGTTTAAGGCTAAAACCCTGTCATTTCGACTTGTTTACTCAATAACATTTAGTGATTGGGGGTGAATTTTTATATTTTAAGTAAATTTTGGGAGTGTTGTATTTGTGTTGAATTAAAAAAGAAACAATAATTCTTAACAATAATTAAGTGTGTTGGATATTAGTAAATTTAGGAACGAAGCGACGAAATAGCGCTTTGGTAAGTACAGTAAATCTTTTATTTTACAAATTGATATTAATTTTGTTACATTTTTAAATCCGTAATATTACATTGTGTTCATTCAACAAGTAAATAAATACCTCATGTAAACTAGTAATGTATATTATTCGCATGACAGTATATCGGTATTTTTACATTCTTTCAGAATAATGGCCCATCTAACATCTAACACATATTTCATGGTGGAACGAAGAAAAGAATAAACGCAACATTAAGAAATATACAAACGTAGTTTGCGAGATGCACAAAATTATAACAAAATTAAGTTTTGTCATATCTTTGTGTATTATTCGCCAATTTTAATTTCACAGTCCAGCTTAATATATAAATAACATGGTATATTTGTTTGTAACGTACATAGTGCAATAAATAAATGAAATCAACTAAACAAAATAGAATTACTTTACCACATCACTGGCCAAATTTAAAAAATACCCACCCAAAGTGCTGACGACCATGGAAACAAAATTAATTCAGTAAACAAACTATAAAATAAGAAAACTTAACAAAATCGTTGTGTAATATAAAAATAGGAACAAAACGCATCAAAACTTTAAAAAAAAAACTGCCATAAATTCTTTAATGTAAGACAGAGTGTACAAAGTTACATGGCGGTAATTTTTAAACAAATACGCGTTAAGCATATTTCAGTTGTGAACGTGCGCAGTAGGATTTTCTGTACTAACTTTTCTAAAATAGTAGATACAGGTTTTAAACTTGGGTAAACCCGCCGTGAGTTACCACCGGTGGGTTAAAGCATAAATGAACTTGCATTTCCGTTAAATCCAAAGTTACAGAATCCAGCTGCTGGGCCGTTAAATAAATTCCGAGCCAGGGGCTCGGAGCCCCCCCCCCCTGCCCCCCATGTTACGCATATTTAATATACAGATAGAAGGGCTAAAGAAATACTTTTAAAAACTTTAAATGGAAGACCGTGATCAAGGTTAAAAAACAATGAAAATGAAAAAAATAAAAATAAACCAGTACAAATCGGTCTCCAATATGATCAATTAGAACACTAAAAACAACGAAACACAATGAATCAACAGGTCCTAAAAGATAAGTGGCGGAATTTTTTACTGTAGCTCCGGCAAAGTACACCAGATGCTCTTAAATTGTGTCTATGGTTTATAAATGGTAAAAACCGAAAGGAAAACATCTCTTATCACTCCCATCCAGGGATGGAAAACGTAACGTAACGATACCCGATAACGTTATAATAACGATTCAACTATAATTTTTTATACAATAACGTAACGATATTTTTATAAAGTTATATAACGTTATAATAACCGATAACGTTTCGTTAAAAGTTATTTTGTATCGTTATTCTCTATAAATTAAATTTTTATATGGCGATCTTTTTATTTTCAGAAGATATAATATTTTGTTTGTATTTTAGAAATTAAAATGAAAATAAAATATCTCAACCTCAACGTAATTTTGTAGGTACTACTTTTTAAATTTAGATTTACAGATCCCAAAAGAAATTTCAGAGTTACAAATAAAAATTATTTTTATACAGCATGTTTCTTAAATAATGCGAAAAAATTCTAGAGGTGATACTTAGTCGAAAATGAAGAGGGATCTTTCATTTTTTTTTTCTTTAGGGTATCCTTTCGGAGTTACACCCCCCTAAAGGGGATCGGTAAAATTGAGTTTTTATTTTATTTCCCAAATTTGGATAAATGTGGGAGATTTATACTTATAAACAGGTTTCCCATAGTAATATTTTTAATCATCTCCCACCTTCACAGGGGGCTGAAAACTGCGACCCCTGTTGGTTTTTTTATCAGGACTTTTTGGTGGGTTGAAATCTAGCAATTTTAAATTTTCTTTAAAAACTTGATTTATTTAGAAGTTTTCTTTTTCTTCTTTAACTACAGTTTTTAAGTAAATTATATGAATGAACATGAACCATCAAATATTCCAATATAAAACGATATTGGATAGAAGTGACGGGTGTAATTCATTTTGACGTTTACGCGGCGACAACGCTAAAACGCCCGTCAATGCTACCCAATATGATCATAAACATCATATTCACTCATTTAATTTTTTACTGAAAACTGTAAGATTTACGAGAAAAACTAAAAAACAAAAAAAGGTTCTAAATAAATAAAACTAACAAAAATTTTTTTTTTGCAAAATTTCAACTCACCAAAAAGTTCTGATTAAAAAACCAACAGGGGTCGCACTTATCAGCCCCCTATGAGGGTGGAAGATTATTGAAAATAATACTATGGGAAACCTTTTAATAAGTATAAAACATCTACCAAATATCATTCTCCTACATTTATCTAAATTTGAGAAATAAAATAAAAACCTAATTTTATCGCTCCCCTTTAGGGGGGTGTAACTCCGAAAGAAGACGTCTAAGAAAAAATTGTTATATAAAAGACCCCACTTTATTTTCAATAAGGAATCACCTTCCGGATTTTTTCGCATTATTTAAGAAACACCCTGTATATCATAATTTATGTAATGTTATACAGGGTGTCCCCATTATACACCGCCAAAAAGTAGGTACATATTCCTGAGTGAAAATGATGACCATTTGTCAAATATTTTGTTATCCAAAAATGCTTCCTTTCAAAGTTAGAGACCTACGTCCTAGCCTTTTAAGCTAGAGCTATCAAACTTGGCCGAAATGTTTGGGTGTTTCCCATTGACTTTGTTGGATACTTAGAAAGAAAACACGTAATTGTAAGTATGATTTATAGTCAGGTCACATCCTCTTACCATCTTCAGAATTTTTTTCTCTGGAATAAAATTGAAAATGTCATTCGTCCATAAGAAACTACGACTTAAGAGGAAAAAATTCGTCTCTCTTTGTTTTTTGCTGTAAACGTAGCCGTTTTCGAGAAAATTAGCGCTAAAGATGCATCGAAAAACTCTGTTTATACACCTCAAATATTTTTTTTACTAAACTTAGTTGGCTAATGTCATGCTTGACTTAAGGCTTGTTCGTAATAAACTAACAATAAGTGAATGTCGGCTAATTCGTTTAGAGTATACAAGTTTGTGTCTGACACACGGTCTACTACACAGGTTAGGAAGCCTGTCAAAAAATCTGGAACTTTTCGACATAAATTTCCGCTAGACGGCGATAAGTCTAAGAACCATTCGCCAAAAAAATCCGTTAGATGGCGATTAAGTTTAAGAATACATTTTGAACAAACTTGACTTAAAAATTCAATCAAAACATTTTTATATACATCATCTGATTGATTAAATTCGAATTTTTTAAGCGAAAGCTTATAAATCTCGCTGATTATGTCAAAATCTTGTGCACGAACCGGTTCTTAGACGTATCGCCATCTAGTGATCATTTATGGCGAATGGTTCTTAGACATATCGCCTCTGTGGGATAATTTACGGAACTAGTTAACGGCCTCAGTCGGTTTTATATGGGAGTTTCCCAACCTGTGTAGTAGACCGTGGTCTGACATTTTTAAAAAAAGGTTAGATTATGAACAAGCCTTAAGTCAAGCATGACATTAGCCAACTAAGTTTAGTAAAAAAAATATTTGAGGTTTATAAACAGAGTTTGTCGATGCATCTTTAGAGCAAATTTTCTCGAAAACGGCTACGTTTACAGCAAAAAACAAAGAGAGACGAATTTTTTCCTCTTAAGTCGTAGTTTCTTATGGACGAATGACATTTTCAATTTTATCCCAGAGAAAAAAAAACTGAAGATGGTAAGCGGATGACCTGACTATAAATCATACTTCCAATTACGTGTTTTCTTTCTAATTATCCCACAAAGTCAATGGGAAACACCCAAACATTTCGGCCAAGTTTGATAGCTCTAGCAAACAGCTAGGACGTAATCGATTTTTTGATTTTTTTTTCTTGCAACTTTGGAGGTCTCTAACTTTGAAAGGAAGCATTTTCGGATAACAAGATATTTGACAAATGGTCATCATTTTTACTCAGGAATATGCACCTACTTTTTGGCGGTGTATAATGGGGACACCCTGTATAACGTTATATAACATAACAATTCATTTTTTTAACGTTATTTATAACGTTATGTAACGAAAATAAATAATAAATAACGTTATACAATAACGTAACGATTTAAAACGTTATTCCATCCCTGCTCCCATCATTATTATAATTTGTTTAAACACTTGATTGAAGTAATAATTCTAGTCGTAAAATAATAACAAACCGATGTCCAAATATGGTTTCAGGGGATAGTTTACATTTCTACATTACAATTTACGTAAAGATAATATTGTTACTATAAACTGACTGCAGCGATCTCTGTTGTACGTCAGATATATTATACATAACCCAATATATCGCCTTACTATTAATTTTGCAACGTTTAAGTTAGCAGACAGTAATGGTAAACATAACTTAACAACTAATTGGATTTGGGACACACTGTTTGTGGACTCAGTCAATCTGCGTAAACAAATGAATGTATTTTCGCATCATAAAACAAAAGCAAAAGGTCATATGTGAAACTACTAACTGTAAAATATTGTTGCAGTACCTGGAAAACGTTAAAGGAATATGCGCTGAATACTTTTTACAGCGTCATACAACATGTCTTTAGAATGAGGCAATTTTAAATAAACGTATGCTAATTTAAATTTTACAAGTTAGAAGCTTATTTTAGAACACCAAACAGCTTTAAAATAAATCCATTGCATCGGATATCCATTTCATAATGAATGTAGCGCGCTATATTGGAATAATAAACAAAACATCAACCGGAAACCGTACGTAACACATAATGGAAGCCACAAAATCGCCAAGCTGAAATTTTCATCAGATTCATGGTCATGTTGAAACTTTTCTTTACGATCAAGCACTTTAACGTGTTATGCCTCAATGATGTGACAGTAACAACTACATTTTCAAATGATTAAATGGGTAATAACAAAAAAAAAGTTTATTGTGTATCTGTGTGGTGTATGTTACGTATACAATGTGCCCATTTTTCTACGCTGTTGTATGGGTAACTCCGTTAATATTAGAGATACAGAAACGTTTAAATTAGCAAAATTGTGCAGAATTTAAAGGGAAATCTAACGCCATTTTCAAATTTGACCTACGTCATCAACTTTTTGAAATATTTTGAAAAAACTGAAAATGGTTGATTTTTTCAAACTTGAATAATTCCGTAACCATATGAGTTAGAACAAAAATAAAAATTGGCTTTTATAGATGTTTTTACGTAGATTTTAAATATGTTAACAAAATTTTCATAGCACTCTCGATTTCCGAGTTATAGCACAAACTGTAGAAATTTTTACGATGAAAAGAAAAAAACATTTTAAAAGTCAGGGCACACCTGAGCAGTGAGATAAGCCAAACTTGACTTTTTTCAATGGCAACCATAGTTGGCTATGGGTTTATTAAAAAGTGATTTTTTTCTCGTTTCATTGATGCATGGGTTATTGGCTTTATCTTCAAAAATAAGCAAGTTATAATCATATTATTGTATTTATTAGGTTTAATTTAAATGGCTTTTGAAAACAAAAAACCAAACCATTACTTAAATAAACTAGCTGTTTTTAATTATACACATAAGAAATTAAAAACGTAAATAATTTAAGATATTTTTTGCATCATATTAATTTGTGATTTTCATTTACTATTACTACGTATAAAGTCTAAATTATTACAGCAATACCAATTTTAGATATGCATATTTTTTTATGACATTAAATACATTCTAAAAATGACAGCAGTCACACATATGATAACTTTTTTGTAAGGCTAATAGCTAGAGTTTCGGATGTATTTTTAAGTTTACATTTGCAAGAAAAAAATACAATTTTTTTAAATAATGCATTTAGTCAAATAACGGTAGAAAATAAAAACCAATAGTGTTTTGGCAGGACAAAAGGATTTAAAGGAGACCCAATAAAAATTGACAAGAAAAAGAAGAACGCAATAAAATTGATATACACTATACAGCGTCATTCAAAAAGTGTGCAACAAATGGAAAAAAAATTATTATTAAAGTCTCAGAAAATTTTACTCCTGATAGAAGTTGGTGCATAGTTTTAAACCAATTTTAAGACAAAAAAAGTTCAATAAAAAGTTATAGGACACTAAATTGGAATTTGATCGTCAAAATTTGAATTTAGCCTTATTTTCAGGTTTTAAATAACTCTTTCCCATAATTTGTTTTTTTTTTGTATCTTTCAAAATAAAGGCACTTTGTACTTGCTAAATTTCAAAAATCGCTAAAATCTAGTATCCTATGACCTTTTATTGAACTTTTTTTATCTTAATATTAGTTATAGACCATGCACCAATTTTTATCAAGAGTAAAATTTTCTAAAAAGGCATTAATAAAAAAAAAATTCATTTGTTGCAGACTTTGTGAACGTTAAAATTTATTAAAAAATAAAAATTGGAATTTGACCATCAAAATTTAAATATAGCCTTATTTTTAGATTTCATATAACTCTTTCCCATAACATTAAATCACGTTATTAAAGTTGTATAAAACACTTTACAATATACACAATAAACTACACGGATTACGTAAAACAAACACAATGAAATAAAAAAATAATACATCTCTATTACAAATGTTTGAACGTTAAAGCTTTGTGAAAAATACGAGCGACTGTTAAGCCGACAACAAACTCTGCATTTACAGCTGCGGTGGAACAACAAAACCGAATGGAAGCTCTAAAAATGATGAAACGATTGGTTTTATTAACTCGCGAGGCGGCTAAGGCTTCTCGATGATAAATAGAGTGCACAAATGAATAAAGCTCGCTATCAACTGAAAGCAATTGCAATTTAAGCGTTTAGAAGTGACTTAATAGAAATGTGGTCATTTTTTAGATACATATTATTTATTCTATAACGATCTATATTAACAAGCGTTATTTCAGACGATTTTTTTAAACTATATCAACGTACAACAGACCGTGTGTAAACGAACTTTCATCATACTTTTAATCAACTTTTTTTATTGAGTATTAAAAGAATAAACATAAAAGATTAATAATGCTTTGTTTTTAGTATCAATATTGTGCAAACGTACAAGTTGCTTAATCCAGTGTTTCTCAAACTTTTTGCGCTCTCCTTTTCAATATAAAAGTTTATTGAGTCCGCTTTTCCATATCAATTTTTATTGCGTCCCTTTCCAAACCTCTCGCCCTGCCAAAACACTCGATCTGTTGTTATTTCTTAACCGGTGTTGTACTAAGCATATTATTTTAAAATTCGTGGGCGGCACTTTTAGTCTACCCAAATGGGGTAAAAATGAAAATCTCGGTGTAATGAAGGAACAGTAGATATAATAAAGAAATTCAAAAGAATTAATTAAAAAAAAGGAATTCGTGTCAAGTAAGGTGATAAAACGGGCTACTTGACCTTGCTTTACTGAAAACTCGCCCCTGTGTAACGACAGAAATTCCAAGTACCTAATAAAATTTATGATAGGGTACCACCCATTCAATAAAATTATGAAACAATTCATTTATTTTAGGCATTAAATTCTATGCAGTTTTAAACTCTATTGTAACAAGGATTTTTCACCCTTATTAGAAATAATTTTGTGGGAGTGGGGAAATCTGATTTAAGAAAATAAAAATCAAAAAAGGTTCTACCGTGAAACTGTAATTTTGGAAGATGTTAAAGCATTCTACATTATCTAACTTTGCATTAACATTAAAACACGTTTGAACGTCTAAAATTAAAAAAACATCGCCTGCGGCGCATTTTTTTTCACCGCCACTTTTTTGTGTCGATCTCTGCTTGCTTTTGGAAAAATCAAAAGTTAGTAACGGTTATTTATTTATAGGGGCGGCAAATTCAGGGACCGCCCCGGGCGGCACAAACTCTAGCTACGCTACTGCTTAGGAGGCACACCTCACAGGTTGAGATTTACTGATTTTTTTAAATTATTTCCGCGAAGGTGGATTTCTTTCGGGTTCCTATACTGCAACCTATTGATCTATTGTACCTTCTGGTGATAACCCCTTACAGTATTTTTGAAAAACTCCAGGATTTTCTTTGGGTTGCCAAAAATTCCTCGAAAACAATTGCTCGAAGGAAAATTGCTCAAATAAAATTGCTCGAAATCAAAATTGCTCGAAATGAAAATTGTTCGAAAAACAATTGCTCGAATAAAAAAATGCTCGAATACAATTATTGCTCGAAAAACAATTGCTCAAATGAAAAATTGCTCGAAATGAAAATTGGTCGAAATGAAAATTGCTCGAAATGAAAATTGGTCGAAACGAAAATTGCTCGAAAAATTGAAAATGTATTTATAAAAATGTAATATTTTTTCATTTTTTCGAGCAATTTTCCTTTCGAGCAGTTGTTATTCCAGCAATTTTCCGTTCAAGCAATTTTCCATTCGAGCAATTGTTTTCGAGAAATATTTACCAAACCATTTTCTTTAGGGGTATTTTCCTTAACTCTTCTTGTTTGGTTTTTTCATCCCTAGAAGTCTTCGCCGATAGGGTGTGTTAATCTTTTGCATTGGCATAGTACGTGAAAAGGAGTTTTTTTTACTTCGCCACATCTTCAGCATACAGTGGTCTCTGAGAAGCCTATTATGTAGAAGTTTGTTTAACCCAGTGTCCTGTAATGTTCTGTGACTGCTCTGATGTCTACTCTGATTATCCTGAGCATTACTTCTGTCTTTTCTTTATAGACATTTGACAGGATAACCATGAAGTGGGTTTGTCCTACATTTACATCATTTACTAAATTTAATTATAATGCCTAAAGCGAAATCAGTTGGTCATACCTGTTTGTTTCAATCATTTTAACTATCCTCCCTCCTTACTTTTTTTGTGTACTGTAGTTGTTAGCTATCCCTATCAAATATTTAAAGCTAAAAACTCAATAATTGATGCATTTGGATGGCAATTTTTCCAAACATTTACAGGAGGCGCCACTACACAAAATACCCCCGGGACTCCATATAATCTCGTGACACTTCTACTACCTGCATTCGAATTTTAATCGTGAAACTTGCAGAGATTAAATCTTTCTATGCAAAACGTGCTTTCTTTTAAAAATTATTTATAAACGTTCAACAAAAGATTTCCGATGTCTTGAGTCGAGCCTGTATGCTGCTTCCAACAGCCACAATTTGGTACCGTCAGTTTTTCAACGGTTTTTAAAACTGAACAACCTTCGAGTACATAACTTTAACTCAGACTTAAATGTTTAAATTGTGGTTTGTTTGCCAAATTTTTTTGCTCACTATTTGCTAACCGAGTAGGAGTAGAAGTTGTTTTGTTTACCACGCGATTATATCCTTCAACTTTGTCAATCTGGTGGAGGTGCCGTTAATCCTAAAATATTGCCTTTATATTTTATCACTATACCTATTACTTCAAGTTCAATTTCACTAAAGTAAAATATTTTTATATATCAAAAGCTTTTGCGGCGTATAGGTATATTTATCTCTTTTAACTTTCAACGAAATTCATCTTTAAAAACTTCTATTTCATTGCGATTGTTACAAAGTAATATATGGCCTAAACTAAATTAAACGTAATAATTATTATTTATCTGTAGAATATTAGTTTTTTTTATTGAATTAATTAAAATTATAGTCTGCGTTTTTAAATATTCCTACAAAATCTTTGTAAAATTACTTAGCGGTCTACAACCTCAATAATCTAATCACTTACAATCATGTCAATTTTTTACAATATTATTCATGGTAAGTCTTTTACATTAAATTTCAATTATTGAACTAACCTTAGTTGTTATAAGTTACCTGCATTTGTAAGGTATCGTAAAACTTGAACGTTGTGAAAATACGATATAGATTTTTTTCTACTCATGTATATTATGAAAGTTAACATTTTCTCATTGCCTACTCTACATGAAAGTTTTACTTTCGTCTCTAGTGGCGAAAATAATGTCAATGTCAAAGTCAAAATCAAAATCAACTTGTAAAATTTACGATTTTTATAACCTTTAACATAATTAATTAAAATTGCCTTAATATTCCAATCAAATAATTTAATTTTACTGTAGCATTTTATATAACAGTCGAAGAATGGTACAAAAATTAATATTAACTATATTTCGTTTGCAGGTTATAATTTTATTTATCTCAATGTCAGTGTGGTGGTGTCGCTATGGAAATGAAATGATTAATTTAAACTTTATACATAATAATTGTCATTTGGTTCGTTTACATAAACGTTCGTTCTAAATATAATATAATTTTAATTTCGTAGAAAAAATTGCATTTACGACTCGAGATGAAATCAGTTTTTTTCGTTCGTGAGATTTTTTCACTCGCCGCTTTGCGGCTGGTGAACAAATCTCAAGTCACGAAAAAACTGGACTTCCAACTCGTGTTGTAAAATATACTATTTAAAAAAAAAAATTATGCATTTAAGCTAAATGTATTTTTAATGTGTTATTTATCCAAACGTTTAACTCAGTGTTTACCAGACTAACAATCATCTCTTATTTATTTTTAGAGTTTAGTTTTACCGAGGTACCCCTTTCGGCCAAAGATAGAACACCATTCTCTTATATAAAGTTTTAATGAATTGTTTTCTTTAGCTGAAACATGCTAGGGTAAAATAAAAAATTCTGCAGTCTACGCCTTTAAACCAATCACACTTTGGTAAACACTGGATTAAAAGTTATCCTCCATTTTGACTATTAAGCATAACTACGAGAATTTTCATTACTGAAAATGCTTTTAATTTGATAAAACAGTGTCTTTTTCGTTATTACGTCTCTCTTATTAGTAACTCAAGAAGGTAATTTAATTTCGCATTTCATCAGAGTTGAAATCTTAACGTCTCAACCTTTCCCTATCCGTAAATTAAATTTTACAATGTTTTAAAATGGTTTCCAATTTTAAGCTTATAATTATAAACTGACCAAATACATTTTTTAATTTATAGTCACAAAAAATATTTCCTAAATTAATAATTTTATTTAACTAGATAAGTTTGCTCTTATTAATCTTAAACTAAAAACTTTTCTGTTGCTTACTAAACGACTAGAAGCCGAATTTATTTTATCTCTTAAACTCAAGTTTCACTTTAGTAAGTTCATATTTTATAAAGGTATTGATATTAAACTTCTAAGAAAATATTTTTAATCTTTAAAACGAATCTCCAGACGTAATTTAACAAAAATTTTTGCTTTAAACTAATATAACTTTCCATGCGCAACTAACTTTAAAATTATGATGTCTAAATTACACTGCGTGTTTTCGCTCTGCTAAAAGTTTTTGTAACTTTCATTCTTTAACCAAATTAAAATGAAAAATACACTTAAATAAAGTAACCTTGAAAGGACCAGTTAATTAAGTATCATTGACTTAACTTAAATTAATTTTGTTTCGTTTTTCCCTCAAAATAAAAGGTAATGCCATTATACAATGTAGAAAATGCCAAATAAAAAATAACATGTGGTAGTGATGGGGTAAATTCAGTTTTCTCGCGATATCCTAAGACAATTTTAGAAACCGACTGTGCATGAATAACTACACAAAATAAGCTGTTTAATGTGGAAATTAATGGATCAATTATACGGGTGTTTCATAATTGAATGCTGATCCTTAAGGGTGTTATTCCTTGGATGATTTTAAGAAAAATAGTTCATATCAATGTAGGTCCGCAACCGCCGTATTTTTGAGATACAGGGTGTTTTTTGAATTTTAGTAGCTAGGTACCTACTCACTAGGTATAAAAACACATTTTTTTCAGAAAAAAATTGTTCTGTTTCTACCAATGGCGTCCGTACTAACATGTCCTTGAATGTATTTACATGATTATTAAAAATTAAAACTAAAATGAAATGTATTCTTTTACTCTTCAAGAGTACCTATTAGCCTTTTATTTTTTTACTCGAAAACCGTTCGTCGGACAAAAAAAGTCAAGAGGCCATTTTTACTAAGAGATAAAGCAAAATTATAAAAATAACATTTACTTTGAAAAAAAACAGTGGCGTATCATTTTTTTCATTAAAAATATTCAAGGATATGTTAGTACGGACGCCATTGGTAGAAAAAGAACAATTTTTTTTTCTGAAAAAAATGTGTTTTTATGGCTAGTTAGTACCTACTAAAATTCAAAAAAATATCCAAAGTTGCATCAAAAATATTATCTACGAAAAAACCGATATTTTTTTTAACTGTATCTCAAAAATACGGCGGTTGCGGACCTACATTAATATGAACTTTTTATCTTAAAATCCTCCAAGGAATGATACCCTTAAGGATCAGCATTAAATTATGAAACACCCTATATAGGCAGTGTAAGTATTGTTTCAAAGTTGTCTGTTCCTATGTCATAAATCAGAGGTTGTGCTTCATAATAAAACAACACAGTTACCACTGATGTTGAAACTACGTATAGAAACTCGAAATGTAGTCTGCTAAAATGAAGGTATGAAGTAATAATGCTCGAATCATATCCCTAGGGCCACTGACCCTTCATTGTGGCTCGCAAACAAAAAAATTCCAAAGAAAGATTCAAAAGCTACAAATAACAGCGAATAATATAGTGTAGCAGCTCTTGCGTCACATGTCGGTTAAAAAGAAAAACTCATCTTATCAAACAGTACGAACAGGTGGCGCTGCTTCGTTTTCGTAGACTTCCTAGTTCAGTGCTTACCATAAAAGTACTATTCTAGTCTCTGTCAGTTTTGTCATTAACTAAATCTTTCAAATTCTTTACTTGAACCGATGTACACTATTGTTTCATTTCCGGTTTCGTCGGAACTTTGTTATTTCAAATGGAACACCCTGTAGATTTTTACATTTTTGGGAAGTGGAACAATTTTGAATACAACTGCACTATTTTGGTTAATTTTTAAAACCTCAAATAATGTTGGGACAAAAGTTTATTTTTTTTATTAAGTGTGCCGTGACCTGCATAAATTGAACTGTATTATGTGAACAAGTGTCCAAATAGTTATTTATGTATCAAGGCCAAAAAGTGTAACTTTTTCGGCCGCGTCTGGTTTGCTGGCCGAGACGTAGTCGAGGCCAGCAAACAGGCAAGGCCGAAAAAGTACGTTTTGGCCGAGGTGCATATTACATTTTTTGTGCGATAGAAATAAAAACAATATAAATTTTTAGTATTTTTCAAAATTATAGGTTAGAAACTACGTAACATTCTGTCACTGACAGATGACAGCGTATGTACTGCATTACCGGCCTTCTCCTTAGCAACGGCCGTAAAAGTAACTTTATCGGACGTTGCTAAGGGCCGGTAATGCAGTACTTTACGGTTGCTAACGCGTCCGTAAAACAGCTGTTTCTAGTACGATCGCACAAAAAAATATTTATGTGTGTGTAATTGACATTTAGGTTACTTTAATCGGCTATGAAAGTTGTAGAATCGATTTATTTAAAAAAGGCAATTTTTTTAATATAACGGTGCTGGTACATGCTCTTGGAAGGCTGCTTCAAAGACATAAAGTATTATAAAAATTGATTGAGATATCCTCTTAATTGCAGTACACTGTTAATTGAAACTAGTTATTGCGAAAAGGTTTAGATTTTTTAATTAAATAACTGTAGTAGTTGAACATACAAAAACAATAGTTTGTTTTGTTGCAGTTAGGCACAGTGTACTGTGATTAACAAGATATCTTAACAAGGTTTATAATACTTTATTATTATTATTGTTATTATTTCCGCGTAGGTGGTCCCCTTTCGGGTTCCTGTACTGCGGCTTATTGGTCCTTTATAAAACTTTAAGGCTTTGATCATTTATATTTTAAAGACATTAATTTATTTTAATAGTATTTTTCTCTTCAAATCTTCCCAAATGTCTGTGAAAATTTCACCACATTATTGGATTTTCTTGATAAAGCCTTATGTTTTTGCAAGGCTATTGATTTTATAGTACTTCGATTTAGTAACTACATTTTAGTTGAATTAAAATTTAATAAAGTAATCTTTCCAATTCATTTGCTTAAACATAACTTCAATTCAACTTAAAAATACATATCTTTAAATTTAAACTCTTGTTACAATTTCTTTTTAATTTTTATAAAGTATAAGTACCTAACGTATTTTTTTAATAAAATTAACAAATAAAAATATAATTTGCTTAGATCAATTAAACAATCATAGCTCATCAAAAACACAATGCATTTCTCTTGATTGGTTAGAACTAGATAGTCAATGAATGCCTGTCAGTGTAATTAAACTGTGTGGTAAGCAAAATCTAGAAGCTAATTCAAACAAATGTATGGCAAGGATTTAGCTTTGACGAGTTTTGAAATCACATTGGCATCCTTTGCAAACGGTTTCTTGTTTGTATGTTAGCTCTATTTAACATATGTATATAATGGTGCAAATGGTGCAAATCATTTATGATCTAATTGACTAAATCAAGTAGGTTGTTAAAACCTAGTTTAATAATGTATTAAAATATGTTGTGAAAACATTAAGTCTATCCGAGGGCATTTTCGAACGAAGATTCATAACGATTTAAAAACGGCTTAGATCGGTTTTTGGTAAACAAGCGCCTTCTTGCCTACAGCTTACCTTTAACCTGTTTCTCATTTGGTGTTTTGTGAACCTAGTACTCATAATCCACATGGAAACATCCGAGGTACATTTGATCTACTTTTCGGTTATCGACCCTTGAAGATTGGCGTTCTGTTCAGCATCAAAAAAGACAGAACGCCCTCGTACAGCTGTTACCGAAAAAACGTTGTTGCTCTTACGTAACAAGATCGGAAAGTGGTACTTTACTGAATGAGTAGGCAGTTTTTGGACGAACCGTGGGCGAATCCTGAAAGCACACGAGTCCAGTAAAGACACTTTACGGGTATGTTACGTACAATATTTTTTCTGCTCACTGACACCAAAATCACTATCGTCACCATCTGTAATCAAACAAAAACTTAACAAACAACAGGTGAAAATTCGCTTGGTGGTATAATGACGCTTATTTGACAGTCAACAAAACAACTCATCACCATGGCAACCAGCTACTTTCCGGCCTAGGCCAGTAAAGATGTATTTTTTAGCCTAAAAAATGATTGGAAACAACTGATTTTCTGGACGGAGGCAGAAAAAATAATTGAAGATGGCAATAAACCCACGTATGCACCAATAGAGTATCAAATTAAGATTAAATCCTCATTTTAACTTTAAATATATATGCGATTTATTCCTGACAATGTGCTTCAACAATAATGCGCTGTCGTTAATCGCCAGTTTGTTTGCGGTAAACACAAAATTATAATTGGTTTGTGGTGTACACACACATTTGACTATAAAAATATCTGGTATTGTTTTAGCTTTATCATTGACTTTTCAGTTGACACAACATCAGTAAATGAGTACGATAATAGGACATTCGGCAACATATTTTGTTTTACAATTTCGATGCTGTGATGATATAAAAACTAATGTTGTAAATTAAAACTTTCACAAAATTTATCAGTCGTACTAATAATAGTTCATTACATAATATTATAAATAATGCCATTATAAGTAGAAGGACAATGTCTTTACTACATTAATACATCTATTACCATGGGCGTCCACAGGGGAGGGCAAACGGGGCACTTGCCCCTCCCAGGAATCGAGTACTTCATTAATGACCAAATGAAAGAGGGTCAAGTTAAAATTTCGGTTATATTTTAATACATTCCTTTTTAAGCTTTGCTTCCCCCTGGATAATTTTCTGGGGACGCCCATGTCTATTACGTTTGCCGTTGGGTTAGTAATGGTTATGGTATTAAAGAACATGAGAAAATCATTTTTGTATTCCTTTAACACTAATTTATCATACCGTGAATACCGTCAGTGCTGGTACTTCGTATGAACTAGTACATACATACATACATATAATTCAAGCTCAAACGTTCTGTTTCAGTACACTTCGATATTTTTATGCAAATCTTTTTTTTCACAACAATTTGGTTTAAAACTAATAGTTATTACATATAATTTAAAATTAAGTTTTTCGTTTCTAATTACCCATTAAAGACGCCGATGATTTATTTACATCTTTGTCTCACCAGTTGTAAGAATACAAAATTTAACAATAAAATTCGTAACTGATATTTTCGCTCACACTGTAGAAGACAAATCGTTGTATATGTACTTTTTTCCTTAGACATTGTAAATGAGAAATAAATAAAATAAATACACCGATTTTTCGACAACAGATGATCCGGCACAGATGATTTGGCGCCTCCTTTAGTCCGGACAAAATTGCTAGGGAGAACTTGAAATTCCCCGGCCACCAGACTAGTTTACTGAACGGCCACACATGGCGTTGTATATAGGGTGCACATTTTATATTGCTTACACTGCACGTGGTAAAAACTCTTAAGTTATTTTGTTTAAATTTAATTCTTACTCCGGCAAAATGATTAATTCGGTAAGACTTTGGAACCAAGGATGCAGGAAAATCGGTGTTGTACCTTAATATAGCATTGTGAGCAGAGGCGGATTTAACGGCGGGAGCAGCGGGCGCGCGCCCTGGGCCCCGACTTCTGAAGGGCCCCGTAAAACCCCAACTTTATTTATTTAAAATATGGTTTACATGTATTTTTATTTTCCCGGTCTCTATCTCTCTTTTTTGGGGCCCAATACTCAACCGACTTTAATCCGCCTCTGATTGTGAGTAAATGTTTTGCCACACATCTCCAAAATATTAAACGTTAGTTGTTATTGTTGAAAAAAGAAGTGTAGATATAATTATCAGACATTTAAACAAAATAAAATAATTGCTGTAATTAAAACAGTAAAGATAGGGAAAAATAATAGTGACAATAACACAATTACGAGGAAATGGATTAAAGTGCCTTAGTTTTGCCTCTAAATGTCTGGATGTCTAGACCAGTTAGTGTCGCGAGAGTAGTAAAGTGACTTCCTAACATTCTGCATGAATAATACGACGTGACATGCTATCGAAATGTGAAATCATGAGCTTTTTATATGCTTTTCCAGTCGCTGATAACGGTAAGCTGCAAAAGCCATGGCGAATTTGCGAACAGCTTGTACGTCAAATGAAATCATGAAAGGGTTTATCAAGTTTGATAACGTGAAAAATTCATGAGATTTCATTGAATATCATAGATAAAAATTGATGTAGTACCTGACTAGAATGCATATATAAAACATATTATTTAAAAAAAAGTGATAGTGGATATGATATTTTTAAGTATTATCGCATAACAAAACACAAACACGACTTGGTGCGTATGCAGAATACAGATTCAAAATTAAAAATTAAGAAAACATTGTCTTCAGATTGTGAAAAATAATATCATAAAAATGACTTTTTCGCCTTAAAAACTATACCCGACAGAAGATGTGGAGAAAAATAAGTCATTGTTTCGATTGTATTGCAGAATATTTCAATTAATATCGACGAAACAAAAAACTCTTTATAATTAAAATTCTTAATATAACCGAAAACAATTGTTTTCCTTCGAAATATTAATTATCTAGTTCGAAGGTAGTTTTGTGTTTACCAATATCAAATAGCAAATGTGTTGTTAGACCAATCCTGGCATACGCCACCGAAGCACGCGAAGAAAAAAAAAGAACTAAACAATCTAAGAACGATTGAGATGAGTACTCTCAGATCTGTGGCAGCAAAAACGTTGAAGGATACAGTACCAAGCCAACAAATTTGTTAGAAGTGCAACATCCAAGACATGGTAAAATTCTTAACGCAACACGAAAGAGCTTGGAATGAACATGTAAAGAAAGTGTAAGACAACTGTATAGGTACCAAACATTGTCAGAAAGTGATGGTATCCCGTAGGGATTAAGAAAGCCAGAAACCACCAAAGCATTGGGAAGGAACTTGAGGAGTGATCGTCAGCGGAGATTCTAAATAATTAGGCTATACATTAAAGTTTAAACCTAATAAAAAAGTGGAAGAACAAAAGGAAAGAGTTCTGGTAGTCTGTAAACCACTGTGTAGTTAATCCCAAAACCTGTCTATTAAACCTTTCGATATTTACTTTATTATGCTATAAACACTACATTTCAGATACAAGAACTAACAGTAACGTATAAAAGTTAAATAGAGTTTGCGTTTTAAGGATTCTAAATGGTGCATCCGTAGATAAACGAGCGTCTGGAGATAGATCTCTCAGTCTATCCCTTGGCGTATTTAAGCGTGCTTTAGATTAGTATCTCTCGACTTGCAGAGAGCGTTCGTTACACTATTAAATATATTTCAACCATGAACGTATTTTTTGTATCGCTTACATTTCTTACCTGAATAGACATGCGAGCAAATAAAGTTTAGAACAAAATCAAAAATTTATCGTGAAAATCGCCTGGGGAAAAAGACATGAGATTTATGGTTTTAGTTGTTGGATGGGCGGACTTGTATCCTCAACGCCAACTACGCACGGCTTTTAAAAATTTGTAGCAAACTAAAACTCAATATTTGCATGTAACAAAAATTTTATTTGTAACTTGATCGTAAACCACAACTACATCATTTGTTAAATAAAAATAAAAATTGTTTCAAACAATCTTAAAATAATGTTGCTTGTAATACCTCACCACAATATACCGGGTGATGCATTTTGACTTTTGCACCCTTAAATCTTTTTTATTTTAAGAAGAAACCCCAATAAACCTTATCTTTTTGTAAATCGCAGGAAATTCGCTATAAAATGGCATTAAAATGTTTTTTTCCCTCTTATTCTTACGACTCTCTACCGTTAGGTATAAGGCTTTTGTATGTTTTTATGTAGATAGCTTCCTTTTGTATACTCCCTTTCATCTTTTTCTATCTCTTATAAGTTCTTTAACCTTACTTCACTTGATCCTCCTGTTTGTGGTAGCTTCTTTCAACTCCTCATTCTAAGTTTTTCCTTTTCGTTTTTTTCCTTCGTTCGCTCTACATATGCTTTCCTGGCCATTTTATCTTCTCCCATTCTATGATCATTACCTTGTCATCTTTGTTGTGCCTCGTGGATGTTTTGTTCTATTGTTTGTACGTTTAGGTTTTCTTTATGATTTTCGTTTCTAATTTTGTCGCTAGGCGTTTTACCTTACCTAAAGGGTATGATGTGCTGTCTGCATGTTTTTATTACATCATCCATTACCATCGAAAATAACAATAAACTGAGTAGTACACCCCTGTCTTACTCCCTTTGTTGTTTCAAAATCCGTCGAGTTCATTATAATACATTGTCATTCAAAAAGCGTGCAAGAAATGGAAAAGTTTTTTATTATTTATTTCTCAATTTTTTTTATTTTTTATAAAAGTTTATGCATGTTTTAAAACCAATTTTAAGATGAAAAACAGGGGTGAGCAATATCGAAATTATATCGATATATCGCCCACCTCTAAAAATCAGTTCAAAAGAAATTCACATGACACTCGATTTTAGCGATTTTAGAACTTTTTGCGAAAATAAAGTGTCCTTATTTTAAGCATTACAAAAAAAAGTCTATAGGAAAAAGTTATTTAGAATTTAAAATCATGACCTACTATGATATTTGTCGTTAAAACCCTTTGATTCCCAAAATAAGTTTTATTGATAAAAAGAAAAAAAATATTTACTTTATTAACTTAAAATACCATAACATGAACAATAAAAAAATCTGTTTGTAATATATTTTTTTTAAATAGAAAAAAAGTCGGTGGTTTCATCAGATAACCACTGGGACAAAAAAAAAAAACACTTTCCCTTTGTATGGTGTTTAATAATTTAATAATAAATAAATTTTCTTTGAACCCAAAATAATTTTTTTCAATAAAAAAAAAGTTATCATTCACTTCATGAACTTAAAATAAATTAAAATTAACATAATTTTTTTTTTACAATAATAGAAACAAAAGCGGTGGTTTCATCAGATAACCAGTGGCGCACAAGAAACACACTTTAAATATTTTTATAAATATTTTGTATAACTTCGAATTTAAAAGCAAATCCATAAACAAATTATCACCTGATCATAATTCACTGATAAATTTACTTACCAGTCATTACAATCCACTAATTGCGTAAAATTTAATATTTTCTTGCGATTTACCACTGTTTGACAAGTCGACTTACACCATGCAAAACATTTAAATGAAATTTTGGTATAAGGACCTATTTTAGTACGAACTTTTGCTTTTTGCCAAGAGATGGTGCTATAAGACATAGAATAGTTTCAGTGGTTTTAAAGCTTGGTCATTGGGTATCATATAATAAACTATTTGAAAGGTGGTTTCTCGGTGAAACCACAAGGAAATAAAGGGTTAATTCCCAAAAATATTTTTATTGTAAATTCAACATTCAAGATATCAAAAAGCCGCTAAAATATAGTGTTATATGGATTTTTATTGAACTTCTTTTCATTTGAAAATTAGTTTTAGGCCATGTCAAAACTTTTATTAGCAATAAAATTAGTTGGGAATTCCATAAAGACAAACTTCTAGGTGTTGCATTTATTGAATTGTAAAATTAGTATCTGTAAACATAAATATTGGAAATTTAACGTCAATTTTATATTAGGACATACTTTTAAATTCTAAACAACAATTTTTCATGAACTTTCTTTGTAACTCTTAAAATAAGGGCACTTTACTCTTTTAAATATTTCTAAAATCTAGTGTCCTATGAACTTCCTTTATAATTTTTTTCATCCTAAAATTAGTTTTAGAACGCACCAACTTTTATAATGAGTAAAATTTTCTAAGAAATCAATACTTTGTTTCTTTTTTAAACTTCTTTCTTTCCAAGATCTACCCTAGAGCAATAATCGGTTGATTGAACATTTTGCATTTTGGCAGTGGGACTTGCTGCAAGCCTCACACCTAAAGGTAGAAAGGTAGAAGAAGAAGAAGAATTGCAAACGAGTGGTTAGTAAACATTCATTAAAGCCCTAACAAATCAATAATAAAACATTTCCATTTGTTGCAGACTTTTTGAATGACGTTGTCTAGTAATATGATTTTTCTACGATAAATTATGTCATACATCCATACATAATCAACTTTTTTTCTCAACTACCCAGTATTCTTTTATTTCGTCATTCTTCTCTTAGGCGTAGGCTTTTAATTACACAGTTTTTAAAAAATGCCAATAGAGAATTTAACTCTAAAACTGAATATGCAATTAAAAAAATAAACAAACCGCAAAATGTTCGGGAAAAATTAGTTTCAAATTACTTATTATTGTTTACAAAATCTTAGCAATCTTTATATTATTAACAAAACAAAACACGATCGGTTTGGTTTGGTATACTTTAGCGTACAAAAAAAAATCACATCGTTTTATAGAAAATTTTCAGGTTTATAGAAATTTCCTTTCAAAATAACAAAATTATAAGGATGCGATGAAACACACCGTATAAAAGTTAACGCTGACAGCATACAGGGAGATTTAATTTATAGTTCCAACATAAGAATCAGGCTTATTGTTATTAATAACCATAGCATGGCTTATTAAATTTTATGTTGATTAAAAACATGATGTTATAGTTCTGAAACATTTACCTAATCCTGAATAAATAACTAACAATTATGTTGCATGCATTCATAATTTACAAACGGTCGATGTTTTAAATACTATAGCAAAAAGTAATAAACACAAATTTCGCTGCAGGTAACAAACAGAAGCTTAGTAAAGCAATTAACCATCGTGCATTCGTATAACTATAACAGCATTGTTAAGTGAATTTATATTGAAGTGCCACATTACCAATGCGGATTTACTGTGCTAAACAACAAACAAATTGCATCAGGAATTCCACAGCAAATCGTTACAGATACTTTATGAATACAAAATAGGTCGCTAGAGATTAAAAAGCAATAATTCCCTAACGGCGTTGTTTATAATTAAAATAACAGACCGGAAAAAGTATCGAAATAAGTTTTATGTTTATAATACATTTTATTACTTGAATAAAAATTAAGTTATGAGGCAAATAAGGCTTTATTTCATCGCTTGAGCACGAACAAAAAAAAAACTATTCTGACGCACTCAATTAAGTTAATGTTTTCGAATCCTTAGTTCTCATTATCTTTGACAGAGGTCAACATGCGGGTTTTCTCAGGCCTTTCTGACGTATGATACAACACAAGTTGCAGGATGATGTTGGAAGTAATAAATGAAGATAGGTTTTCCGCTTCGTGTTATAAATTACTTGCCTTTGACTACAAAACTTTAACGAAACACTTTATTTTTCACTTCTGCCAGCTTTACCGGATATTTTTGTTGTAAACAAATCAAATGAAAGATTTATGTAATGTATGTATATGTTAAAGAGTGTGCAGAGTATTAAAACAAAAACTAATATAGGAGGCGTCTGTCAAAAGTAACGGCCGGTTGATCAAAGAGAAAACGCTAAAACTGATAGAAAATAACTATTACGCTGTTTTTATTTGTGGGTATCTACATTTAATTAATTTTTCTACATAGTCACCAGTGCTTTCCAACCACTTTTTATAACGAGGAATAAGCTTTTTCATACACTCTGCATAAATACTGATACCTCGGTGTTCAGCCAAATTCACTACCACTTTTTTTATTTCCTCCGTCTTTTCGAAGCGTTAAGATGTAGAAAGACGTGGAAGTCACTATATGGGAGGTCTGGGCTGTAAGAAAGGTGATTAAAAACATCTCATTTGAATTGCAGAATCTTTTTAGCATTCCTTTCTTTATCATAAAAGTTTCTTCCTCACCTTTCTTTAATTGTTACTGAAGGCCAATAAACTTCACGCTATTCGTGGTGAATTTCAACAGCATTGCACCATTTCGCGTGTAGAAAAAGAATTACATACCCGAGTTCGTAAATGGCGGAAATATAAAGTTTCGCAGCCATCATAAATTACTACCATGGAAAGGCAAGCAGCAGTAGAGTGATGATGCAGGTGCCGATAGCTAGAAAATGAATCAGCTGAAGCTCCATCTGTATTACCACTCACGAATTATCAGCGATCGACCCTCACTTTTGACATACGTCTGTGGGATTCATGGGTAGATAATCAGTAATTGGCAGTATCGGCTGTTTTGCCGATTAATCGGTTTTGGCTATTTTTGCCCGATTAAACGGTTTTCATGAAATTTAAGTATGGCAATAAATTAAATTACAGCAGTGATGTGCAACCGGTAGCTCGCGGGCTCCTGGTAGCCCGCGAGGGTATGTTAAGGGGCCCGCGAGCAGAAGTTGCACTTCCAGATTTCTCATTTACAAACCTTCATATACATGCCAGAAGACAATTATAAAAATTATTACCCACAAAGGCACATTGATCACCTTTAATCGCTTAAAGATGGATAAAATTTGATGTACGGTTTTAGGATCTAAAGGCAATCGAACCACTATTATTATTTTTGGTATTTTGACATACTTATGCAAAAATTTCGTCGACAAACCAGAAATTGAAATAATAGTTTTATAAAATGACATCCAACTATAAGCTATTGGAAATGATGGTTTTTAGCAAGCATATATCAGAATCCTATCAGTGCGAAAAAGATTAACAAATGTTTAGCTTCTTTAGGTATATGTATATTTCCGATTTTTTTTTACAGTTCAAAACCGTTTGTCACATCCTAATCTCCATATTCTTCTGTTAAGCCAATCTTGTTATTGGAACCCTCTGTTCTGTATGGCCTCCTCCACTCCTTTTTTTGCAGTTTTTTCTTGGCCGGCCCTTTTTCTGTCTTACACGTGGTCGCCACTGCCATGCTTGTGCTGGTAATCGTTCTACTAGCATCCGTCTTAGATGGCTATACCATTTTAATCTCTTTAAAGTGATTGTATCAATTATAGTAGAGCCTACGTCCAATCTTTTCCGGTCGTCCGTGTTACGTACTCTGTCAAGTCTAGTAAGAACGCAGTACTTCCTCCAGTACTCCATTACAGAGCTGTAATTTAACTCTCTTCTCTTTTATTAGTTACCTATAGTTAAGTCCCGTATAGAGCTATACTCTTTATTATTGATTTGTACGTTTTGCTTTTTGTCGTATTTGTCACACTCTTGTTCCAGAGCAGGGAGTTTAATTTTCTTATGGCAGCTCGTCCTTGTCCTTGTTTGAGATTTCGGTTTTACAGTTGCCATCACTAATTATCTTGACACCAAGATATTTATATCCATTCGTACTCTTGATGATTTGGTTGTCAAGTTGTAAATCGGCGGTATGACCTCCAGCTTCTCTATTAATCTGCGAAATGGCATTAGGAACCAAATTTTAAAACACTTTTAGCAAATATGCAGTAGCAAGCAGTGGCGTATGCAAGTAGGGGGGATTGGGGGAATAAATCTCCCCCGAAAGTTTGAAAAGGACTTAAATTATAATTACCGCATTTGAAAATTGCGTGACAGATTGTTTTTCCATATTTATAAAATATATTATGTTTGTATATTTTACTCATAAATGCTATTTTTGGGTACGTTTGACCTTGAAAAAAAAAGCCTGTGGCGCTGATACGCGGGAGGCTGCCGCCCCCTTGACCCCCCGCAACTCTTTCTTACGACTCACTTTTTGTGTCTAGCTCCCATAGATTATTTTCTAATTTTACCATTACCATGCTCCGTTTGAAATTAGTCAGTATTATTTTTGCAAATTAAAACAATATCTCCCCCTGAAATATTTTACTCCGCACGCCACTGGCGGCAAGTCTCATATGAATTACGAATATATTAAAAATGTATTTAGATAAATTGTAATCTTAGTTAAAATGCCTACTATTAGAGTTTTTTTTTGTCATAAAGGGGAAGGGGGTTGACTGCGATTAAGTAGCCCGCCCAAGTATTAAAGTAGCTTAAGTAACCCCCAGCCTCGAAAAGGTTGGACATCACTGGATCAAAGTACCTATTAGATGGAAATACTTTTACTTTTTTAATGTTACCCTAATTCGTATTGTCTGACAGCTTATATCGCTATTTATTGATTTTAAAATCATTATAAGTGGACTAAAGGCTTTGACAAAAATGCATTATTTTTGAAAAATTACAAATAAAAAAAAACATTTCCGAATACTAAAAGCAAAAACAAATAACTGAAGATATTTTTAACGAACATAATCAAATTTTGTTACTCACAATTTAGAATGTAGGAACATAAAAGTTTTTTAATTTTCAGGTTATGGCCTATTTTTCACATTTCAGGTTTTACCTATTTTTCTTAACTGTATTACGAATTTTACATGAAAAATTAATATTAAAACATAATGAACACATTTTATTAGTGCATTTAAAATATAACCAATGAATAAAATGTGAAAGTCAATAACCGATAAACGAAGCAATCGGCCTTAGCTAATCGGCCAATTTGCTTTTCGGTGTATAATAAAGACTTTTGAATTTAAAAATTTAATCTCTGTGATTGTTGCACAGCAATAGTAAAAATGCTAAAGTTTTTCTGATTCAAACTTTTAGGTAGGTAGCGAAACTTTTGCATTTTTATGTTGATTAATATTTTTTATTACTGTTGCAATTTTTTTGACAATTGTCCGTTGTAGCCATGGAAACTACCAACAATTTTACGATACAATGCGTCATATAAAACAAAACGAAATTAAGTGAAATTTTCCGTGACGTTTTGTGAAATTATAAATCTAAAAACTGTTCGTAATATATAAAATCCTATTACAAGTTAACAAGGACAAGCGAGCTGCTAAATATGTTGTATGCAACATCAAAGCTCTACCACTCAACGTAAAAAACTTACAGAGCTGGCGAGTTTCTATTGGGAGACTCTGCCAACTTACTAAAATTAAGCCCCCGTCGATTTATATAAAACAACACGGTAGCTCCGTGTAGTTCTGCATGCTCCATTTAATTAGCTTAATTGAAGCAAAGTGACGCCAAAATGAATGAATTTCCTTCTCGCTGGGCAGATTTAAATGGAATATAACTTTCACAAAGTTCTCGCTAGACTTGTTCCATTTGCTTTCCAGGGTTCTAAGTGAATTTTGAAAATGATAAGTGACTTTCGTTTGTTCTACATTCGTTAGAGAAACTAAACAGGCTCTTTTTAAAATGCGTTTTTTTTTTAATTTACGCTTGTAGCGTTCTGAAATATTAAAATTGACCTACCAACAGGAGTTTAACAATTATTTTAAAGTGTACCATAAAAACGATTTAATTTTGCCAAAAAGTCCCATAGCTTAGCTAATATTTTTAAATAATAAAGGTACATATGTCTTTTTAAACACCGATAGACTATCAATAAGAAAATTTAAAAAAACATTAAAGAGTACAAAAGTATAAAAAATTTCTGAAGAGAACGACGTGCAAATTTTGGTTAGTTTATATATGTCTGACATTTGAAACAATATATTTACATTGTTATACAGCAATTAGCTCACCGGTTTTATCAAATTGCGTATTATAATAATTGTAAGTTTTTTATTATTTTGAAATTAATGATGTTCATTTTCTATTTAAGTAATCTACATTGTACGATCTTTTATTACAGTTGCACCGAATCATCAATAAATAATTTGATTACCTAATTACACAACATCAACAACACAGGTATAATCAAACATTTTAGTTACCGTGTTATTTGCTATAATGGTTTTGTTTCATTTTACAACTCTATGCCAGTTAGTTACTCTAAAGCTGAGTTGATAAGGATAATTTTTTTTACCAAGTGCATTATATGTTAATGTAGATACGTAACATTCTCATGAAGACTTGTTTTATAATTGTTCAATTTCTTTTCTGACTTTGATTTTTGCTTCCGCGGTAAAAACTTTGTTTATACAGGGTGTTACGTAAAAAATGCGAAAAAAATCGGGAAGTGATTCCTTTTCGAAAATTAAGGGGGCTTATATATAATTTTTTTTCCTTAGACGTCTCCTTTCGGAGTTACACCTCCCTAAAGGGTATCGGTAAAATTAGGTTTTTATTTTATTTCTCAAATTTGGATAAATGTAGGAGAATGATATTAGGTAGATGTTTTATACTCATTAAAAGGTTTCTCATAGTAATATTTTCAATCATCTCTCACCTTCACAGGGAGCTCAAAAGTGCGACCCTTGTTGTTTTTTTTTTTATCAGAACATTTTGGTGGGTTGTAATTTTGCAATTTAAAATATTTTTTTAAGCTTGATTTATTTAGAACCTTTTTTGAGTTAATTTTAGGCGTACATGACCTTTTACATTTTATAAAGTACAATTAAAGAGGAACCCAAATATGTAATTTTACACAGGGTGTTCTATTTAAAATAGCTAGGTGCTTGCCATAGCAAATAAACCGTAAAAAACAAAACAAAATCGAGTATACCATAAAACGGAAAAAAGCGATGCATCTTTTATAAAAAACATAAAAGCTGTATTTCATGCTTTTTATCTTAAAATTTCCCATTTTTTACAAACCTTAAAGGTCTATAACTCGATAACTATCGACTTTTGGACTATAGTTTATATAACATTGTTTGCTTAAATTGACTCAAGGAACATGCTCCTTTAGTTTGGCCGTTTGGTCATGCAACAACCTTTATATTGTTTTTAATACCAAATTATAAGATATACCCTTGATGACAAATATTTAAAACAAACCAACTTTGTAAAATCTAAAATATCTATTGAAAAATTTTTAACATATGTTTAAAAACCGGTAACTTTTCATCCGGCTACTAATAGTAGTAAAAATCTACATTTGTTAGTTTCCAGAGCAAGTACTAAATTATTATAAGGTTAAATTTGGTACTTAATAGGTTATTAATCTACTATTAAAATTGTACGCTTCGATACACCAGAATACGATTAATAATAATATTTAGCAAGCTGCGCCCAAACGCATCTGCATACGACTATTAATGCTATTTAACGATTAGTCTGATAATTATAAAAACTTTATTTATAAATTGTTGTGTAACCTATAACATTGGTCATTTACGTAGGATTTCAAATGTATGTTGGATTACAGACAATATTTTATATTTTTTTCTATCAAGACCAGAGGACCATCAAGACCAAGAGGCTAGACCAGGGATGGCAAATTGGTTTGATCAGTGTGCTAAAATAAGATCAAATTTAATACAAATTTTTCCCCGTGCCAGTACCTAAACCAGCCTAACCTAGCCTAGCCTAGCCTAGCCTAGCCTAGCCTAGCCTACTATATGTATAGTAATGATCAAATTGTTGTATCGATATAAGAAGAGTTGTTATTTTCTGGTATTTTTAATTTTTTAATATTTAAATAACATGAAGTTGTAGATAATTAGCATAAGGTAAATGTGGGTATAATTGACACCGATGTAGTAGTTGACATGTTAGTTTTTAAATCATTATGAAGACAGTTCGGTTGTTGTTACATCGACACGTTTAGTGCCATCTGGTAATTTTGTACTTTACTTTTGCTTGTTGATATCCTGACAACACTGAGAACATTCATTTTGACATGACATAATCTTTCTCGTAAAAAGTTGTGAGCATTCAGATATATTAAATTTTTCTATTCGATTTAAAGGAGATAAGTAAAGTGGTTGAAGTGATTTTTATTTTCTTGAACACATTAATATAGATAATTGTGTTGTTACATGTTGTTACTGGTTATTATGTAGTGTTTTAAGCTTGCAAGTATTAGTGTAGCGGTTATTTTTGACCATGGTTTTAGTATGTCAACTACTGGTGATCATATATCTTATGTTTACCAGTAGTTGACATGGCTGTCAATTATTGGTGCGTTTAAACTCTTGCTTGGAAAAAGATTTTAACCTAAGTGGATATGCCTCCCATCAAAGGTAAAATTTTAGCATATCCTGAAGAAGATATAAAAAAAGCTCTAGAGGACGTTCGACTTGGAATGCTTGTAGCTACTGCAGCTAAAAAACCTAGTGTCCAGTGTCTCCTTTACAAATCCAAAGGAAAAAGCCCCACTGAAAGAAAAATGGGGCCAAAAACAATACTTTCTAGAGGAGAAGAAGAAGACGTAATAGATTGCAAGTTCTAGTAGCGAATCTGAAGAAGATTGGGTACAGTCGGGTTCCTCGACGATGGACACAAGTTTTGAGTTAACAAATCTCGATGAATGATACCATGATTTTTATGAAGACTCACAAAATATTAATAAAAACAGAGAAACATTCGCTATGAATAATTTTGTAATTATGAAAATTTTCACAAAAACAACTGTTAAATATTTTGTTGGTAACATAATTAATATCATTTCGAAACTACCCACTTCTCAAACAGATAGAAGGAAACGATTGTTCTTTAAGTGCAATTTTCAGCAGTTCAAATTTTTAGGATAGTTATTTTAGTAAAATGTTTATTTACTTAGTATAGTAATTTTATACCAAAGTTATTATAGGAATATGTTTAGTTCACCATTTAAATGTTCAATACTCAATAACTGTAAGAATTGTAAACTTTTAATAAGGATTTTTAATTTAAAAAATAATGGTTCTTTGATGTCAACTATACCCACAAAGGATGTCATTTACTGGTACATACCGATTTTAGCTATGTCAATTACTGGTGAATATTCCTATAAATAATAAAATAATCAGTTTCAAAAATGGTATCACCTTACAAAAATTTTGTGAACACAATGAAGATATTTATAAATACACATTTCTTTTCCATAAACCCAGAGTAGTACCTATATGTCAATTTTTCTGAGTAATATACATTTTTTAACTTGTTCATCTTGTCTAAGTGTCAATTACTCCCACATTTACATTACTAATTAAAAATAAATAAAACATTTCGAAAAAGTTTAAAATTTTAAAAACAAATTTATTCATAGAATTCTTCAGGGTGCCGTCGAAAATCTCTCGCGTGCCAAGTTTGGCACGCGTGCCACCTATTTGCCATCCCTGGGCTAGACGAAACCTTTTACAGTTCAACTACAGATGTCTTTAGTTACGATTCTCAGTAATATTGGAAAAATTTGTTGAAAGAAGAGAAATGTCAATAAACCTAGTTGTAAATAAACCTTATTTATATTGCTAGCTAAAATTAGATAGGTAGGCATTGTGCTGATTAGATATTTATGATTTTTTTACTTTTTTATTAGGGAATAACAACACTACCCTTTATTTTTATGATAAAAAAGACTGTGCTGCGTCTTATCACAAAATCATATTATATTGTTCGAATTGTTGATGTTTTTGGAGCCATTTTTGAATTGTCGACCTTATTACTGTTATTTTAGTTTAAATATGTATAATATCATCAAATAATAAAGTTATCAAACGTAGACAATCAACAGTAACAAAAATATGCTGCAACAATGTCAAACATGATTCATATAATGTATGTATTAGCGGCAAAGTTTATAATTCGGCATTCTACAGAATGCCTAGGTATTGCGCACAAATGATCACGTCACAAATACATTTAAAAAAAGCTTTAACCAATCTTTAACCTGACCCCCATTCAGTTGGTCACTAATGGTTCAGGTCAAACGTTGCTTAAAGTATTTTTTATTTCAAATCATTGCAATAAATAAAGTATACTCATAAGATTCTACGATGTATTAGGTACATACAATGCCAAATTATACACTATACCGCTAACATATAGGTACATTTATTGACTATTCAAAGAGATATTTGAGTTTAAAAATTTTGATTGATTTAAGTTTTTTTGTTATATCACGCATGCTATAGAATTTTTAGACAAAACAATGACTTGTTTAAAATACAGTTCTAAATTCTAAATAGCAAACTTTTGTCCCATTTAACCAACCTTGTATTTTCATTATTTACGGAGATATTAATAGTGCCACATGGAAAAGTGTAACACCCTATATTAACAAATTAAATAATTTTGTTTAACCCTTTCAGCCCTGACTACTTTTTTATTAGAAATGCCCGTATGCCGGGCTATTTTAGACGTTTGCGGAATCGTACGGCCTTCGTCATTGTACCAAATTGTCTTCGGCAAAATACGTTCCTCGGTCTCACTACTCGAATATTATACGTAATTATCAACACTGTTAGAAATAAAAACGCATATTCAATTTTATCTGTTTATTTTCAAAAAATTGTAATCAAAAATGTTTGTTAGTAATTACGTTTACAATGATAAATTTCGAAACAGGAAATTATCAAATTGTCTTCGGCAAACTACGTTCCGCGGTCTCACTACTCGAATATTATACGTAATGATCAACACTGTTAGAAATCAAAATGCATATTCAATTTTTTCTGTTTATTTTCAAAAAATTATAATTAAATATGTTTGTTAGTAATTACGTTTACAATGATAAATTTCGAAATAGGAATTATGCAAAGAGGAGCATTGCAATCCTTGCAATAATACGACGTTTCTTTTCTTTTATCATGCTTACTACAAACAACGCATCTCCTAACTTTTTGTTTACTTCCTTCTTCTGTTGGAATTTTACTAAACTGTTAAATAAAATATAATAATTACCTTTGTATTTTCAAATGAAATCAACTATAAGCACAATAAACACGTTAAAACTGAGACTGACTAATGCACTGATATGCACGCAAGTTTAAACGATTTTACACGAATCTATAGAGCCTAATAAACGTATTTTAACCTATCAAACGGACGCGTACGGTGTTCGTCGTCTAAATATAATAAGTTCGAAAAAACACGGCCTTCGGCAGTTGGTCCCAAAATTTTATTACGGAAATATACGGTCTTCGGGCTGAAAGGGTTAAGGAATTCTTTCGATTAGTATGGTAATCAATAAAACAAACTTATTGCGATACCAAATCATAGATCAAAACCGTAGTTTATTGAAGTCTTTCAGCAGTGCAGCTCCTGAAAGAGGCTTAAAAGAAATATTTTCGTAAAGACTTTTTAAGTTGAAATGCGACAAAAAAGCACCTCCTAAAGTTTACATGTACCTATATTGACAATTCAGTTTATACACTTTTTGAAACATAGGCCATTTTAAATACATTTTATTGTAACGTAAAATAGAATACATCGTCATTTTCTGCATTAAAGTTAACACGTTAACGGAATGAAACATTTTAGCGCGTTTATAAAACGGTTAAAAACGCCGTAACAAACCAAGAATGTACAGTAAACAGAAACTTCACATTAAAAACATCCAAACATTTCAAAACAACGCTAACTTTAGCTTTAAAAGGTACTTGTTTATTTTATTTTCCAAGTAACAATACTTTGTAGCAAGGTTTATATAAAAACAGTAGGAAAACATACACAATAACACAAACCAGACATGCTTTTATTGTTTCCACATGTATATCGAAAGGGAAACTTTATATTTGGATAAACTTCATACAACCCTAATTTGTATTATTAATTAATGGCAATCAACGGATTTTGTAATGATTTTGTAATAATTTTGTCGACTGAAATGTAATACAGCAATAACTTACAATTGACAATGTGTTGAATTATATAAATAAATAACATTACCAATTAAGCTCTAAAAAAGCCAATATCAACGGAATTGTAATTGCATAATTGCGATTCATTTTAATTTTGGCCATTAAAATGACCTGACCACCGATTGGTTCTATAAATTCTTTAATGGTTACGTTCCACAAAAAAATGATTATTTAAATCTAAATTGGATTAAATATTACTGGTTTGTGATTTTAGAATGGTCGTCCGTATTTTATTGAGTTTTTTACTTTTAAAAAAATTCAACAATATAATCTTTTAAGGTTTATAACTCAAGAATTTTGATGTACCTGGGTTGTTCTCTGTTTAAGCCGATATAGGTATAGTTTTATATGAGAAACCCTTTACACTACAATACAGTTAAACCTTGGTTTGCGAACATAATTCGTATATCAAAGCAAATTTCCCCATAAGAAATAATAGAAACTCAGATGCTTCGTCCCAAAACCCAAAAATATTTCTATGAAATGATTAATACGAAATGCTTTTTATACTTTTATTATTTAAATTAAATATAAAGTAATCGAATTTATTAATTATTGTGTAGGTCGTTTTTCACTGTTCCTAACGGAATCGCTGCTATCTGTTGGATCACTGGAATCTTTTTTTTTTCGACTTTAACAAGTCCAGTGACACTTGCTTTTTCCTTCTTTTGAGGATAAAGCGCATACCTACTAGTCGTATTGCAAGACTTCGTTCGTTTATCATGTTAAAATGCAGGGCTTCGAACCGGAACTGAACCGAAAACCGGAAACCGGAAAAAAACCGTAATTTTTTTCGGAACGAAAACCGGAACTGAACCGGAAAAAAATATCGGTTTATTACGCTTCGGTACAAACTCGCGCGTTTTGTTTATACAGTGTGTCCAAAAGGAATGGAATATGCTATATATCTCAGTAAATATCCACTTTAGGGAATAATGTTTGGAATAATAGTTGTTTGGTACTTAGTTTTCCACCATAAGACAATTTTTTTTTTCGAATAACAAAAGCGCAATGAAAAACAATTTAATTTTTTTAAATGACAAGGTACCCCTATATTACACTCATTTGATAGAGATTTTTTTTCTCTTTTCAATGATGCAAAACTTTAGTACCCTTACTTAAGCAACTTTTTGAGACAAATGCAAAAATTATTTTAATTGATTTGTATTTATTTCTAACAAAAACATCATAAGAACTAAAACTTTTTGACGAAATCTACAATAAGTGTTCAAACTGTGAACCATTTACAGCTTGCCAATGATAAACTCGGTTTTTAAACCTGTTTATAACATTCCCAACCATTTCAGGTGTAATTTCTCTAATATAGTATGTATATAGAATCAAATTCTCTTCTACCGTGGGGATGTGTGCATATCTATGTATTATACATGAATTTGCGCCATTGTTTTTTGTTCTGTGCCATTTCTTTCGCTTCGCGCCATGATTTTCCTTTCTTCTACAAGATTTTTGATACCGCCTTTTCCCATGTTTCTCTCGGTCTTCCATTTTTCCTCCTTGTTTGTATTCTTTCTTGCCACACTCTCTTTACCTGTCTTCTTGTGTCCATCCTCTGTAGATGTCCCCACCAGGATTTCTCTAATACGATCTTTTAAATTTTCGATTTTCTCCAGCCTTTTAGGATAAACTTAATTTTTAAGGTGACCCCATTATTGAAAAGAGAAAAAAATGCTCTATCAAATGAGTATAATATAGGAGTACCTACCTTGCTATTTAAAAAAATTTAATTGTTTTTCATTGCGCTTTTGTTATTCGATAAAAAAATATTTAAATTTTGCCTTATGGTGGATAACTAAGTACCAAACCACTTTTATTCAAAACAGTTTTCCCTAAAGTTGATATTTACTGAGATATATAGCATATTCCATTCCTTTTGGACACGCTGTATATGTTTCGTTTAATAAATTATATCATCATCATATGTTATAATATACTTCTATTTCCAATTATTATACCTTATTATACCAAATAAAAACATTTTAAAAAAATAAAAAGTAATCACTCGGAGCTGAACCGAAAACCTAAAACCTTTTAAACCGTTATTTTTTCCGGAACGAAAACCGGAACCGAACCGATATATATTTTTTTAATTGAACCGGAACGAAAACCGAAACGAAAAAAATTACGGTACGAAGCCCTGTTAAAATGTATTAAAAATTTTGCTTGTCTTGCAAAACACTCGTAGATCAAGTTACTGGCAACCCAAGGTTTTACTGTACTTGATATAAGCTTACAAACGTTGTTAGTCAAAGTATTAAAAGGATGATACTGAAAGAAACCAAAGACAGTTCATGACCATTTGCGCAATGTATAGACTATCCAATAATATTTCGACAATGCATCCTTCATATGGCGAAAAACAAAGCAGTTTTTGAAGCAGTCAAAAGTTATCCATTTTATAGTCTCTATGACTTTGCTCACAAACTTAAAGATAAAATACGGTTATCGCAAAAAGTCTTGTTATAAAGATTAGTTCATCGAATAAATAAATGTATCGAAATAAAAGTTAAAGTGGCGTACTTTAAAAATAATTTAAAAAATGTTTCCTACAATTCTGTTATTTTTCTTATAACTGGCATAAATTTTCGGTGAAACCTACGTATAAATTTAAATCACGAATACCGAGTAAATCAAGTTAATTGTCTTTAAAGATATGTTTACCTTTGATTTTAAAATATTAGTATATTCTTGACAGTGCCAAAAAGTGCGTAATTAAACAATTTAGCTCTTAATTTAAAATATTCGTATATTAATTACTAATTGCAGTTTATCTTTAAAAAAATACTGCAGTGGTATAAGCACGTTCATAGCTCTCCATTTTTATCTATATTATCTCATTTAAATTTAGGTTACACCTTTTTTTTTAATTATTTAGGGTTACATTGCATAAAAGACTTTTTTTCTGGTATTTAAACAGGTTTCTATTGTCTCTATGTTTTCATAAAACCTACATGTTTCGCTGACATAATTTTGTCAGCATCCTCAGGGAAGTTTTAATAACGATGACGTGTTCGTGTCACAATTGTGTATGTTTAAATAAATGTAGTTTTATTATGTATATTCCTAGTCGTTGCTTATCTTCTTTATTAAACAAATAAATATCACAACATTATCAATACTTAATCATTATTAAAACTTCCATGAGTATGCTGACAAAAGTCAGCGAAAATGTAGGTTTTATGAAAAGTTAGAAACAGTAAAAGCCTGGTTAAATACCAGAAACGAAGTCTTTGGTACAATTAAACCTTAAATTATCTCATTAATTAAGAAAAAGCTTGGATAAACTATAAGATAAAAGACTCTTTAACAATGCAAGCTGCGTAATTGTACTGCATATTAAATTTTAATTCGAAAAAAGAACTAAGTAATGAGGATTCGTTAAAAAATCTAGTAGAACTACATAAAATATACTAATACTATCATAATCATCAATCTGAAAACTGCTTTCCTCGAATTCCTAGCCAGTAATTCGTGAATATTAATGGTGTTTGTTGTCGTGCAGAATATCATTATTCTAATATAATATTAATTGCTATGTACATCATAAATGTCAAGAAGCATTCGTTATTAATATGACAAAATCTAAAACAGTAAATATTTTAATGCTCTGGGCTTAAACAAAGTAATTAAACATCAATTTCGTTGGTATATTTTATGCAACCACAGAAATTAGTTACATTTAAAGCTAGTTGTAGCAACAAATTTTTTAATGATTCCAAAATAGTATTTGTGTTCTCACGTCAATATTATATTTCACCAGAAAACAACGCAGTACCCACTTGCAGTTTTACAAAAGTTTAAAACTATAAACATTCATAATAATTTAATAAAATTAGGTTTATTATGTAATTGGCCAAACGATACTGCCAATAACTTATTTAAAAAAACTATATCTTTATACCTCTGACCTTCTGTTAGTTGAATTTTATAAAACTGATAGTTTATTGCATAAAATAATTTAAATTTAAAAGCTTTTACTTTGCATTGTTAATCTTGTAAGTTTTATGGGAAAGTATAATAAAATTTACGAATACAAAAATGAAGTACAAAATTTTGTATGACAACAAAATGTATCCATTTTTTGTTTTTTTAATTGTGGTTAAGGTAGAACATAAATCTATCTTAGATACAATTAAAAGACTGAAACGAAAAGTATTTTATTTTTACCAAAATATGTCTGCATAAAATAAAGCACCTAGAAAATAAGAAAGTCAAGAGGTGATTATATCTGCATATACTTATTTTCAAACTGCTTGATCGCCCTAATATTTGTCTCAGATGTCAAACGACAATATCCGTGGCTAAGACAAGATATTGGCTAAATCTGGAAGGTCTTGAGTGTATAAAATACCCTAAATAGATGGGCCACGAGAGGTCTCAAACTCGGTTAAGATTTTTTTAACCAGAAACAAAATAATTTATCTTAAAAAATATTTCAAAATAAAATATTTTCAGATACCACTTTTCCAATTTTAAAATATTTTAGTGGCAACAATTGTTAAGAAAATTTGGGTAAATGTAATAAAAAATATATGTACAGGGTGGTCCAAATTCGATGGGATTGCATGGGTATCTCGGTTAATATTTAAGATAGAGAAACGGTTAAATTACCAAAAATGTGCAGTTCTTTGAGACAACCTCAGAACCGTTTTCAAAAATATTCTATCATTTCCGGTTTTTGAGTTATTGAATAAAAAGTCTTTTTTTGTCATATTAATAATGTGTCATATCTCCGTTATTGTTGTAAATATCGAAAATATTTATGAAGATTATTTTTATGCTTAAAATGATTATCCTTAAAAAAAAATTACGCTCACCGTTCAAAAGTTATGACACAAAATTACATTTTTTTAAATGGGAACGATAGTTGGTTATGATTTATTTAAATCCCTTATTTTTTTCTCATTCCAAATATATAGGAGTCGATGTATTTATTTTTAATAATACGCAAGTTATGAAGGTTTTTTATTTTTTTTTTCTAAGAAAATCATAGTAGGCTGTGAAAACAAAAAAAAAACAAGGTGTAAAACCTTATAAAACTCATGTGTTTCATGTTACCAAGGTTTTCTAATTTGTTGTTGAGATAAACATTAAACTCGTAAATATTTGAACATAAGATAACAACAACATAGTCGGAATCAGCAGTAATGCAGTCAGTATATTGCTGTTTATCTTAAGTTCAAAAATTTTTGATGTTTATCTCAACAACAAATTTAAAAACCTTGGTAACTTGTACCACATGAGTTTCATAAGGTTTTACAACCTGTTTTTTTTTTGTTTTCACAGCCTACTATGATTTTCTTAGAAAAAAAAAATAAAAAACCTTCATAACTTTAAACAGATTTTTCTCGAAAAATTTCTTGTGTAAGCTTACTTATTTAATACATGGTCGGATTCAGAATTAAATTCTCTATCCGAATCTACAAAAACATGTATATTATGTAATTTTAAAAAAAAAACAGTTGCCTATCGCGGATTTGACATACGTCATCGTAGAGATAACAAATGCGCATCATTTAATAGAGATTTTGTCGGCGTTACCAAAAGTATAAGGTTTGTTGGGGTTATTTTTAATAATTAAAAAGTTATAGGGGTGCGATAGTCAAACTGAATCACCCGGTATATTAAAAGAGAGAGAACCCTACAAAGGTGGCAAAACAAGAGTAAAAATATAGGATTAAAAGTGGAAGAATACGAGTTATGTTTTGCGAATGATCAGATTGTGATAGCAAAAGATATAGATAATGGCAAGAAAACTGCAAGAATCGTAAGAAATAGCTGAGTTAATTTAAAATAAGAAGAAATATGAATATACTGTTAATGAAGAAGTTGAAAAATTGCCTCTAGAAAGCGTCCACATTAATGGAACTAACAAATGTACCGTTGAAAATAACAAAGTTTGAAAGAAAACTAAAATGGGAAATTTTTCAGTCTTGAGGTTATATCAGGCAGGAGCTGGCACAATATGCACATTATTAGTTTAGATTCTTCCTAAGCACGTAAAAGCTCACTTCTTTGGTAATTTAACGATCTTAGCAAGATCTCCATGTTCTTAATGTTGAAACATACATTAATTTACATAGTTACATATTTTTTACATGGTTTGCAAACACAAGGCAGGAACTTCATTCATGCATAAGTCATGGAGATCATAAAAACAACGTTAGAATCAAGAAACAGCTCGTAAATTTCAATATAAATTAACAAACAGCGTTTGCGCATCTACCACAACAGCCTCAGTTCATCACTGACCACAAAACAATTCCGCATCGTTTGTTGACTGACGTTGGTAAATACAAAGCGTGTATCAGGAACCAATTTACATATTAACTTGGTTAATGCAAGTTAATCCGAAACTATGAATGACGCCATTGTTATTCGGAAGTTTTGAATATATCCATGATGGAACAAATTTGGAGATCATTTTCTTTTATATTTCAATTAAAAGTTTCCACTTATAAATTGGTAAATGTCGACAAGCCGAAGGCTAAACGTATTTTTTAAGTTTTTATCTTCATAAGCCACTTAGATTTATTAAGTATTTTACACTTCACAATACCTTAAAATCGCAAGCAATAAATCGTCACTCGCGGTAAATTTAAAAGTCGTTTGTCATTGCCATATCAACGTCGTTGATAAAAGGCATTAAAAAGACTCACTCCTTTACCAGTGCCAAGTTGACAGATTATTAGTTATTACTGTAATATATTTTAGTAGCAAATCTGAGAAATTAATGATCTTTTAAAAATAGTTTATAACTTCTGACATTTACTTTCTCAGAATGCAGCACAAAAAAAGTTTTATTAACATGAAATAATCGAATTTAAAAATCGATAGTTTTTAATATCGTGTAAAATATTATCTATAATCAGCGTAAGTAAGATTTCTGCGCTAGATTGTTTTATTTCATGTAAAGGTCTTGTTTTATTTTTGTTTCTCCATGCATGATTTTGCACCAGTTCTTACGAGACCCCCGGTGATTCAATTATAATTTGATGCAGCTTTAGTGTGCATCTCGTGGATCAATTTCAACTTCCTGTTTCCTTTAGTAGGTCAACGATTTATTTCAGTCTCTCACACATCGAGTCTTCATGAGATCGCATTTCCATGCAGACCCTAAAAAAGTACAAAAGAGTAAGTGTGGTGTATGGAAAATGATATATTTCGTTCTTCCTTATTTAAATTTTTGCAATTTAAATTGTTGCAATAAAAAGCTGAGAATTTTGTTGCGAACTTATTATAATTTAAATGAAAATTAAGTAAGAAGAGGTAACTTTTAAAATGTTTACAAAAACCATTTATAGAAATCTACACATTTTCACAATTACATGCCTAAATTTTTATATTGATATTTTACTAGTAGGCCCCTTTTTATTACAATGTAAATTCAAGTAACATCCTGTCTACATCAAAATGATGCAACGTTATTCATTTAAATGTTTACGACAGTGATTTTCCACCTGTGTTGCGGCACACTAGTGTGCCGCGAGCATCCTCCAGGTGTGCTGCGGAAAATAAAATCAAAAATAAATAAACAGTTTTTGCAAGAACGCTATGTTTAAGATTCAAATTTAAACATAGGGATCTCGCTTATTGAGAATATTGATTTAAATTTGAAAAAGTTGCTGAATTCGGTGATTATTAATAATCTAAAAAGAAATCTTAAAAATCGCCTATAGCACTTTTGGAGAATAATTAGTGATGACCATTCGATTGGGCTTAAAAATTTTCTTAGGCAATGTTTTTACACCTTGAAAAAATCCAAAGGAGATGATTGTCAAAAATCGTACTTTCAGGTTTTTCCTAATGTTTTTAGATACCGTTTGAGATATTTTTAATTTCTCTTCGGATTATTAATGAGCACCAAATTTAGCAGCTTTGCCAAATTAAATCTTTACTCTAGCCGTTACAGTGAGCGAGATCCCCATGCTTAAACTCGAATTTCAAACATCCTGTATATTATAGTTTTCAGCGAAATTTTAGGTTGTTAAGGTTGAAAAGGTTGAAATATACTGGTCATCATTATTTGTAATTGAGTAAATATTATCAAAAATACTAAAAAAGGAGCTTTTAATTTAATTTCGATTTTCTTTTTATACATATACAATTAATTGTTTAAATTCTTACTTTACATTTAACGAATAGTTTTATTAAGAATTCTGTCGATACAATACAGTTAAAATTAACAGGGCAGAACTTTGATATGTAATGCAGTCACCACTCAAAACCATAAGTTTTCAAATTGCAGTTGGTAAATGATCAAAGCTCAAAAATGTTCGCTTTTTGTTTGCAATTTCACATTCTCACTTAATTACCTATTAAAATAATTTGATGCACACTCAAAGTAATTAAAATCTGCAACACGCACATTTTAAATCGTCTGTAGAATTGCTGGTTCGATTGACTGATTAATGCACAGTAGCAATAAAACCATCGCGGCTGTAACAATGCCCCACATTAAATTTGTATCTGCACAACCAAACTTGGAATAGTTTTAGACACTGCGATGTTTATGTTTTGGAATTATCTAAGATAAAAATGAATAGGAGAAAGGATGTTCGTAGAATAAATCAAATTTAAATGTATTATTAGCTCAAAACACGAACAATAAACAAAACCTATATACTGAATGTAACTAAGTTCTGGTACATCCCTTTTTTTTTCTTCTTTAGTGTTGATTTTAGATAAATGATATTTTATACATATGATATGTGTAAAAAAACGGATTATTTGAATATATTCATCTTACTGTTACACTTCCGGTTTCGCTAGAAATGGCCCTAACTTTGTTATTTCAATTGGAACACCCAGTATATTTTTACGTTTTTGTAAAGTAGAAGTAATTTTTGATACAACTGCACAATCTTGGTCAATTTTTATTACCTCAAATAATTTTTGGACAAAAATTTATTAAGTGTGCCATGACTGCATAAATTGAATTTTATTATGTTACCTTAATCGGCTTTGAGGAATAGCGGAAACTGTTTTTTGACAAAAAGTCAATTTTTTATAGAACGGTAATGATATACGCGGTTATTTAAATGGAGTATTTTCTGACGAATTTAACAAAACCAATAACTTATATTTGTGTTAAAAGATTGCTTCAAAGACATAGATAGTATAAAAGCTGATTAAGAGATCCTGTTAATCGCCTTACTGCAATTAGTTATTACGAAAATATTTTGATTATTTGATTAAATAACTATAGTAGTTACACATAAAAGAACAATAATTTGTTTTGTTACAGTTCGGCACAGTGCAGGGGGGTGGAACTGCTATATGCAATGCTGTTCCGTATTTCGATTTATTACCAAGCGGACTATCCAGGTGGCGCTAGTGAAAATGTTTAAAATAGTTACAGATTCCATTAATTTAAGTAGGGGAACAATCACACACATTATTATGATTGGTTACTAACACAGTAGCGCGGAAATTTAAATTTAAAATGATAATAGATACCGGGCGTCACCTGTCATTTATTATAAAGTGAAAAGTAAAAATTTCATCTGCGTAATATAAAATATTTTTAAAAAGTTAAGAAAATATTAAACATGAAAACAAAATGTTGCATTATAAACTGCAGCAGTGCAGAAAAAACCATGCACAATTTCCCTGATCCCCATCGCGAGCCTGCTCGGTACAATAATTGGGTTGTGGCTACTGCAAATCCTAAAATTACAGGAAAAGACCCAGCAATGGTTAATAGACATTTTAGGATTTGCAAATTCGGTAAGCTTAGAATAATGCCAAAATTAAATGAGTTTCATGCTTATCCGTCCAAAATTAAGAAAATAAAGGTATCAGCGTGTGCACAGGTCTTTAGTACAAGTGTTGGTACCGCTTTAAATGTGATGAGCCGAGGTAAATTGTAAAGCCTAAATGGGATAAAGGAGGTGGAGTTTGAAGGATTACATACTTCAGACCTTTGTGTTTTTTTTACATTTTTTTGGTTATACATAATACATTAATTTGATTTCTTTGTAATTTTAATTTTAATTGCTCATTGTTCACAATGATCTATTATTATATGTTTAAGGGTATATAAATGCTTTTTTTTATATTTGCTGTATAATAAATGCATAAATGTTGTTATGTATTCGTTAATAAGTCAAATAGTTATAGTGTTTTTTTTAGTATAAAGTACTCAACTAAATATAATTGTTTTGGGAGAATCAAGAAAGAAAAAATGTCTAACTTTCAAATCTGTATTCAAAATACATTTTCATATTTAAAAAGCATTTATAATTTTCTTAATAATCCGTTGTAGATCATTATTATCTCATTTTAGCATAAAAATGTCAAAATAGTATGTAATGTGCGAGACTGATCTTTTTGCTGTAAAAATAATAATTATCAATTTATAAAAAATGTAAGGCGATATTGTAAACCACACAAAACAAATGTTTACTATGATTTTATCCATTTAAAATGATCAGTCAGCATAATGATGACTAATTAATTATATACTCCTTTTTTGTTATTTGTTAACGATGTTATAGTGCTATGTACTACAGTATTATGAATATATTTTTGTGATTGTCTTAATTTTCGTTTATTTCTTGTTATTTTAATTTATAGTCGAATAATATAATGTTTTAGTAATTCATTAAAACAGTTTTATATTGTTTTTAAATGAATATATATGTATTTTTTATTTGAAATATTTAAGTTAGGTATAGGTTTGTTCAAGCAGGGCTATGTACGATCTGACGAACGGTCAGAGCATGCGCAGTATCGATACTACACATGCCCGACAGTTCGTCGGATTGTATATAGCCCTGCTTGAACAAACCTTATGAATTGGGCGCTAAAGTAATGTGCTACGGTTCATTTCTTTGCTAAATAGTTCAAAGCGATCTAACCAGATGGCAGCCTTACGGTTTTGTTTTGTAACTAGGAGATTTCCATTCTGCTTGTGTATGTTCTGTGGCACAGTGTACTGCGATTAACAGGATCCCTTGATAAGCTTTTATTTTGTCTTGGAAGCAATCTTCTAACACAAATATATTGGTATCCATAATAAAATTCGTCAAAAAATACACCATTTAAATAATCACATGTACCACTATGTTTCCATTAAAAAAAAATACTTTTTGTCAAAAAACCGATTCTGTAACCTTCAAATCCGATTAAAGTAAGCCAAATGTCAATAAAAATATACAAAAACGTTTTTCGGGCACTTGATTACCTAAAACCATTTAATTTATGCATGTCACGGCACACAATACAAAAAATAATTTCGTGCAAAACTTTAAAACTTTGAAGCTACAAAAAAACAAAATGGTGCAGTTGCATTTAAAATTGATTCCACTTTCCAAAAATGTAAAAATATACAGGGTATCCAATTTGAAACAAAGTTAGGGTCATTTCTGCGAAACCGAAAGTGTAAATATGTTCTAAAAATCCGGTTTTTACACATATCATATGTCTAAAATTTCATTTATCTAAAATCAAAACTAAGGGAAATAAGGCGGTGCACTAGAACTCAGTTACCTACACTTAGTATGTTGCGAATTATTGTCTAATAATGCTTTAAGATCAATATTACCGAAATATTTTTTATAAATAACTAATCATATGTGTATAAGACACTTCATAAACTTTTTTTACAACATAGTAAATACAACCTCAAAACTAATGAAAATCTTATAAAAAAATCGCAATAAGTTATAATAAAAATAAAGATAAGTCGACATAAAAAAGTACCTATGTTAAGTATTTCTTTTCAAAACATTTAACTGTGTTCGCAGACATCTAAAGGTCAAACCTTGTTGATCAAAAACGAAACAAAATATTTCATTCGTATTAGGAAAATTGTCATAAATTACTTTTGTGAACTATTCTTCAAGACAACATTTATTTTCATTTTACATTCGGTATCGAATATGCGCCTTTTATATAAATGTAGCGACCTGGTATTGAGCGGAGTCGCTACAAAAGAAAGTATATATTTTTCATAAGGTGAATTCCTCAGACGGATATAGAAAGTGAATGAAAAAGCTGAAAAAGTAAGAACTGGGCACAATTATTTCGGTTTATCAACTAATGAAAAGTAAGCCCGGGATGTTTTCTGTGGCTGCGCTATCGATTCAAAGAAAACTTAAAGGTTAAATAAAAATTAGACCCACGAACTGGGCTTTGTTTGTTTTGCTTTATGTTCTTCACTTCATATTTATAAAAAGTTAATTAACAACGTTTAATTTAAGGTTAATTTAACTTTTATGGAATGTTTTCAGCGCTAGACAATACGGCGGCCTTAAGGTTTTTGACACGACAGAGTGCGAATGACAAGGAAAACAATGTAACAATAAAATTGCAAAACTCCCTCAAATTGATAATACCTATGGTATAAGGTAAATCCAATCCATTAGATAATTTCTACATTTCTTGCCTCAAGAACTGTCGAAATCTAATTAATAACACAAAAACGAAGCCGTTTTTATGGTTTTTTTTTTAAATGGAGACGCTCTTCTATTATTAATTTGTTAAGGACCCAAACATTAAAAATATTGTTTTGTCTCAAAAAAAAAGGAATAAAGCAAACAAATATTTAAATCGATAAAACAAAGAGCAAAAACTTGATTAAAATTTTTAGTTTTGTTAATATCTATTAAACTAAGACGGGCATGGTACTTTTCATTTCAGATTTAAATTCACAGCCAAATTCGCAGCTTTGTACCATTCAACCAATTTCGTAGCCCTTAACATAAGCGAGATCCCCATGTTGAGATTCGAATTTGGGACATGATGTCCTTAATAAAGTCCTCTACTCACCTCCCAACTTGTCGGTACAACCGACCGACCATTCCGATAAATTGTATAATGTGTAGATTGTCACCCGACCAAGCCGACAGTTTGAAAAGTTGGAACGGTCGGGTGGCCAGACGACCAACAAGCCAACCGCCCCACCACACTCCTCTATAGATATGGACTATTAAACCGAAAAACGATCCCGTTTTATAAATTTGATCTCTAAAAAATTGCATCACAGCCGCAAGAAGAAAAAAATATTGTTTTACGGAGTATACATGTTTTTGGAACACGGTATGTCCACAGTACTCTAACAAAGATTGTAAACAAGAAGCTTACAAAGTGCTGTTAGAGATTTATAAAAAAAGTGTACAGTACAGCAACAATGGACGTCCTAAAAGAAAAATTGAAAATATAAGAACCGCTTACAAACGTCAATCAAAATGAAAAATAAGTTATGACGTTTATGCTTTGTTGGTTGGACTGGTCGGAAGTTGTATAGACAATATTCAACACGGATGTCCCGACGGTCGGCTTCGACAAGTTGGATAATGAGTGGATGCCTTAATGAAAGTGTATGTACAAAAAATCTACTAGTAGGAAACCATTAAAGCGGCTTCAATTGACAAACCGTAGAAACTTACAACATAATTCCAATTGCGCATTATAAAACATAATTCTAATCAATTTTTAACTGGATAACAAGCTTAAGATCAGGGACTAAAAACGAAAAAAATTCCGTTCGTTTCTGTTCGGAACGAAAACGAAATATATCGTTTGCGTTCTTTTCGTTCTAACCGAAACAATTCTTTTTTCGTTTTCGTGAACCGAAATAATAACGGTTAAAACCGGTTTTACAATATTTTTTTTGTCGTCAAAAAATCAATTTTTTTTCTAGTCACCAACCCTCTATAAATACGATAACAATATTTGCGTCTCAACTAAAATATAAACGATGACGATGGGGTTTGATGCTCACGGACAGCATATTTTAGACTGGCGAACCATCGCCATATTAAATTTACCAAATCGTTAAACACATTAACATTTAACCATTTTATTAAGTTTAACACCCGTAAGGTGCAAAAACACAACGTGATTAGGTTAAATTAGACAAACCATCTTTATCTAAAAATATAAAAATATAGCAAGTGCTGTTTTAAATTTGTTTTAGTACTAAAAATCTATGCATTTGAATTAAATAAGATCCTGCTGTAATTATTTAAAAAGACAAAAGAATGAATTGAAGTGGATAATTTACTAAATGTTATAAATAAAAAAGATATTAAAAAAAAACTTATATTAACTTGAAATATACTTTAACTTTATAGTTTGTACATACCATACAATATACATTTTCACATTCCGTTAAATCTTACTAGCAACACATCTTCCAATAAATCTTCTTTTACATTAGTCCTTTTCGAAGTAAGAATAAATTTTACTATTACAGTGAGCTCGCGTTATAAGCAACCCACGATATAAGCAACACTCGATATAAGCAACTATCGCATCAAAGTACACGATATAAGCAACTGTCAGTGTGACAGTTAAAAATACAAATATCTAAAATACTATTGCAGATATAACAATGAAATTTTGTATCTGAGCGTTATGGTATTTTTCGGATTCGATGGAAATATTAAGGTTGCAATGCGACTTCCGGTTCAACCGGAAACAGACTCAAACTTTTTTGAATAGAACATCTGTATATTTTTACATTTTTGAATTTGTTCTAAAATTTACTTTAATAAATGTAAAAGGTTATATGGGTCTAAAGTCAACAGTTTTCAAAATATTTACATTTTTACGAAAATTTTGAGTGATATAGCACTTCAGTTTCTTTTTTAACATTCAGGTTATTTAAAAGGGCAGTAAAATATCTTGTGAAATCTAGATGAACAATAGATTTTTTAACAATCATTTTATTTTTAGGAGATTATTAATATACAGCGTCATTCAAAAAGTCAGCAACGAATGGAAAAGTTTTTTATTATTTTTTTCTCAGAAAATTGTATTCTTGATAAAAGTTGGTGCATGGTCTAAAACTAATTTTAAGATGAAAAAAGTTCAATAAAAAATCATATGACAATAGATATTAGTGATCTTTGAAATGTTTTAAGAGATACAAAAAAAATTATGGACAGAGTTTTTAAAAATCCCAAAATAGGGCTAGATTTAAATTTTGACGGTCAAATTTAAATTTTTATTTTTCAAGAAATTTTAACATTCAAAAGTCTGCAACTAATGGAAAATTTTATTTTTATCTAAAAAAGTTATTAAGAATCTAAAAACCGAACTAGGTTTAAATTCTGAGGGTTAAATTCTAATTTTTATTTTTTAAGAAGTTAACATTTAAAGTCTGCAACAAATGGAAAATATCCTGACTTTTTATTCAACTTTTTTTCATCTTAAAATTAGTTGTAGACTATTTATGTACCAACTTTAACAAAAATTAAATTTTCTGACAAATTGATAATAAAAAATGGTTCTATTTGTTGCACTTTTTTAATGTTTAAGTTTCTTAAAAAATAAAAATTAGAATGTGACGATCTAAATTTAAATTTAGCCTTATTTTTAGATTCTAAATATTTTTTTAAAATAGTTTTTTGTTTCTCTTAAAATAAGAGCACTTTATTCTTGCAAATATTTCAAAAAGTCGCTAAAATCTAGCGTCCTATGATTTTTTATTGAACTTTTTTTTATCTTAAAATTAGTTTTAGACCATGCACCAACTTTTATCAAGAATAAAATTTTCTGAGAAATCAATAATAAAAAATTTTTCAATTTGTTGCAGACTTTTTGAATGACGCTGTATAATAATATAATAAACTCGTAGGTTAAATTACTAAAATTTTTTGGCTTTATATAATTTACCAAAGACCATAAGTTCAATTTATGATTGTCGGTGGAATTAGCACACGGTATAATAGTTACCTAACTCGTTGCATAGATATTTTTCTCCGGGGAATATTTTTTTTACGTGTATTAACAAAAGTTTTGTCCGGTAAACACTTGTAAAATAAGGCCGTTTCATCCGCTCTGTATACTTGCCATGAAATCACATCATATTTTTTTATTTGAGAGATGTATAAGTACATAGATCACGACTAAAGGTACGTGGCACGCGCGTATTTCGTTTGACATAGGTACGTACAGATCACCATAGCAACGCGCCAACGATCGCTTTGTTATGGTGTTAACTTTTATTTTTAGTTTTACTACTAAAAACAAGATTTATTTATGTTAAAAATCGAATCGTTTCTATTTCTATCATATAAGCAACTTTCACGTTATAAGCAACTTTTATGGTGCCTGTACACCTGAGAGTAAAGTACTCTCGAGAGTAGCGTCGCCAAGGATACAGCCCCTGAGAGTAACTCGCGATTGGCTGTATCCTTGGCGACGCTACTCTCGAGAGTACTTTACTCTCAGGTGTACAGGCACCATTAGATCGGAATTGGCCGCCGTTAGTTGCTTATAACGCGAGCTCACTGTATTATGTTTAAACGCAAATAAAACATACACATTGATAATATATATCCAATCAAGTGTATATTCTATATTGATAATCTAAAAAACAAATTAGAAATAGAGAATATCTGTACCGTTAATTGTGTTACACGAAATTGCAAGTATAAACAATAAAGTTGTTAATGCATATTCACGTAAATATATGGAAAAAAGTGAAGCTCACTTATTTCAAGTGAGATTTTTTACTGCCTCGTGGAGTCTCCCCAGCACAGAAGATAAATTCGCGTTTGTGTTGAACAAATAAAATTGAAATAGCGACAAAACCGGTTAAAACCGGTTTTGGAAAATATTTATTTCGTTTTCGTTCTTGAACGAAAAATAATAATTTCGTTTTCGGTTTCGTTTTCGTTCTTAAAAAAATTTCGGTTTATTTCGTTTAACGTTTTCGTTTTCGTTTCGTTCTCAGTCCCTGCTTAAGATGCACTTTGACTAGTCTAAATCTGCAAAAAGTTGCTATCGCATGAAATGAGTTGCAATTCTTTTGTTTAGGATAATAAGTCCTTGTTCGACATCTAATGCCCGCCACTCACGATCCAACGCCGCAGTACAAATGTGTTGTACTGCAGCAGCTGCAGCAGACAAACTTGTTTGTCTGTCGCCCAAATCGATCTAATCTTGCTGAATCGCGCCCATACACGATCAAAAACACTTCAATTTCGTCGCATTGTCGTTGGATCGTGGGTGGCGGGCATTACAATGTATCAGGTTCAAATTCGTTTTCATCGAAAAACGTCAGTAGCCTAGAGTTATTTCGTGATTTTTTCCCTTTAGCTTATATTTTTGCTTGACTAATTTCAGTTTTATTGTAGCTTTTTGTAATATATGAGAAATTAAAATATGCTTAAGAAACAGCGCTTTATGTAATTAAAACATTCTCTCACTTTAAACGACACGTTAAAATAAAATAGTCTAATTATTAATGTATATGCGAATTAATACACAATTTATTAAACAAATTTAAGTTATCTAAATCGTTGTAATAATTAAAAAACGTTGTTAATGTGATCTGATAAAATAATCACGCAAGTATTTGTAGACTGCGGCGAGGTTGGTAATATAAAAGAACATAATTAATCAATCACATTGCTAATCGACAAAAGAATCTTATTTAAGTAAGCTTTAACGTTATTTACATTGTAAAACAACAAGTATTTCGTACGAAACTTATTATATTTATCTACGTACAGTTCATTTTACAAATACAGTTTAGATTGTGCAAGGACTTAGCGCTAGATTTGTGCCAAATTAGGTTTAAATGTTAGAATGTGTGCTTGATTAACAAAAAAAATGTGGTTCTTTTGATTTCGATGTCAAGTTGAGCCGTGACGATGAATTTTCTATTTCTGGAACTTCCCCAATGTAAGTCGTAAAATCCGAAAATCTATTATTTAATACTTTTAACTTGTGGTTTTAATATACGTGCTATAACAAAAAACAATTCATAAATATTTACCTGGCAATAATGAACTTTGTAGAGAAATACGACACCTTAAATATGTCCTCTGAGGTTCGATTGGAATTTATTATTTCAATGTAATCCACTTATAATCAAATTAAAGTGAGATAATTTCTTACACTCAAGTACCTACCTACATGCTAATTAGTCGAAGATCCATATATCATAAATCAGTGACATAATATTTCATATCAATCAATTGCTCACAAAATTACCCTTGCATTGTTTAAATCTGTTAAAATTACCATTGCTGTTTGTGATAATTATTGTTACGACTTTATACAATGATAAGCATCGCGATATCATGTAGTTTTGTAGCTTCAGCTTGTCTACAGTAATTTTTACATTGATGCTCTAATAATATCAGTAAAATAACAATAGTAGTTGCCCTAAAATTTCAAAGTAATTTAAAAATTGAAGAAACCATTTTCTCGTGCAATAATTTAAACCACATTTGTAATTTGGTGGACTTGCGTTTGTAATTTTACTCACATGCAATCTAAAGCTATATCCGAAAGCTTGTACTTTAGTACTTGAAAAAAAAAACTGCTAGCGTGCAAATATGTAAATTCTACTTTGCGTAAAATTAAGACTCATCCTGAAATGCATCACTGTTTAAAATCATAAATATGGATCACCTGACCAGACCCAATTTTTTAGTGTTACTTGTTAATATGTTCTTATAATAAATCGATAGTGTGTAGCAGTTATAATATATTGTAAAACATTAAAATAAATGCCATTCACTTTTCCATCTCTGTATTCATTTGAACCGATACATATGTGTAAATAAACAAATAATCAAAATCTAAACTATATTCATTGCATCAATGTTATATGGTTCATAAAAGAGATTTATTGTGGATGCATTTCACACGGTACCTATTATGTTGAATAATTAGCTAATACTAATACCTAATAGTTGACACACAATATTATTTATTAACGACATCTATAATCACATTTAATACAATATTGTATCCTATAATCATTTTCTTAATACAAGTTATTCGGCAAAAACTTCAATCTGTTAAAATGAGATTTCTTAGATCGGTGAAAAGTTGCAGAAAAACAGATAAAATTAAAAATAGAAATTACAAAAGAACTGCAGACTTTATTTTAAAAGAATAGGTAGAAGCAAATTAAAGAAGTTGAAAAGAAACTATTTTCCGTACCCGGTTTCGGAAGGCTCCAAAAGGTCGGAAATTTGGAAACCTATACGTGCATAGCTGACCTAAACAAAGCGCTAAAAATACTGCGTTATTGCAATTTCGTCATACTCAGTTTTAAAACTATCAGAGTAGTTATATAACAAAAGCATTAAAAATTATCGATACTTTTTGGTAAATATGCCCGAATGCAAGTTGAGCTGAAAAAACACGAGTCCACGAAGTGCACGAGTGTTGTTTTCTGATTCAACTTGCATGAGTGAAGATTCGTCAAAAATTATAGATTATTTGCAATGCACGAGTTATATTTTGTCAGAAAATTTTCTTCACCTAACCTACCTGTCAAATTAAATGTATGTTATGTAAAATTTTACAAGTACAGTCAGAGTGGCGCGTCAGGGGTGTGGTTTAATCTATATTAAAGTAACGCTACTGGTCGCCGAAATTCGTCAAAAAATTATCAAGACCAAAATATTTAATTCCCTCTCCAAATTTATATTTTCGACCATCACAAACTCAGATTTCTTAGAAACGACCAATAAACGCATGAAAATCTATTAATTGCGAAAAGGATATTATCAGTGTATGATTATGTTTATTGGTTGTTTTTAGGAAATCTGACTTTGTTATTGGTCAAAAACGCAAATTTGACAGGAGGATCAAGATCTTACAGGGTAATGTAAAATTATTACCGTGTAATAATGCTTCTATTGGTAATCTCTAGAAGATTTAAGATTAGTGATTGGTTTAAAACACAGATTTGACAGGTGAAAGAAATTTTCTGCAAAAGAGTTGTTTCGGCGAATCATATATGTCGCAAAATCAGGGAATTGTAACAATTAAAAACTGTGAAAAGTATTCAAGATGGAATTTTCTAATATTCTTGTAGAATGACAAATTCCTATTACAATTCAGTTTATTTTTTCCACTAATAATAAAATAAAATCACTTCTCATCTACAATAAAGTAAATATTGGAACAAAGTTGGAAAGGTTTTTGATGAATATTTCGTTTTCCATGTTTCCTATTACTGTTTCCTGATCTGTCTATATTGGCTTGAAAAATAAAAATGTTAAGTACATTTTCTGATTCAATTTACTAAGAGGCCACTTGAAAGATACTTTTATAAAAAAACGATAACCGGACATGCTTATTCCATTGCTTCTTGATTTAATTGGTACTTGTTTTTGCAGTTGTCTCCACGGAGAGCAATTTGAAGAATGGTAATGAGACAGAATCGCAATCTCCGCTTGGCGCGCTGAAAATTCAAGAGGCGCCATGTTGAGGCCAACACCGACGTCTGTGTGGAGCTAATAATGATCTTATTGGCTGCCATTCTACTGGTACACGGTACTTGTATAGTAGGTAAGTATTAATTATTATCCTATAACGATTAATAATCCAGAGTGCCTTACGATGTCGCGTTGCCTCATTTAGTAGTCACATCAGACGCACTCACCGAACAATGAACACTGTCATTATTGGTATTAGCTTCAAGAGGGTTGGACTCCGACCAGTTTATTAATAAATGAAGTTTGTTATACAGGGTGTTCAGGAGAGGACTGTTTATCCGGGGGATCGCGATTGTTTTTGTAACAGCGTCATAAAAAAAGTCTGCAACAAATTTAAAAGTTTTTTATTATCAATTTCTCAGAAAATTTGATTCTTGATAAAGGTTTGTGCATGACCTGAAACTAATTTTAAGATAAAAAAAAAGCTACAAAAAGTTCATATGACACTAGATATTAGTGATTTTAAAAATACCTGTATTACCAAAAGAGTAAAGTGCCCTTGTTCAAGAGTTACAAAAAAGGTCATAAATCGAGTTGATTAGAATTCAAAAATCGGAATAAAAATAACATTTACATTAAATTCTCAATTTTTATTTTCTTAGTAATTGTACTATTCAAAAAGAATGCAACAAACAAACAAAAATTAATTATAGAATTCTCAGAGAATTATGTTCTTGATAAAAGTTGGTGCATGATGTAAAAAGTAATTTTAATATAAAAAAAATGTTATGACAATTTACAATTCATTCAATTTTGACGGTTTTAGAAATATTTGCAAAAGTATAGTGCTCTAATTTTTAAGATTTACAAAAAATATTTAAATGAAAACAATATGTTATAGTTGGCTTTATTTTTGAATTCTAAACAAATTGTTTCTCTGATACTTTTTGTAACTTTTAAAGTCATTTGTAGCATTTTTTTTACCTTACCAACGTTCTTAAACTTTTTTTTTACAATTCAGAATAAATTATGTACAAAAAAATGTTTTCACAACTATTAGTTTTGAAACAAACATAAATTTAGAAAAGCGTTAAAAGAAAATGTCTTAATTAAGTTTTTTTGATATACAAACCGGCACAATACTTATTTTTTGAAACAAAGTATTTGCTAAAATTTAATATTTATAATAAGGTACTTTATAATAATAAGAGGTAACTGCTTCGAACTTGAAACCTGAAACTAATTTGCAATTTAAAATATCTTAAAGGAATATTAAATCACAGCTACACAGTTTTGAAGGGTCTTGGGAAATATTAAAAAGTAACAGCTTTGGGAAAAACTCTTTCGTGTAAACAGTCGAAAATTTGCATTTTATTTAGTGTTTCAGCAAGTTCTCCTTTTGTAACTAATTATGTAAAAAATTCATTATACTTGAACAAAGTTTTTGCTGTGTAGCAAAGTAATAATTAAATGGTTCTTCATCAAAAATTATTGCATAACATTATTAAAATATTGTTTTTTTTTTTAAATTTTAGTCCCAGCTAATTGCTTAACGAGTGATAAAACATCAGCAGTGACTATATATTAAGAGCATTCAGCACTTAAAAAATATGGTGAAATGATTAATATAAAGTAGAATTTAAAACAAGTTATAAATACTATTGGTAACTACATCAGCTAAAGTTTTGTGAGGGTATCTTCCACTAACTTTAAAGTGCAATAAATTTCCTTCATAGATACCTGTATGATAATTTTAATTTTTTAAATACAAATTTATTGCCGCATTTTTAGTTTAAATTACTTTAGAACAGACTTTGTGCAACTAACATTACCATATAATGTTTTTATGATAGTGTTCGTGAAAAAAAAGTTAAGATAAAAAAATATATGCTATTATTAGATATTAGAGGAATATCTAACTTGAAATTCTAGATTTGCAACTTTATGCTTTCGGCAATAATAATAATAATAATAATATACTGTATCCTTTTCTTAAAATGTTATTCCTAGATTTCAAACTATAAGTGAATTCGCTTGAGCAGTTCCCCTTTCATATTTTATTGGACTTGAGGGTCGCAAGCTGTTGTCTGAAAAATTGTCTTAATATAAAACGAAAAATATCTCTATTAAATTAAGTGATACTCATAACTTTCAAGATTTCGTTGAAGTATTTGTTAAAATTAACTACAGATTCTTGGAATTACCCGCAATTGTAAAGTATGTGCATGAATAAACATTACTTCAAGAAATGTTATTGAACATTCTCGAGAACAAAAAAGGTAAAGTTTTATTTTACAGACATTACTGTAAAATTTTATGTCAGTACTTTGTGAGGGTAATGTATGTAATCAACATAAGTACTCTATTTTTCGTTCTTTTTGTAACTATTAAGGGTAGATTTTGTTTTTAAGGTAATGTTAATTTCGTCAAAAATCTTTATTTTTCAAACTGCACCAATAGTATATTATCACATCGCATTTAAACTTAGACTACTTAGACTACTTAGCATTATCTCGAAATAGAAAAACTGATTATAGAATCAGTTCTTATAGAAGAAATACCAAGTTGATGATTGTCTATAACAGGCGAAACGTATAATACAAAATCTAATTATATCAGCGTATAACATATTTCCCTAAGAAAGTGTTTTCAATTTTTCGTAATAAAAAGCAAATAACCGAGAAATAATATACATTTTTTTAAAATTTTAGTTTTGCATAAATAACTTGTGATCAAAGAGGACTATGACACTTTTTTGATTTTAAATTTAGCGCCAAATTACGCAACCTTTTAGATAGGCGATTTTTTTCTTTTGATAATCGAATTGCCATTTTATTATTTTATATGATAACGTTCGTGAAATCAAAGTCGCATAATAAAAGATCATTAAATTTAAAGCTGGATAACCTTGATTTTTATACTTTAGGATTTTAACTTGACTTTTTCAAAAATTATAACATAGGTCTATTGTACCTATTCTTTTATCAATAGGTTATCCATAGATTTTAATCTACAAAAGAATTCGCTTGAGCGCTTTTAAGGTAGTATACTGTTTCATATTTTATTGGAGTTATTCAACCTTAGGGTTGCAAGCTGTCACTTCAGATATTGTCTTAACATGAAACGAAAATTTATCTATATTTTATTGCGCGATACTCATAACTTTGAAGATTTCGTTGAAGTATTCGTTAATGTTCTACAAATTCTTGGAATATTCTGCAATTGAAAAGTATGAGCCTGAGAAACATATTTAGTTAAGGAAATATAATTGAGGACTAATATTTTACAACACAGTAAAACCACGAATAAACATACATATGCTACTACTTATATGCGTGAACTGATGTCTATGATTGTACTTTAACGACAACCTCGGCTGCTTTTTTCGTTGTTTTTTCAAAAATTTGTTAATCATGGCAACATTGATTTCATCAAAAATCGTCATTTTAAAGTTTCTGAGTTTTTTTTTTGTTAAATTGTATCCAAGTATCTTAGTGTATAGTATCATTGTGTTCATAATTTTTAGCACTATCTTACTAAGAAATAATGATCTTAAATACACAAAAGATTATACTAACACACATTCTTATCAACACCATAAATATTTCCAGTTTAACTGAGTTTTTGAGTTCGCAAGCAATTACGTAACTTATTTTCTTTAACATGGAATATCCTATATTCTTTTTAATTTTTTAGATTCCAATATTTTTTTTTTAAATAATATATTAGATTTGTTGTACATAAAATCAATACCTTTTGAATTATTTAGGTTTTTTGAAAATCTTAACAGACACAGAACTTTCGCAAAATATTAGATATTATTCCACAACTTAACGATGTCAATAAAAATAATTTGGAAATTTTCTTACTTAAACTCTGACAAGGGGTTCTAGTAAGATAAACATTCAAAATAATACCTATATAAGCTTGCTGGTTGTTTGACTCGGTCCATATTGCGAAACAATTTGATTGCCATTAAGTCTTTTCAGTCTTAAATTAATATTCTTTAAGTTGTGGCTGTATTAATGATAAATAAAAAAAGTTATGTTTAAAAAAAATTACTTATTAATGTTTAAAGTGAAGTAATATGGACCGGGCAAATAAACAACCTATATATTATTTTAAAGTTTAACTAATCAAAACCCATTTTCAGAGTGTTAATAACAAAACTCAAAAACTATTTTTTACTGGCATTAATATTAATATTTGTTTAAAGTTTTGCATCTATTCAAACTTTGAAAAAACGTAACTAATTAAAAAATTATAATTTTATGTACAATACTCTTAGTATGTTTTTGAAAGTAAATTAATTTTGAAATACTAAAAACGAAAAACATACACAGTAATCTTTTTTTTTAAGTTACATATCGGCACACAGAAACAAAACACCTAAGCTGGATCCACATCAATAAAAATGTATGTTGTATTTTGTATTTCAAATTCAACAAAAATATTTGCGGCGCAAATTTAAATCTGGTTAAGTATTTTACCACGTAAATAGTTATCTTGTGTGTTGTACGGGCAAATCCGCTTGTGCACGTTTGTTTATGCAGAGCTCAACAGTTTGCTGATAGAGAGCCTGTTGTTATAAAATGGAGTGGAGTTTTCACTTTCTTTGTGCGATGTAAATAATCCGATGTAATTATGAACAATGCACATTTCTTTTTTAAAAAATGAGACAAGATCAATCAACAATTTACGTAGTAAAATGAAACAAAACTACAGGTGCACTCAGAATCAAGTCCACATTGACACGACTGTGCGCCGCAAATCTCTTTGAAGTTGACTAAAAACCGACAGCACGATGGATAGCGTGCGTTGTTCGTCATGAAATTATTTGTGTGCATTTCTATGCGGCGCACAGTCCACACCAACAAAAATTTCGACGAACACGAGCAAATTTGTGTCAAATAAAACGCACAACGCACATTTTTATTGATGTGGATCCAGCTTTAGGTTATGCTATTGTTCATCAACAACTTTTTGCTAAAACTTTGTTCCTTTGATTATTAAGTGAAATATAAAGGAAATCGCTCTAAGTGGACACCCTCTACTTTTGGTTTCATAAAAAAACATATTTTGTAGAAATTTTATATTTTTCACCCTCCGTTTAGTTTTACCGGATACCCATCGCTTCTAATTAGTGCGCTTAATCAATTATTACGTAAAAGTAATCAATTAAATATTGTTCTTTTTTTATCACCGCGCAACTTTCATTAAATATTTAAACATTCGATTTTTTTTTAAACTAAAGTTAATGACAATTTTTTTTAAGTAGGTTGAATCTTCCGTGCGCTCGTATAAGAGAATCTATTTTATAATATCCCTCGGAAAGTGGCCGTAACAAATTATCTACTTGATCGTTACCTATCTTATTCAAACTAGTTTCACAGTTGTGCAGATTTTGTGATAGAAAAAAAATCCCATCTCAATGACAATTGCCACAAAAACGTTTTAAAAACAGCTCACGCTAGCCTTTTAAAATATTGTGAATTGGCTTAACAGCAGGTATTGGAAATCCGAGCTGTCCTTTCTTGCTTTGTTTTCTTTCGTCTTTTTTTGCGCATCGATAGCTTTTAAATGCCATTCATTGATTAATTGCCTCTTGTACTTATTCTAATCCCGTTCTTGCTATGTATTTTTTGTCGTTTTATCGGCATGACCGTTTTTCTGAAGCATATCATTTTTATTAACTGGCACCTTTTTGCTACGCCAGGATTTATAATTGTCAATTGTATGAGACGAACTTTCATTACCGATATGCACAAAACTTCTGTCTACATATATTATTGATAAATATTTAAAAACAATATGGACACTATACTTTCTTTAAAAATTGGCAGCATTTCATTTGCCCCCAAGTTTTCCTGTTAAATGATTTTAAATTTACATATATTATTGAGGTTAAATTGTAACCTGTACTTTTGGAGGAAAAATTAAAACGAATACGAGCTGAAACATAAAACTTCGTTGGTCCAGAACTTATTGATCTGCACTACCCAGAAATGCAATGAAAGCAACTTAATGTTTCAGGAGATCATAAACAGTTAATTTAATTTGAGCTGTTAAAATCCAATAAAAAATAAATTCCAAACTACATTGTCAGTGATTAAACAGTTTAAAGCGTGCGTTACCGAAAGGATTATCGAACAAGCTTTCAGAGAAACATTTAAACTGATGACGCTCGATCGCATCTGTTATTAGCAACTATGGCAATTCTAAATAACCTAAAATTGTAAAACAAAAACAGCTTAACTTGAAAGCATCGAAGTGTTTTTGAAGTTTTAAAGTGATCAAACGGTAAATTTCCAATAATCCTTTAGGCTGTACGATTTTAGACAATGATAATCTTTTATAAATTAAAATTGCTCAATAGGATTTTTTTGCTGTCTGGAGTTGGCGCTATATTATAGTCCCGCAAATAAACAGCTTTAATAAAAGATAAAAGAATGTTTTCAGCAGGGATGCGAACAGTAAAAAAATAACGTATTAGTTCCAGTTACCAACACAGTAAATTTTAATATTTTAGTTTTGTTGCGATAAAAGGTATATAATTTTTTACGATTCGATGGCAATTTGGCAAAAACATGACTTTTTAAATTACTAATAGAGAGTAAAAACATTGCACGAAAAAATACACATCCACTTGCTGTATAGGTATAAAAAATAAATTACAAAAAATATACAGGTTGTCTTGCAAACAAGAAAATAGGCAATTAACATTGTACATACCTATTAGGCACGAGTGGAAAGTTGCGCACGGAGCCGCGTAGCGCCAAGTGCGTGTTTCCACGAGTGCGTGATTGCTTTACTCGTGTTATGTAGCTTACTTTTTCAACGAACACAAAATATACACTATTTTATCGGTTTTCTGGCTAATAGTAAACACACTTGTACGTACGCTGTTAATTTTTAAGTTTAACGTGAATTTACTTTGATCATTTTTAGAAAACTGTGCTTTTTGATTACCGTGCGTAAGGACCCTCTTACTATACATGCAGGTTGGGTATAACGTTTGTTTACTTTGATCATTTCTAGAAAACTGCGCTTTTGCTTACAGTGCGTAAAGACCCACTACTATGCATGCAGGCTCTACAGTAATATTTATTTACAGATGAGGTAGCAGAAAAAAACTTAGCATTTGCAGATTATGTGGTGCTATTAGCTAAAAGCGAAAAGGACTTGCAATTCAATCTAGACGTGTACGTACCCATGCTCACGTAGTTCAGAAACTTGGACACTAACTCAAAAACAAAAACAAAGAATACAGGTACAGGAAATGAGATTTCTGAGAAGAATAGAGGGATGTAGACTGATTGATAAAATCAGTAACGAAAAAATCCGAAATAACCTAGGAGTAACAGATATTAAAAAAAGGATCGAGACGAATCAATTAAGATGGCTTGGACATCTACTACGCATGCCAGAAAGTAGATACGCGTAAATAGGATGGAGAGGGAAAAAGAAATAAAGGAAGACTAAGAATAAAATGGGAAAAATAAGTGAAGAAGAGAATAGAAGAAAAATGAGTCAGCTGGAGAGATGTGCCACAATTAGACCTCTTGCAAAGTAAACTGAACTGTGACGCAGAAACCAAAACTCGTCTCAAGCGTTAATTACTACGCCACCTAAAAACATACGTCTATTTCATCAATGGGTTATAACCTATAATAATAAAACGTTTTTAGAAAGTTCTACATTTCAAACGCGATTCTCTCTTTTGGCGCATTTCGCGGTTCAGTTTACCTTACCAGACCTCTAGCTAACGATAGGCAGAAGTGGAGAAACATAATACAGAAATAGAAAAGCATACCTCGACATCGAAAGGTACAAGCGGAACCGATTAGGAAGAAGAAATTATCATATTTTAAAATAATATCTTAAATTAAAATACGTACCTATAGTAATAGTACCATAGGATGCGCATTGCGCAATAATTTTATTTTTCTATTTACACCATTAACTTTCATATTAGTTAAACTGGCGAGCAAAAATCCACGAGAACGTTCAAAACAATATTAAATTTCTATATTCGAGTTTGCAAGTGGGTTTTATTGCTATATAAATGAATGCGAAAGAGTTAAGTTACCAAAAGCAACATTGGTTCTATTAAAGAGATTATTAAAGACGGAAATAAAACCAGCTACGTGGTTATAAAACATCAAGTAAATATTGCATCCTCAGCCGTAAGAACAATCCTCAACGAATACTTGCAAAATATGTGACAGTCTCCAAAAAACAGATTTTCTTATAATACCTTAAATGTTTTTATCAATGTAAGACCGATGTTTTTCAAAATTGTCACAGATGATGAAACTTTTTTTTTATGTATCTTTTTGTCAACAACGTTCTGTATGAATTTACGAGGATGAGCAAATTCCGAACTCCAAAATGTGTTAAACAGAAAATAAGTCTTTATTTGTATCTTTAATACAGGACTTTACTTTTTTATCAGCCTAATAATATTTCGCCCCTAGATATTGAACCGGCGTCGCATGTCACGATAAATGTATCCGTTAATTCCTAGAATTCCTGACAAATTGAGTCACAACAGCTCCGAGAAATGAGCCACAAATACAAAACGACGAAGAGTATCTTACTACACCACTATTAGAATATAACACCATCTTATTTAACAGAAAACTGTTCACAAATATCTCAAAGCCGTTTTGTTTCTACAAAATTACCAAAGAATCCCCTATAAAAACGTTAACAAATGTATTACTTAATATCATAATTTGGAAATCCATTAAGCACAGCATCGAATCAAAAATTTAATTTTACTTTTAATGTAAAAAAACTTTGCGTGACAGCCTTAATTAGATTTCGCGATGTCAAAAGCCTGTATCTAACTTAAAAACTAAGTTAATTTTGAGCGCTTTTCTTTACAACGGTTTCAAACTTATCAAAAGCGTATAAAATGAGAAAAGTATCACTAATTAGTTCATTTTAAATTTTTCATCGTTTCGTTAAATAACAAGTTCTAAAAATAGGGAGTGGGAAATTTCAGTAACTTTATATTGTATTTAATTGTAGCATATTCTGTTCCGTACCACATTTCACATTTATATTTCAGTTTGTAAAATCATACTGGAAAAGGGAAGCACTGGTGCTCGGATTGTACTGTGCTTACAATGAGTTTAAAAGGACAAATTCTCATCAATTTTGCAACAGGATCTAAAAATATTTCGTTGTTGCAAGTTATCTCTTTGATGTAACACTAAAACCTATAAAATGGACAGTGACGTAGCTAGGGAAACAAAAGCTGATGTAAAATAATCTCCCGTTGCTCATTTATTCTTAAACGTTTAGTTCCAAATGCAATGAGCAGGTGTACACGTGCCAAAGTATATATTTGACCCTTCCTAAACTCACGTCATTTGCATGTTCGACATTTATAGATCCACAAATTGTGACCAAGTGTACGTTGACCTATTTTCTGTACTGCGTAATAACCAATAGTTGGGTATATAATGGATCTACTCCTTAACTGGAGTATAAAGTGATAATGAAATATGTGGACGAATATCAATTTATTAAGAAGTATGCTTTGTTACGATTTTAAAAAGGATTTAAGTGCTTATAAGTGCAAGGAAAATTTTGATTTAAATTGGTAAACAGAAGTATCTTGTTGGCTATAATTTACCACTGCTATAACGAATTTGAAGAAGTTCTGTTCACAAAATTTGGCAAAACGTCCGCCAACAGCTACCCTACTGGTGTTGTAGATTACAACTAATCTAGTATAACATTGAGCAATTTTTCCCTAATAGTATGTTAAGCTAAAGTGTTTACTGAGTTTACCCATTTGTCTTCTCAGGTTGCTCTGGTTTGATACACATAAACAAAACGCACTATGCTCTGCTGTGGGTCCACTGAACTAATTTCACTAAACTAATTCAAATGGTTTAGTCCTTTTGAGTCTTTTAACAATCCTACGCTGGTAGAGCAGTTGGATTGCTTCAGTGCTAACATGATTGTGAAGCCTCTCCTCATGCTTCTGTGCAAATTTTTTGGCTTCGTCAGCAACCATTTCCACACCTAGGTCTCTGTGAAGGTCACAATTTCTTATGTACCAGGGAGCATTTACAATACTCCTCAGAACTTTGTTTTGGAACCTTTGTATAATTTCGACATTACTCTTGCTAGCACACCCCCACAATTGTTTCCTGTATAACCAAAAAGGTTTTAGTACCTGTTTATATATCATGGGTTTATTACGTGTTGGAACGTTGGAACAGCTACCGGAAAAAAAACATTTCTATTAACACCCAAAAACTATTTTCTTTGCAGTGTATTTCATAGATAATAAATTTTATAATTAGTAATTACACTTTCAACTAACTAAACTCTGGGCAACTGAAACAAAAAAATATTTTTTCATGAAATTTTTATTTTCTACTCCAAAGTTTTTAATTTTTTTCTGTATTTTTTTTTAACAAAATAAATCTATTGCCCTGTCTTTCGACTTCGGTATACTTATATGCTTTAATAAGATAATTATCTGTGCCTATTTATTTTAAAATCGAGTAATGACTTATAAGAAAATTGCAACAAAAAAAAGTTTCTGACAGCTGAGGTTACTAAAACAATTAGTATAAGAAATCTTAAACTTGTGTAGGTGACACATAATGGCCATCGTGTTGCATGCACAAACAACAACAATACAAATCGTTTTGTACAAGTATAATATTAAGTTTGAAGAAAGTAACGGGAAGGTGGTCATTGGGTTTATAAAGAAAACTCTTTACATCTGCTAAATATTTCGAGCCTATATTTGACCCTTCATCGGTAGCGATGAGCGAGGATAATTGGAAGCAGTATTATAATAAACATTTAAGTTTTCAAAGATAAAATTTACATTGAAGTTACTTGGTACTTGATTGAAATTCGTTTAAATTTATTTTGATGAGCACATGGAATTTTTCTTAAAATTGTAGTTTTGACAGTATAAATGAAAAATTGAAAGTTAAAATTATAGAAAAATCGCCATATATCGTTAATTAACCAAAAATTACGACCATGTAGTAGTTTAAATAGAATGACGGGATAGTGGTCCTTAGGTTTATAAAGAAAACTCTTTACATCAGCTAAATATTTCTGATCTTTATTTGATCCTTCATCGGTAGCGATGAGCGAGGATGTTTAAAAGCAACAAACAGGTGAACATTAAAAAAAAATTCTCGAAGATGAAATGGTTAAAATTCATGGAAGTACTTCATTAAAATTTGCTTGAATTATTAATCGTCGACACATGTGTTTTCTCTTGAATAAAAATAAATTGAAATTTGAAAAATTTAAAATTGAAGCTATAAAGAGAAAATCAACATGTGGATTCGTTGAAAATTTGTCACTTTATCCCTAGGATAGATCAACATCCAATAAATAAAAGGTACGAAGGATGATGTTAAACATAATAAAAGTTTACGACGGCACGATCAAAACAGTTAACACATATTTAATTTAAATTAAAACAGATTCATTATAGCGTGGCAACCATCGCTTCTTGATGTGCAGAATCAGCGATTCTATAATTTTAACTTTCAATTTTTCATTTATACTGTCAAAACTTCAATTTTAAGAAAAATTCCATGTGCTCATCAAAATAAATTTAAACGAATTTCAATCAAGTACCAAGTAACTTCAATGTAAATTTTATCTTCAAAAACTTTAATGTTTATTATAATACTGCTTCCAATTATCCTCGCTCATCGCTATCGATGAAGGGTCAAATATAGACTCGAAATATTTAGCAGATGTAAAGAGTTTTCTTTATAAACCCAATGACCACCTTCCCGTTACTTTCTTTAAACTACTTTATGGTCGTAATTTCTGGTTCATAAAATATTAAGCTTTTACGTTAAAAAAATTAGAAAAAGGTTTTCAAATTACTATGAATGTTCTAACAACAAACCCATTATAGACAATATAGACAGGCAGTTGTTTTAGAGACAAAAACTAATTTGCACCGTAAAAGTTAAAGAAAACTTAATACCAGTTACCCTGAATTTTCTTTGAAAGTTTAATTTTCGCTCCAATAATTTCAAAATTTAGTCTGGTACTAATTTTGTTTCGTACTTTGCCGCATTTAAGTTTGTTATGTTCTGGGTTTCTACAAAAATCATTGGCTTTTTTTATAAGCAAAAGAACTAATTTTTATAATGTATTTTTGCCTTTTAGTTACAATATTTCCACGTTCACTGTGCAGTCAAACAATTTTGAACATTTTAAATCTTGTGTGACGCTAGTCTCTATTATTACGAAATAGGGATCACTGTTGCTAAACACTGAATGTCCATATACAGGGTGTAGACTCGGATCACGCAACATAGCGATTTCAATGGTAAAATTTTAAAAGTCGAATTCTTGCTCCGCTAATTATTTTAGAAAAAAAGTGCAAATACGTTTTTTGTAGAGAAAAAAATTCTGTATCCATAAATGTAATCAAAATAACTTTTTTATTTTCCAATAACTGAAAACTATGCAAATTAAAAAACGCGTTTGGACAGAAATCTGTAGTGCCTTGGAATTATGGTATGACAACTGCCCAGCCTAATGTCACTTATACTGTCACTTTGACGCGAAATTCATTCTTAATTATCCTTTATATTTTATCAAACATTTATTTTACACAATTAGTTATGTTTTCATTGCAAGATATAATAAAAATGATATTTAAGAATAAACTTCAAACGTCAAAGTGACAGTAAGTGTTAGTAAGATGGGCAGTTGTCGTAGCATAATTCCAAGGCACTACAGATTTTCGCGAAAACGCGTTTTTTAATTTGCTTATTTTGCGTGATCCGAGTCTACACCCTGTATATTCGTACAACGTACAACTGCATGAAATTTAATTATAAAGGTACAGTAATTGATTTAATGGATGAATATCATGCATCAGCAGCTGGATATAATTAAACGTGTTCAGGGATGTAGGATAAATTAGTTTTTCTCCGTATTGGAATGTAATTATTTCCGGTTGAAAATATTGTATCACAAGTTTTTTGTTTCTACGCAACACACAACATAATTGAAAACGGAAAATTTAATTTTAGGCTATTTTTTATTCTCTGTAATTACTACATTTCATTAAAATAAATGATAATCCTAACAACTTTCATGACTCTCGTATCTTCAGCAGTAGTTAAAACGAAGTAAATAAAATTACTTCTAATTTTAAAAAACGTAATTAATTTTAATGAAACTTTTGATCCTAATATTTTTTTGTAGTTTATTCTACAAAGAGTATTAAGTAAATGAGTTTTAACTTTACGCGTGTAGAGAAAACATCCAACGATGATTCCTCCTATTTACGACGGTTCTAACTAGGGTTTCTCATATTTTACTATTTTGCTTGTCCCGGGATTCCGGGAAGAAATCGGCCTTTGTCCCGGGATTTCCCGGGATCCCGGGATGTAATAAATTATGTCAATATTTTTAAATAAATAACCCAAAAAATTAAGGGAGCGGTTTATTACTTAAAAACAACTCCAAGTCATATATGCAATACATTTTGCTCCATGATTATTACAAATAATTCAATAATATTGGTGAGAGAAACATACATTTGGGAATTATAACCTTTCTATTGCAATTTCATATTTATGAATACAATAATATAATTTTTACAATGAATTTTTGTAATGTGATTTAAGAAAACAAAGGTGATCTGTGCTTCAGTCAATTAGTCTTTTTCTTGATTTATTAACAAAAAGTCCTGCTGCATAAAATGCTCTCTAAGTCTCTATTGATGTAGGTGAAATTGTCTTGAGAGCATCTAGCAGCAAAGAAACATCGTTATTATCAATAAAATTTCATTTATAAGCTATTTTGCTTTGAATTATCAGGGTACACAAAAATAAAACTGTAAAAGTATTTTGAAGATATTAACTTTGTAATGGAAACCGGGCTTCCTTGCGCCATACTAAAAGAGAAAAATTATTTTGAAGTTTTTCCATAATTTACTGTTAGTAAAGACATTTTAAGCATAAAATTCTGATAAGTTATAATAGTATTACAAAGATCTTAGCACAAAATAAACGAAAACAACACTTCTTTTAAATCCTGGGAATTCTCGGGACAAAAAGCATTTCCCGGGAAATATAAAATAGCTTAAAATGGACCGGGATCCCGGGATCCCGGGAAAGAAACCCTAGTTCTAACCAGGGAAGGTCACGATACGTTGTCGCTAGAATTTGATTAAGGCTGTGTTTACTGCATCAAAAACATCAAAACTAAATGTTTTGCAGAGTAATACGTGAAAAATAGGGGAAAAACTGAAAAGCTGAATATAAAAGTAATTTTTGCGATCGCGTTGGCCATGAAACCGTCAGAGACAAAATCGAAATTTTTCTATTTACCAATGCGCGCATCATTTGCAAGTAAAATAGTGCAAAGCTTTTAAAAAAATCTTAAACGGTTCAGGAGAAAAACGCGAAAAACGAGGCCCTTGTAAAAACGGTTTTCCCTATGTTAAACGCCTATGCAAGTCGCATAGATATAATTATACAGATATACGACAACTTCTGAAATCATAGCGCTTATGCAGGGGTTTCGTTTTTGACGTTTTTCTTCGGAACCGTTAAAGATTTTTTCAAAAACTTTACACCATTTTACTTGCAAAGAATGCGCGCATTGGTAAATAGAAGAATTTCGATTTTGTCTCTGACGGTTACATGGCCAACGCGTTTGTTAAAACGAATCGGTCTTGTTCGGCCTCAATATCGTTAACTTGGCAGTTGGGTCCTGTTGCACGATAACGCACTGGCTCACCGAGTGGCACAAAAACAAGAAACTGTGTTGCAACCAGCGCTGTGGAGTCGGAGTCGGAGTCGGAGTCGGAGTCGGAGTTGGAGTCGGAGTCGGAGTCGGAAAAATAGTACCCAGTACAACAAAAAATTGCGAGGTGGTCTTTTGCCACAAAATTTAAACTCTAATTTTAAATATTTTTTTTATATCGACTTATTAATTTTTTTTTTATATTGGACACCATAAAATGTCTTAGTATTTAATTTTTTCGGAGTCGGAGTCGAACTACTAAAATTATCTAGAGTCGGAGTCTCGGAGTTGACTTTTTCCGACTCCGCAGCGCTGGTTGCAACACACACCGCATTCGCCGGATTTAGCACCGTGTGATTACTTCTTATTTCCACGGCTCAAAATATCCATAAAGAAAGCGTTATGGCAACATTCCATACATTCAAATGGCCGTGACGAGCATCCTCAAGAGCATTCCAAAAAGGATATGGCACAGTCGTTTGATGCATTAGTTGGCCGTGCAAATCGTTGTATGGCCGCAGAGAGAATGTATTTTGAATAAAACATTTACCCCAAACAATGCCTGTATTTGTTATTTTTTAAAAGTTCGGTTATTTTTGTGACAGACTTTGTCTATGATGAAAGTTATTAGGTGGCCACACTAGTTTATTTACTTTATTAAACTAAACTTGGACGATGTATTTCGACAGTAATATTTTTAGTGGTATATATTTGCTGAAGTTCTAACACTTTTATTATTTACAGGTTCCATGCCCGGAGGCCCCGGGGTCCCAGAGAATATAACAGTGACATTTCTTAACCCCTCGTCAGTGAGGGTGTCCTGGGCAACTGCAGTCGACAACGTGGATAAGTACGACGTCACTTATAAGCCAACCGATGCCAGGTGGGTTCGAAAAATTAGTTTCATGAAGATATCACACTTTTAACAAACGTTTCTTTGCTCACGCTTGCTTAAGAAAGCAGCAGATAATAAACTTTATCCGAACGTAGTAACTTAACTAACTAAAATTAAAAAGCCAACAATTTCCTGCGCAATACACTTTTATATTACATTTTTCCAAGTAATTTTAGTACGAAGCACACCTTGAGACGAAAAACAATATGTGTTAATTAAAATATATGAAATGTTGTTATGAAACTAACAATTTAATTAACGCACTTTGCTATCTCTTGCTAGTCTATTAAAATTAAAATTCAATTAAGTTTTTTTTCATTAATTGCATTGTAAGACAAACAGTTGTAAATATTTATTTTCAAATATAATATACAAAATACGGTACAACTGATACAATTTTCATGCTAAATGAGTATTGGATCATTTGTGTCTTGCGCATTCAACGAACATTTAAATCTGATACTTATTTCAACGTTAAGTCTGTTTTATACTATACTATTTTTTCGTTTAAGAAAATCGTATACGATTTTCTAGTACGGTGTCAATCAGAAATTACAAATCTTGAACCAAAAATTCGTACGAAATAACTACATGTTCTAAATGCGTCCTATTTTAGCATGGGCGTGTTTTGTGGCATGGGCGCATGCGTATTCTACTGCAACTGTATCTGACCGCATGTCATTTGTGGGTTAGGTTAACTGAAACACTCAAACGATGTTAAATACTACTTATTACCGTTATATCCCTCACAATTTATTTTGTAGGAATAAATATGTAGAATGGAACAAGCGTTCAATATACGTTAAATCTGAAACTAATTCGCTTTCTGTTGTGATCAAATTGAACATTTTCGTACCAAAAAATAGTACAATGTAAAAGGTTCATATTTTCCATGCTTAATTCTTGAACGAAATTTTTGTATCAAAAATCGTATACGATTTTCTTAAACGAAAAAATAGTATAGTATAAAACAGTCTTTAAACACAAGCAGATAGAGAATGAATGATTTTGCATCGATTATCAAAAAAACAAACTAAAAATTGTGTTTGCTTAGGTAAGAAAAACTTTAAAATATTAAGTTGTTTTCTATAGTTTTCCGACAAATTTCGTTCAGTGAATTTTAAGGATATGATACTTAATTTTTAAATTTTAATTTTAAAACTAAACGATTTTATTAATTAGGGTGTAGTTTTTGAAGAATTAAAAGTTTTATTTTATATTTTGTAATGATAAACTTAATGGTAGAGAATTTATTAAACTGATTTGACATTTTTAGTTTGGTTCACTAGTATACAGGGTGTAGACTCGCAACATAGCAATTTCAATGGTAAAATTTTAAAAGTCGTATTGTTGCTCCCCTAATTATTTTAGAAAAAAAGTGCAAATACGTTTTTTGTAGAGAAAGAAATTCTGTATCCATAAATGTAATCAATATTACTTTTTCGTTTTCCAATAACTAAAAATTAAGCAATTACAAAACGCGTTTTGACAAAAATCTGTAGTGCCTTGGAATTATGCTATGACAACTGCCCAGCTTAATGTCACTTATACTGTCACAAATGTGTAGTCTGTCACCCGACCAACCCGACAGTTGGACAAGTTGGAACGATCGGGTGGCCAGATCATCCAACAAGCCAACCGCCCCACCACATTCCTCTAGATAAGGACTAATAAACCGAAAATGTAACGCTATTTATGGATTTGTAAAAAAAAGTTATGACGTTTATGCTGTGTTGGTTGGACTGGTCGGGATGTGTGTAGACAACACCCAACACGGAGTTCCCGACGGTCGGCTCCGACAAGTTGGATAATGAGTAGAGGCCTTAAAACTTATTTTGAACTTAACACGTTAAGTGCCGCAATGTTAACAAAAAAAAAGATCTCTGGGGCCAAACGTATTTAAACACATGTTTTGTTTAATTAATTTCTCATACATAATATAAAATCACAGGCCAAAAGCAGTACCTGAACCCACAGGCCAATATAGTTAAGACTACATTATTCTCTTATGGATGTGCGAGACCACTGCTGTCTCCCGTGGCTCGGAAATAAAAATGACGTGAGAGACATACCGCGTCTCACGCGGCCTGAGAGGAAAAAAAAGTGTGAGACAAATGTTGTCTCATATGGCACTTAACGTGTTAAACAAGAATGATAAAGTTTTTATTAAGGCTTTTTATGGCAAAAACTTGATCACTAAAATAATCAAACAGTTTATAATTAATTAAACGGGGGTGGAGAGCGCGGAGAAAAGTGGAAAGCAAAACTATTTAATAAAACATCAAAGAAGCAATAACATAAAATACGTGCATAAAATCACAGCAATAGCTTGTTATCCGGATTTTAATGTATTTTTAGGTTTACATTAAACAAACTCAAAACAAAATTAAACAAAAAAAGGTTGGCCCAAATACAAAAATACTTAGAAACTCTGCCTTACAGTATCAGCAACAACAGTTGTAGTTTGCGGCTGTTTCCGAAAGCACCCTACATTTTTTTTCAAATTTTTTTATTCATTCTTTTGTGTTCGATTATTTTTACTTCGAATATAAATCAATTCTAATATGGTATTCTATGTTTGTACTTTTTATACTCTTGCATAATAAAGTGCTTCCTCGACATTAATCCACAGAATTGAGTCGTGTTTAAATATTTCAGTAAGTAAGTTCCTTGACGATTAAAGTTACCTTAGAATAAATATTTTTGCATTTTCCACTCAACATAATTAACTTCGTTTGAGACACACGTGACCTATATGTGTCAATATATTCCTATATATTAGCTGCCCGTCCAATAATTGAAGTAAATGTCAGGGCAGCAATTTATATCAATGTCAATAAACTGATTAAACAAATGGCTTGGACGTATTGTAGACAAAATTTATCGTTTATTGCGTTAAAAGGCTCACTGCTGGGAAGGCAACACCTACGAAAACTCATCTGCTTCAATTTAATCATCGCCTTTGGGACTAAACCGAAAAAGATACGTCAAAATTAAAATTTGACCAAAAAGACACGTTTATATGACATTTGATGAACATAATACAAAACAAATTCCTCAAAACACAAACATTTTGTTTTAATTGTAAATACAACACAAATATTAATATCTGCATTTGGTTTTGTCGTGTTAGAAACGCGAACTGTTTCAATAAATTAAAAATTCAAAAATATTTCAAAACTTGGACTCGATAGGAGATCTAATAAAATAAATAAGATATAAAGATAAAGATGTATAAAAAGAGATTATCCAGCAGTTTATTTTCGGGGCAAGAAATACCTTGCTTAGTTTTAAAAAAACTTCTTTTTTTTTTAATACCCCACTTAGTCTTAAAAAAGAAAAAAATGTATGAAAAGCTATAAATATTTAACATTACATGACAATGTTGATCATTATTTTTTTATTTTTAGTTTATGATTTATGATTTAAACTTACGTCTTTTCTAAAATATTTTTTCTCAATTATTTAATACAGACAAAACCAACTAAATGATAACAGGAAAAAAGCCAACACTGTGCTTTAAGAATTAACGTTAAAATAGATGAAAAGAAGTGGAATGTATATCGCAAATTAATTAACTAGGAATTAAACTAGACAATGAATTAAAATTTAACAGCAACATGGATTGCATGGTTAAAAAAGTAGTGATCAAGTTATTTTTTTGGTAGATTAACAAATAGGTTAAGTATAAGAGCAAAAACTACGACATATACATTATTAATTGCACCAAACTTTTATATCTGTGCAAGCATTTTGTTTGTTTATTTGTTGCATAAGCTGCAAAAAATAATAGAGCATAGGATAATGCGTAAAACATTAAAATGCTTTAAATCCACTAGCTTTAGCAAAATGTTGAATATATTAATTGGCTCACTATTTGTCAAAAGATTATATAGAATGATCACTTAAAAAACTAAAAATTTAATACAAATTTAAACATTTATGGTTATTAAACAAGTGCCAAAAACGACTTTAGACTACTGAAATTAACAAAAACAAATACACAGAACGATGGGCGTCCTCAGAAAATTATCCGGGGGCGGAAAATCTTGCAAAGGACTGCATTAAAATATTAACGAACTTTTTACTTGACCCTCTTTCATTTGGTCATTAATGGAGTACTCGATTCCAGAGAGGGGTAAGTGCCCCATTTGCCCTCCCCTATGGACGCCCATGCACAGAACACCTTGTACTATAAAGGGCCCAAGATTTTAATAATTTACCTGTGGAAATGTAACAAACAACATTTATTTCAATTTTTTTGTTGTGCATGAAGCATATTAAGAGTGTTGTTAACTATTATTTTAACCGAGCTCGGTGGCTGGTTGGTTTGCAACCTAGCGAGTAAAGTCGGGAGGCGTGGGTTCGAATCCCGCGGCCGTCTGTCATCGTAGGGGTTTCAGGTGGTTTCCCCTACCTACTATAGGCAAATGCTGTGACAGTACTTCCACCTACCCTCTACCTTACTCACCTAATCCTAGTTCCCTCCTCCTCCACTTCGGTGATTAGCCATACCAGCAAAAACATGCCGAAGTAAAACAAATCAGAAAAAAAAACTTTTATTTTACTAAACAAATGTACTGACTAATATTTAATTACGAGCTAATCAAAACTTAATAAAGATTGTACTATATTAAAAGATGTCCCCATTGGTGTTTCTTAGTTTCTAACATAAACACAAGTTTGTCGTGTTACGCACAGATTCACTGTGCTCTGCTTTAGCGCTGTATCGATATACACTTTACCAGCTCAAAAGGTTTGACTCTCTTGAGCCTTCTTTTCAAACCAACATTATCCAGGAGTTGCAGCACCTCGGTGTTGCCATGGGAGTGAAGTCTTAGCTCGTGCTTTTCTGCGAACTTTTTGATCTCTTCTTTGACGGTTGGGATCTTCAGATCTCTGTGTAGATGGACATTCCAATAGTAACATTGACCATTGTACCATGGAGCATCGACAATACCTCGGAGCACTCTTATTTTGAAAGACCAGGAACTTATCTACGTTGCTTTTGGTTACATATCCCCAGAGCTGAACCCCATAAGTCCAGACTGGCTTTGGGATTTGTTTGTACAGTAGTAACTTATTATGCACACACAATTCAATTATGATTTGCTTCCAAACAGAAAGTACTTTTTTTTTGTATTTAAGATCAAGTTCGTTTTTTTCTTGATGTGTTCTTTCCATCGAAGACGAATATCCAGATTCATTCCCAAGTATTTTGCTGTATCGCAATGTGGGATTTTGGCATTGTTTATCTATACATGTTGTTCATTCTGCTTGTAGGCAAAGTAAATGGGCAAAATATGCGCTGATTTACTCTCATTGATTCTCACTCTCCACCTCTTAGCCCAACCAGTTACTCTGTTGCATGCTTCTTAAAGTTTAACAGCTATTTCTACATTGTCAATACCAATTGCCAAGATGGCTGTATCGTCAGCAAAAGTTGCAATTGTGACGTTTTGAATCTGTAGAATGTAGCAAGTGTAGAAGTATAAAATAGGTCCCAAAACACTGCCTTGGGGTACTCCTGTATTTAGATTTCTCATGGTTGAGTACTCTTTGTCTTGTTTGACACCAAAAATTGGTTCGAATATGTATTTTTATCTATGACACAAAGTTTCATTTCAAAGAATACAAACTGTTGAGCTTTTTGCCTATTTGTAGTAAAGTTTGAATTTTAGTGATAGATCCTTTCACACTGGAATACATTTTATCCAATTTAACTGACCTATTTGTTACAGTTCGTCAGAATATCGTGGCATGTAATCTAATTTGAACCGTGTGTATATTTAATTTCATCGTTGCATGATTCTCAGTATTATGCAGGTTTCTATCGGTCGTTTGCGTATCAAAAGTAATTAATTGATCCCACCCAAGACGAATTATTCGATAGCTCTGTTATTAGTAATAATATTAAAAAACGTTAAATATAAAAGTTGTTTGTAATCATTTACTACATAACCTAAATTTATTTTCAACTATACACAGTGTTTTGTTTTTGCGCTCTGATACCAAACATTGTTTTTTTATACGAAACACCCTGTATATTTTATAATTTTTGAAAGTAAAATTAAATTCTCCTTCAAAAATATTATAGGTTATTTATGTCTAAAATGAACCGTTTTTGAGTTATTAACGTTATTTTTTAAATTTTGACAGATGCAGACCTTTATGAAAATATTTATGTTTATTAACATAAGAACACCACTGCAATTTACTCTGGTAATTCATTAGACAATAGTGTCATAGTGATTGTTGACTAATTACATTTTTAAAATAATATACAGGGTGTTCGTTATACTCGGTCCATTTCACTATACTTTAAACGCATATAAATCTTTTTTTTTTTAATAGAACACCCTATATATTTTTACATTTTCTTGTAAAAAATTTAATTATCTTTCAAAGTTGTTAAGCATGTTTTATGTCTAAATATAATATTTTTGAAGTTATTTCATTTCTTAGGATTATTTGCGAGTATTTTACCTAAAATATCGGTAGTAGCCTTTGAAAATTCAAAACAATTTGTATGAACTGTGAACCAGAACAGTTTAATCGGCACAATTTCCACTATTATGCCACTAAAAATCTATATTTTTAAAGAACTGTAGATACACAGCATTTTGGTGTTATTTGCTGCCATTTATGCTGTGTATCTACAGCTCTTAAAAAATATGGATTTTTAGTGGCATAATAGTAGAAATTGTGCCGATTAAACTGTTCTGGTTCACAGTTCATACAAATTTTTTTGAATTTTCAAAGGCTACTACCGATATTTTAGGTAAAATACTCGCAAATAATCCTAAGAAACGAAATAACTTCAAAAATATTATATTTAGACATAAAACATGCTTAACAACTTTGAAAGATAATTAAATTTTTTACAAGAAAATGTAAAAATATATAGGGTGTTCCATTAAAAAAAAAGATTTACATGCGTTTAAAGTATAGCGAAATGGACCGAGTATAACGAACACCCTGTATATTATTTTAAAAATGTAATTAGTCAACAATCACTATGACACTATTGTCTAATGAATTACTAGAGTAAATTGCTGTGGTGTTCTTATGTTAATAAAGATAAATATTTTTATAAAGGTCTGCATCTGTCAAAATTTTTAAAAAAACGTTAATAACTCAAAAACGGTTCATTTTAGACATAAATAACCTATAATATTTTTGAAAAAGAATTTAATTTTACTTTCAAAAATTATAAAATATACAGGGTGTTCCGTATAAAAAAACAATGTTTGGTATCAGAGTGCAAAAACAAAACGCTGTGTATAGTTGAAAATAAATTTAGGTTATGTTGTAATTGATTGCAAACAACTTTTATATTTAACGTTTTTTAATATTATTACTAATAACAGAGCTATCGAATAATTCGTCTTAGCTGGGACACCCTGTATAAGGTGACTTAATAATAATGTTCGTATTTAAAATAAATCTTCAGACGTATCGCGATTATTTCAGTCATATTTAAGCATTACTAATACATGAAGACGTACAAAGTACATACACAAATAACATTATGCCGTAACTAGCCTACACAAGTGTTATTTGTTTCGACTAATCTTATTAATCAATTTCGCAAAAATAAACTAGGTACGCGTGTCTGTGTAATCCGTTTATGGAAACCTCAAGAGATTTTCAAGTTGTATATAGTTTTCACAGCCATCAACGTGACGCGAATAAAGTTACAACTCGTTGACACAAAAAAACAGTATCTAATCCTTAAAAAAGGAACGAATCTACACCTCTGGGACTAATAGAGCGAACACGTCCACGTCCTTGTGTCTGAACATGAAAAGTTGCTTGAACTTTACTTTTTTCATCAGAACTATTATTATTAAGCTGGAACCAGTGGCGATAGTTACCTGCCACGACCGTTTTTCAATTACTTCCAAAACAAATCACAATCTGTGTTGCATAGTCAGAGTGTTTTTTGTTTTGACAAATCGAGTTCAACACGCCACTGTTGTTGTAAACAATTACCTTAGGCTTTTCTCACGAAGGAGGCTCGGAATTCAGAACAAAACGGAAAAGGTATTTTTTTCGTTTGTTTTATATGAAAAAATTTTGTAAAAGATGTAAACAGAATGTTTCATTTGTCGTTTACATTCGGTTTTATGTTTTTCCTTTGAAATACAAACATCAAAGGTCACTGAAACAAGTTGTTTTTAGAATTTAGCTGCGTTAGACTTAATTTGTAAGATCAAGTTTTAAAACTTATTAAAATTTTACGTTTGACGTTAATAAATCTCTTCTTCTTAATCGGTTCCTCTTGTACCTTTCGGTGTCGAGGCGTTAATAAATTTATAACAATAATAAAAATTTATGAAAATGATTATTCATACAGGGTTCTCGTTTTTCGAGGGCCACTATGGGAACTCGTAAACGGTAAGAGTTACGATTTCGCTTAAATTAGGGCAAAGTTGTATATTCATGTGCTTAATAATTCGATGCAAACAGAACTTATCTAGCTCTTTTAGTTTTTGAGATATAGTAGAAAAAGTAGAAAAGGAGATTGTGTTTATGCCGGTAACTTTTTTATTTCAAGTCGAATTTCATTTCTGTAAAGAAAATTTTTGGCCACCTTTTTGCAAGGAATCAAAATCCCCAATTATATTTTCCATCCGCCGTTTCGCTTTTCCTAAACCATCATCAGGTAATTTTTTTCTTATGGACGCCATATCTGATTTAAACGCCAATTTGTAGAGCATTAGAGCATTTTATTCTGAATTCCACAATGTATAACAATTAGCACTTTTTTGAAACAATTGTTAAAAATGGCAAAAACAAATATTTTATTTTGAAAATGATAAATTATTGTGTTTGTCTCTTTTTCCTTGGAAGCAGGTAAGTAAATCGCATGAAATTGCTATCAAAGGGGTTTAATTAAAGATTTAACACAAAGCGAAAATCGGTAGATATTTATTTATTGAAAGAAAAAAAAACTAAAAAAGCTAGATTAGTTCTGTTTGCTTCAAATTATTAAGCACCTGAATATAGAACTTTGCCCTAATTTAACCGAAGTCGTAACTCTTACCGTTTACGAGAACTACATAGTGCCCCTCGAAAAACGATAACCCTTTATCCAAAACAGGGCACCAAGACCTTTAACTACTTTGTGTTAAATTAAAGGTATTAATTAAAACATAATTAGAGTATCGTAAGTATTTTTTAAATAAATAATAAATTTTACACAAATTCGATTGATTAAACAAGAGATATTTATTTTAAAATATTACTTAACTTTTTTTGCTTATATTGGCATACCATGTCATTAAATATAAATTTCTTATAACCTTTTAATATAGGAAATATTAGATAATTCGTAGTAGCCTATAAAAAAAATTATGAAACTACAAATCGTCATAAAAATCAATTAAAAGCCTCTGATGAACCGTTATTGGTGAAAATAAATAATATACAGGGTGTGTATAAATTGGCGGAAGCGCTACACGTGGCGATGTTCTTCGTAAAAGTCGAAAATCTTTATACAAAAATGTTGTACCATGCTTACTGTGTCTGCAAGAGGTCCTCAAAGTTTTGACGTTCAGTATACTTTAAAACGCGTTATTATTTAATATTTTTTTAATGAAAAAGCTGAGATTTGGAATAAAAATAAATTTTGAATAATACTTTTCCCTAGATATTGTGTTTTTCCTTTCAAAAATCGATGTTGAAAATATGTTAATCCCTGATTTGAATGAAAATAATACACATGGCAACATTGTCATTAGCTGTCATCTCTGTTTTTCCCGCAATAATTTCTAGTTTGTGTTAGACTGTTAGACGATACCTAAAAGTTTGCAGCTATGTTTATGAACTGAAGGCTTTCAGTTCGAACAAAAATTGTAAATACCTAAGTAAAAATTGCTGATAAAAAAATTTCCAAACGCAAATCAATGTATGTATGCAATGTTGTCAAGTTTTTGTTTCTTTAAATGGTTCCTGAGGCCATAGGAAGCATGATACAACATTTTTGTATTAAGATTTTCGACTTAGAATCTTACTAAGAACATCGTCACGTGTAGCGCTTCCGCCAATTTATACACACCCTGAATAATAATCACAACCATACATGAAAAAAATAATATTATTTTCCACATTACGGTGATACATAATTTATATTTTTCTTACTAAAACATTCATGAAAAATGTTATCAAAGTAGCTAATGTATAAAATAACAAACAACAAAAAGTTATGAAAGTAATTACATGTCTTTTTTAAACTGTAATAAATGGAAGTATAGTACTCATAACAAACAGAAATATTAATAAAATATAATAAATAAAACATAAATGCAGCAAATTTTACAACAAAAAATTACAGTTATTATTTCAATTATTATTTAGTTTATTTATGCTGAACCTGAACCGGCGTGCTGCATTCGATTATAGCGCATCTTAACAAGTTTCTGCAAACTGGAAATTCATAATTTTACCGAAAGACAATTTTAGAAGGGTTGAAGCGCTTGCATGCGCTTATTGAGGTGCATCTCTATGTGACCACACTTGCACTTATGCTGAAAAATCGATTTACTGTGTCCGATATTGGCCAGAATTATACTTTTTCGTAATAAAAATGGTATAACTCTAGCCAGTTTGTAAAAACGACAGGACTTTAACTTTGCGACAGCCTCCCTACTAGTGATTGCAATACCGGACCAAAATATTCGGTATTCGGTATTTATTCGCAAGTAATACCGGTATACCGGTATTAATACCGGTATTGCTTTTTTAAAAAAAGTATTAATTTTGAAAATACAATATGTGCATTTTACACATATGTAAATATAGCAAGTATAATGTCAAAACACAAATTTACATAAAATAAAGAAACTTAAAAAATTACATAATCTGTAAAAAAATATGGACACAAAAAACTGAAGATATACAGGGTACCTAATTGATTAAAAATATATGAAGAATGAAAAAGGGTATTGATCTGAAATGTTGGTTATGACCATAATGACATCTGATCTGTTTAATGAAAATATTTTCAAGATGGCGACCCTTCCGGAAATAACGGAAGTTGACGTCTACTTTCTTATTTCAAATACAATGGTCTATTTTTTATTGCATTTTTGAATTTAACACGTTATTTTAGAGGGACTATTAATAGCATACCCTATACCTAAGTGCAGTCGTTTTTTTAGATTTTTGGACTTTTTTGAAATTTTTTGATTTTCATCGTAATGCTTAATATTATCTATCGCCGCCATTTTTGAAGAGAAAACGCTTAAATTTAGACTATGCATAGAAGAATTTTTGCAATCGATGCATTACTTACAGGGTGTCCAAAATTTAATTTTCTTTTAATACAATTTCAGACCAATAAAACTCGTTTTTTTCAAATACAATGCCCAAATTTTTTTTTCATTTTCTAATTCAAAAGTAAATTCTACATCAATCTATATTAGCGTTTCCTATACCTATCTGCAATAATTTTCGAGTTATTAAGAATTTTTGGTAAAGTTAAGAGAAACTGCAACATTTTTTAATAGTAAGCCTTGGAACTGACAACAAATATTCCAATGTTGCAATATTCTTTCGTCTTCTAATAATATCATCTCTCTTTTAATTAACTTAAATACATCATTTTGTGGCACAATTTTGTGTTTTGCATTTATTGCTATTTTTTTATTTATGGCAGACTGCAATTATAAAATAATAAAAATCAAATTTAAAAAAAATTATATTAATACCGAATACCGGTATGAGACCTTTAAATGAGACGGTATTTCGGTATTGTAAAATGGCACGGTATACCGGTATTCGGTATACCGGTATACCGGTATTGCAATCACTACTCCCTACCCTATGAATCGAGCCTTAACACATATATGTATTTAAATCTCTCGATTAATCAGTAATTACTTACTTGGTGGAGAAAATTTTATGAAAAATCAAGTAATTTTGCAAACCAATAATTGAAATGTAGCAATAATTCCGATTTATTTGCACCTTTTTCACGAACTATGCAAGGTAAGAGTAATCAACATGTGTTGTATGGGTAATTTTGTTATTATAAGAGTGACATAGTCGGTGAAATTAGCAAATTTGCGCAAAAATACAAATTTAATGCCATTTTGCATTTACCTACACCTTTAACTATTCCTTCAAATATTTTGAAAAAACTAAAAACCTACGAATTTTTCAATGGTAAATAATTCCAAAGCCACTTACGTTAAGACCAAAATGTGAATTGATTCCTGTAGATATTTTTTCCTAGAATTTGAAAAAAAATCTAAGAAGCCATGGCACACTTGATTTTTGAGATATTAGCCAAAATTAACTTTTTTTAATGGTTACCATAGTTAGCTATGGGTTCATTAAAAAGAGTTTTTTTATCGTTTTATTGATGTATGGGTTAGGTTTATTTTTTAGAAATAAGCAAGTTATAACATTATTATTATATTTATTTATTTTAATCAAAGTGGCCATTGAAACAGAAACAAAAGATCACATAAATAAGCTAGCTCTACTTAATTAAACATAAAAAATTTAAAAGTTTAACATTTTAAGGTATATTTTATTTTCTCATAAAAATTTATGACTTTTTACTTCCTATTACTAGGTATTTAATCTAAACTATTAAAGTATAACATTCAAAGTGGAGCCTTTTCTCCATAGGCAAAACAAATTTGAGATCTGCACTTTGTTAAGGTGACCAACCGTCCTCCTTTAGGAAGGACAGTCCTCCTTTTTTCACTTCTGTCCTCCCTTGAAAAGTGTCCTCCTTTTTGTCCTCCTTTTTGTCCTTTTCAATATTTGAAGACTGGGATCTGTAAATCTCCAAAAGAAAATACTAGGAATAGGCTGTAATGCTCATATTTTGTCAAATGCAATCAACACGGCGTCATGTGCCATGCCAATTGATGTAGAAGTAATAATAACTACAATTTATTTGTATTTTAGTCGTTTTACCGTTCGCGTGGCTACTTTAAAACAATTTTATGAAGAAGCGAATGTTGAATACAAAAAACTTTTAGGATACTCAAAAGTTAGATGGCTTGCTCTAACACCTGCTATAGAGCGTGTTCTACAATTATTCGAGCCTCTTCGCTTATAAATTTTGAGTTTGGAAAAATGTCTTAAAATCCTGGAGTCGTTTTTCAATAATGAAATATCTGAGATATTAATGTATTTTGTACATAATCAAGCATCTATTTTTCACAAAACGATTCAAAAGATTGAAGGTGAACACATTTCAGCTACAGAAGTTAGTTTTATTTTGAATTACTTTATCCTTCAATATAAATCTCGATTTGAAGAAAAATTTCTTCCTTTAATTATAAAAAGAAAATTATCAGACTTAGAGGAATCAAATCCGGGCATAACGAAAAAGTTTATCAAAGAAGTGCAGAATTTTTACCAAACATGTTTTCAATATATCGAAGAATGGTCTAAAACAAACCTCACGGGAAATAACAGTTTTCAATGGTGTTTTTTGGCTTCATCGCCAGTATGTTAGACAGATATTGAATCTTGTGTTGAGTTTTTATCTAAAGAATTGCCAGATATTAAAATAGACGACAATTGTCTCTTTGAAGAAATTAGAAGACTGAATGTATATTTAAATTCTGAAAAATTAATACAATGGGAAATTTAACACGTTGAAATTGATAAAAGATGGGTGGAAATATTCAGCCATTTCAAAAATGGACATATTCCATGTGAAAATTTATTTATTTTTGTTCAATTTGTGTTGTGCTGCCCTGGAACTAATGCAGCAATTGAAAGAGTTTTTTCAATTGCTAATGATTTTTGGACAAGTGAGAAATCGAGATTGAATGTTGATACTCTAGCTGCAGCACTTGCCGTAAAATTCAATATGAAGGACATTTCTTGTTCAGATATTTCCAATATATTGTTAGAAGATAATACACTGACAAAAAATATTCATTCAATGGAGAAGTTCTCCTTTAAATAGTTATAGACATGTAAGCATAAAATTTCACGTTAGTGTTAGTTACAAATGTTTTTATTAAGCATTTATCATTATAATGTTTGCAATGCATAAAATGTGTCTTTTATTTATTTACTTTTTTTTTGCTCTTTAATTTGTGTCCTCCTTTTCATTGTAAGAAAGTTGGTAACCTTAACTTTGTAGATAATGTTTTCCTACGCGTGTTACTGTTTATTTGATGAACAGTCCTTACCACAGCTTATCTTAGTTCATCAACTGTAGTATTTAACTGTCTTTTTAGGATTGGCTGTTTTAAGAACATTTCATTAAACAAAAAGTAATATGCTTAGGAAAACATTATCTACAAAGTACAGATCTAAAATTTGTTTTGCCTATGGAGAGAGGGCTACACTTTGAATGTTATGGTTTAGATTTAATTGAACTATTAAGTCATTAATCATAAATTATTGTGAAATGTACAAGATATGTTAAAACATTTAAGTTTAAATTTTTTATGGGTTCAATTGAGTACAGCTAGCTTATTTAAATGATCTTTTTTTTCAATGGCCACTAAGATTAAACTTAAAACCTTAATAAACATAATAATATTGTTATAACTGACTTATTTTTAAACATATTTCTAACCCATGCATCAATGAAACGAAAACAAAATCTTTTTAATGAACCCATAACCAAATATAGTTTAACTTATACCTCAAAAATCGAGTGTGCCATGACTTTTTAAACATTTTTTCATATCTACAGGAATAATTTCACATTTTGATTTTAACATAGTTGGTTATAGAATTATTTACGAATAAAAAAGTCGTCTGTTTTTAGTTTTTCAGAATATTTAAAAAAAATTGAAGGTGTATGTCAAATATCAAAATGGCATTAAATTTGTCTTGAAATTCTGCCCGTTTGCTAATTTAACCGACCATGTAACTTTCATAATAACGAATTTACCCATACAACACCCTGCATTAAAAAAATCTGCTCAGTGTTTGTAAGTTTATTTTTACAAAATTAAAGGGATTTACAGGACGCTTTTATCTCAGTTTAAATAAAGAACGGTTATGTATTGCAACTTCGTAAACTTGTTATTACACTTTTTCGTCTATTTGGCTTAGCATAATTTACGTATGTTGAAACGTATTAATGTGAATTAGGGATTGTAATACCTGTAAACCGCAAAAAATGCTCTTCAAATTTTACCGGTAATTTGGCAGTTTTTTACCGGTAATTCCGGTAATTTTACAACATCTTTCTAATCATGATAAAAATCTAAATCAAATAATCGAAAAAAATTGACGTATTTTCAAAGAGAAAAAATAAGGGGAAAGCATACAAATGGCATATAATTGTTTGATTGTTTACTCAATAATCGACCAACAAGTGTAGTAGAATCCGAAAAAGCTTTTTCCGCGGCTGGACATAGGTACCTATATTATGTTAAATCATTTTATATTTTATGTTCAGAATATGTAGTTTTATTTTCATGTGTTTTTTGTAATGCTGGATTATATTTTTTGTAATATTTTTATTTTATATATTATATTTGTCCTTTTATATTGTGTTATATTAATATTACATAAAAATATATTAGATACGGTAATGGCTGTTAACTAATATATTGTATGAAACTAATTGGGATAGTTTAGGCTTCAACTATCTCAATCAGTTCCATAATAAATAAATGTATATAAATATATTTATTTTTAATATGGTTTTCGGAGTTTATCCGGGTAATATTTAAAATGGCTCGACGTTTTGGCAAGCTCTCACTATAGGGGACACGCGGATAAACTCCGAAAACTATACATTAAAAATGTTAGTAACCGCAAAAAATCTAAAAGAAACAAGATGATATAAATATATATAATAATATGATTTACCAGTAAATTACCGGTAAACCGGTTTTGATTGACAGTTTTACCGAATTACCGGTAATTCAAAAAGTCGGTAAATTTACAATCCCTAATGTGAATAAATGCAAAAAGCAGTCCATTTTGGTAGTTCCAACAGTTTTAACCAGCTTATTAAAGCTCATAAATTATGAAGCAATTTCATTTACACACAACATAATTCTGCGTAGTAGACGTATTTAATGTAAACGGAACAAATATACACACCAATGATATTACACCTATAAAACATTTATAGATTTACTCTTTTATTACCAATATCGATTCCTTTTCTCACGCAACATCTAAATAATGAACGGTGTCGACTTGAACCAATTTTATTTGTTTTTATAATCGTATCATGTTCTTAAGACGTCGTACATAGTTTTCCCAAGTTGTTAGTTAGTACGTTGTTGTGCACCAAAGTAACAAGTTCAGTGTGGTTCATACAAATGTCGGTTCCCAGGGTGTATTATGGAAAATATTGCGAGCAATAATCAGTGGTAAAAAAAACTTTTAATTTTTTAGCGACGACCTACAACAACACGCAATCCAATATTTCTTATTTATTTAGTTTTCTTCGGTTGTAAATCTTAATACAAAACAATTTGATCCATTGTAAACAAATATTAAATGTAATTTTTATTGCTTTAAAGAACTAGAAATATTCTTAAAATCAACGACCTGAAATAATTATTGAGTGAAAACTTTTATCTGTTTAAAGCAATGACAATTACATTAAATACCCTTGATAATAACAAGGATATTTTAGAAACTGGGCCCAAGATACCTACTTATTTTTAGTTGGGATTCTTGCTAATCATTTATAAAAATGCTTCTTGGCCATGCTGTTATCTCTGACAAGTTCTAAGATACCCGTGTCAGTATATCTCTGTAGTTACGCCATTAATGTTATAAACTATAATAATAGTATGAAACTCAAATGTAGAATTTACTCACTTTTAACTGTATTCTATTCTTGATCCACATTTTTGTTAAAGAATATTTGAAATATTAATTAATTTCAATCCTGACTAAGAGGAATGTACTAGCGCCCTATAAGTTCATTTAAAAAAAAAAACAAATTGGCTCAAGTACGACCCTGTGAAGATTGACTCACTTATCATGAATCACCCTGTATAGGTATTTAAAAATTCATATCAAAGCGGCATTGTAATTTGTAAATATGTCAATTTAAACCAGGGTGGATAAAAATAATGATTCTTAAAAAAAAATCGATTTATTTGATTTAAATCAGATTTTTTTTATTTAAATCAAATGTACCATATTATCGAATTTAGTGACATATTCACATGCTATTTCTGTTTTGTGCTAATATATTTAATAACCAATATATTTAATTCATTGGTGATTTTTTGTCAAAATGAAAAATTAAATATAATGATTAAGAATTTTGAAAAAATCAGTGCTAAATGGTGATGTTTAATTAATTATATACAGGGTGAGTCATTAGTGCGGGATCGGTCGATTGTGGCTAAAAGGCTTGAGATATGAAGTTGAATCAAATACTATTTTATACAGTTTTTTCTAAACACAATAAAAATATTTTCAAATATACAGGGTGAGTCACCTTTCTGGAACTAATAGCAACTTTTATATTTCAAATAAAACACCAAATTTTTTATTTAATATTTTTGACCGACTTAATTTTAGCTTTGCATCAATATAAAATACTACAGGTTTTTATACGGCGTTGTGAAAAAAAATTAATTTTCTAAATTATTCAAGGTTTTAAGTCTTTATTTAAAAAATTCTTTAAGTACAGAGATTTAATTTGGTATGAACATGCAGAAAAAATGTCTCTATTCGCTCGATATGAAAAAATTTGAATCACACATACAGGAGTGTTTATAAATAGGTGGCAACTTCCATGATTTTCAAAAGCTCGTAACTCGATTTTTTCAAATACGAACCCCTGTATTTTTTTCATCGAATTCGTCTTTAAAAGAGCTTCATATTTTGTTAAGTATGTCCTATACCCAAAACTCATACTTTTCGAGATATTCGACATTTTTCTTCAAGTCGTTATTGAAGCAATAGAGTGCCGTGGAAATTGAAAAAACTGACTGTTCACTTCGCTAACGTCAAAAACTTGTCATTTATTTTTTGAATTATTGCATTTCCACAATGAATATTACTTTACAGGAGCAAATTGATATGGTTTATTCACCATTTCGTGTATTTAATTACTAATAGTAATACAATTTTGTTTTATTATAAATATTATATTGTATCTACTCATATAATATGTGATTTAAATTGATAATTTTTTTTAAAAATCACCTGATTTAAATCATGATTTAAATCGTGATTTAAATCAACTGATTTAAATCTGCTCAACCCTGATTTAAACAGTGTTATGGAAGGTTTAGAAAACATTGGTTGGTTTTAAATTAAAAAAATAAAAATGTTTTTTTTTTACTGCTTTCTTCCCGAGATCTGCCCTAGACCTACAGCAATAATCGATTGATTAAACATTTTGCATTTTGGCAGCAGGACTTGCTGCAATACAAACGAGTGGTTAGTAAACGTACATTAAAGTCCTAACAAAAAATAAAATAATATGATTAATGTTACTAATATAGTCTAGTCTTATCTGTAGCTTATTTCTAATGGGGTGTATCGCTTCAACCGATGGGTTGCTTGGCTATTGTCTAATAGGCTGACGGTGAACGGGTTGGGATGCCAATGTCAATTTAAACAGTGTCATGCAACGTTTAAAAAATATTGGTTGATTATAAATAGAAAAAATAAAAATGATGAGTTTAAATATTTAAAAATATAGTAAATTTGGAGATTGTTAATGAATAATATATTTTATGTAGCCACATTAAAGCTTTTCTAAATTAATGAAAGCAAGGACTAAAACAGTGAAGGTTCTGTTTGTAAAAGTATGTGATTATTCGAGGCAATTTCTGCGAGATTGCTCATTTTGGAGTTAACCACGGCTATAAAATTTAATTATGTCAAATAAAGCTTCCATTCTGTTTAAATACACAGACCAACAAGTTAACAACCTGATGAAAATCAAACTACACTAACGTTAATGAAATAATGATTGGATTATTAATCTTTTAAGAGATTTTTAAAATATTTATGTTCGTGTACATAAAAATATAGCAGTTTGTTCGTTTATTACTTCATTTTCTTAATTTTTATACTATTTGTTGTCTTTACATGATAATTCTCTGACTGGAATTGACCCCGCTTTCTTTATATGGGTCCTACAAAATATGCTTCTTTGCGTTTTTTAAAAACAGCACCTTAAAGAAAATTACTTGCATAAAAATATAAGGCCATTACAAAATGAAACAAAAAGTGACTAAGGTAACAAAAACAAAATTTTTAAATTACACACATTTGCTTTTTGTTTTAAATATAATTTTGGTAATCTAGCAAAAAAAATCAATAAATAAATTAAAGTACATTGAAACCTTTATATTCGTCCGATTCTTAAAATCCAATGTTAGTCAAATTTTTTCGGCATTAAATGCTCCGTTAAAATTGTCCAAAGATCCAATATCCGTTTAAACAAACAAAACCATACAACACTGGACAAGTTTTTTGCTAAGTAGAGTGCGAGTGAATTGTCGGATAGGGGACAAAAAACGCATCTATCATCAGAATTTTAGTCACCTGATGTTTTAATCGAAAATGAGTTTCCTAACATAAAATAATTCATTGCGTAATACGTAAAAAGTACGTAATGAAATGTTTACTTGGATACGGGTAATATCCGACTTATTTGTAGCATAGCACATAACATCAATTTAAACGCGGAAGGTTGTTTATCAAATGTATGTAATAATAATTCAAATCACTAGAAATATTTTTATAAATATTCAATTAAAGTTACTACGGTCCCAATTTGAAATATTTTCTGTGTATTTATATTTTAGTTAACACACCAAAAACACTTACTTACATTAAACATTGTGCACACTGTATAAAACACAATGTTTGCAAAATGCGTGGAAGCAGAATTTAAGCAGACATTTTGATAAAACCGAGTGTCGTATTATAAACATACAAAAAAAATGGTTTTTAGGATTTAGTAATCATCTTATCATACTGGTCCAATAAATAAATGCATAAATAATTTTAAGAAATCTCGATTTAAACGTGAGATTGCTCTTCATTATAAAAAAAAGTCAAAAATGCGTAGGCAAAAGATAAAACTAAACCTTTCTTGTTCTTTCTTTCAATTGTTTCAAATTACCGCTATCTACCTTCATAGCCTACTCGAAAATATTACTTTGCCCTAATAATTAACAATAAAATCGCGATATCTCGGAAAATATTAATTTTAGGTATAAAACAGTATTAATGTTTTCGAAAGAGAATTAAATTTTCTATAAGACGGTGTAAAAAAATATAGGGTGTTGTGTTTAAAAAATATGAGTTATAGATGTTGAAAGTTTCACAAGTTTGACCAAGCGTACAAAACGCCCTGTATAATATTTTAAAAATGTAGTTGGTGCAAAGTGTTACATAATCTATTGTCAATCTTATCTCCAAGCGAATTTCTTCAGACTTCTCAAAGTTTTTAAATGTTGAAAATGTTTGAAAATACTGTATTTTCATGAAAATGCAATTTTTACGAGAACGGTTGACTTTAGACCCATATGACCTTGTACATTTTTTGAATTAAATTTAAAGAGGAATCCAAATTCTACAAATATACAGGATGTTCCATAAGAAAAAGTATAACTTTGATATGCCACTCTTTTTTGGAGCACCCTGTATGTTTAAAAATATTTTTTAAATGTAGGCCTTATTGACTTACATAATCTAACAGCGACAGAAATTGGAAAATATAAACCGTTTTGCCATAAAACTCCGACGCGTCCGTCGTGACTCACCCTGTATAAGTTGCCATTATACTATATCTACGCCTTTGGTTTAAAATACCAAAAGCTAATATTACTATTACCTTTGTCGACCAAAATACTACAAATAGATAGCTCTAGATTTTTTTAAAAATCTAATTTTATATCGATCCTTATGTAGGTACTGCAATTTGGTGCAATGGTGCTAAAACTCAATTGTTTTTAAAACAAAATGCTACAAATGATCCATCACAAAATCTCTATGGTCAATCAGAAATATACAAATTCATAAGAAACTAAATCGGAATACTGAGTAAGAATAAGTAACTGAGTAAGTATCTGAGGTCACAACTAGTTTAAGAAAATTATCAGAAATATAAATATCAACATTCTGTATTTAAATGCAATAAACTACACCCTATAGCAGGATTATATTGACAAAAGACTTAAAAAAAAAGCGTTTACAAGACACATACACGTCATCAGAGGACGGTGATAACTAATTTTATAATTTATACATGTGGGTACTTATACAATTATTAGTCACAAAGGGACTACGTTAACTGCCGACTTTTTTTAAACCAAAATATGGATTGCTAAGGACGTCGTGCATAGCAATAAGTTTGCTAAACTCCCTGTATTTTTATTTTTATCTGTATCGACTACCACCAACGCAAAAATTTTAGTTATGTTTAAGCAGCAAAAAAGTATTACATAATCTGGGCTTTATAGACACTCTGTATAAAAATACCTTTATATTAAATAATACGACGTTAGAAAATTTTATAAAAGATTTTCCTTGCTATTAATCTCAAATGTACACACTTATGTTTAGAAAACATTATACAAAAACATTTTTTAACCTTCTAGCTAGTGCTTTAAATAGGCTCTTTCCTCGTAATATGTAGGCAACCCTTTTGTGCGTCGTTTCCTTAGAAACCTTTAAGAGTTTATCTATGAAATATGTATGTACAAGCAGCAGGAAGAATATTCTGCGAGCTTGATTTAACAACTAAGAACAATCCCTTAAAGTTTGGTTTTACGTTAGGGAAAATTCTAAGGATCAAAGTTAACTTTAACTTTGCTATCCAATAAAAACATCGTCTATTTTTAGCAATCGTTTATGAAGAAAGAGTAATAATTTTTATCAACAACTATTTGTAGTGTTTTCTTAAATCTGAATTATCTATAAATTTCACTTACTGAGTTATTACGTCTTGGCGTAAACTTATTTAAAATAGCGTTTAAAGTTGTAAATCTTAGAAATATAGACACGACTCTATTGTAAGTCAACATACTGCGATTCATTATGTTTTCTAAAGCCCTTTTTTTTAGAACTAAACAATCTAAAAAAACTTTTTAATTCTAGTTAACAGAGTATACTAAAAAATATATGCAAATTCTAAGACAGCATTTTTATTTTTTTCATTTATTACAGATACAGGGTTCTCGTTTTTCGCGGGCCACTATGGGGATCTCGTAAACGGTAAGAGTTACGACTTCGGTTAAATTGGGGCAAAGTTGTATATTCAGGTGCTTAATAATTTGACGCAAACAGAACTTATCTAGCTCTTTTAGTTTTTGAAATATAGGGAAAATATAGTAAAAAAGTGGATTTTTGTTTTTTGCCCGTAACTTTTTCATTTGATGTCAAATTTCATTTTTGTAACAACACTTTCATGGCCACTTTTTGCAAGGAATCAAATTCCCCAATTATATTTTCCATGTGACGTTTCGTTTTTTTAAAACCATCATCAGGTAATTTTTTTCTTATAAACGCTATTCTGATTTTAACGCCAATTCGTAGAGCATTTTATTCTGAATATGACAATGTATAACACTTGGCACTTTTTTGAAACAATTGTTGTTAAAAATGGCAAAAACAAATATTTTATTTAAAACAAATCCTAATCGGCATGGTAAATAATTGTCTTTGTCCCTTTTTTCTTAGAAACAGGTAAGTAAACCGCATAAAATTACTAATTAAAAAACTAGGTACTAATAAATATGTTAGGAATGCATTAACATTGTTCACTTATTAACAAATATTTTTAGAATATTTTCTTCGGTTAAGTAATAAATTTCTCTAAAATGTGTATTTAATTCTTATTTGGCATACAATTATTTGTAACAAAAAATAACGAGTTATGCCTTTTATCTGCGTTAATGACTAATAAGCAAAAAGCGTAAACAGATTTCTAGACGTTTTTTGTAAACTATGACCACATATTATTTGATTACGAACATTTTGTTACAAATAATTGCATGTCAAATAAGGGATTAAATACACATTTTAGAGATATTTATTACTTAACCGAAGAAAATATTCTAAAAATATTTGCTAATAAGTGAACAATGTTAATGCATTCCTAAGATATTTATTAACACCGATTTTTTTAATTAAATCCCTTTAATAGTAATTTCATACGGTTTACTCTCCTTCTTCCAAGGAAAAAAAGACAAAGACAATTATTTATCATGCCGATTAGAATTTGTTTTAAATAAAATATTTGTTTTTGCCATTTTTAACAACTGTTTCAAAAAAGTGCCAACTGTTATACATTGTTGAATTCAGAATAAAATGCTCTACAAATTGGCGTTAAAATCATATATAGCGTCCATATGAAAAAATTGACCTGATGATGGTTTTAAAAAAACGAAACGTCGCATGGAAAATATAATTGGGGAATTTGATTCCTTGCAAAAAGTGGCCATGAAAATGTTTTTACAAAAATGAAATCTGACATCAAATGAAAAAGTTATAGGCAAAAAACAAAAATCCACTTTTTTACCTTTTCCCCTATATCTCAAAAACTAGAAAAGATAGATAAGTTCTGTTTGCGTCAAATTATTAAGCACCTGAATATACAACTTTGTCCCAATTTAACCGAAGTCGTAACTCTTACCGTTTACGAGATCCCCATAGTGGCCCGCGAAAAACGAGAACCCTGTATACTTTAACGATTAGTTCATTTTTCATTGTACTTTGAGCTTTGACTGCAATTATTCGTTTTTGGTCGGTTTCATTTTGCGAATCATTAGCGCCGCGCAAATTCCTTGTTTATCTTCTTCAGCAACTTTCATTGTGCATACTAGGAAACCTATGCAATGTCAGCTGTTAAAAAAAACTGTGCAGAATTCAATATAAGCCACATTTAATAAAATTAATAACATCAACCATTGTTTTAACTTATCTTAAACATGAGCAAAATACTGTTGCACAGATTACAGCCTCACTCGGTTCAACATTGAAAAATGTAATGAAATATTATTTAATTTTTAAAAAAACTGTTGAATTACCAGAAACATTCAAATGAAAACAGCAAATAAATTTTTACTAAGTGCAAATACGTGTTTATTTTTCAATGTAATCATCCCCGGGGACAATGCATTTGCCCCAACAGTCGACTACAACGTGAATACCCTGTGAAAAACGTCTTCATCGTTGTTTAAAATTATTTGCCACCGATATGCTCTTTGAGAGCTTCAAAAATGTGAAAATTTGAAAGTGCTAGGCCGGGGAAATAAACTCGATATGAAAGACATTCACTACAAGATCGTGGACTGTTGAAACCGTCCTGCGAGGGGAGTAAGGACGTGCATTATTATGCTGAAGCAAACTCCAAACGAAAACAAACCACCGAATTGCGGGTTTTAGGTGAGTTCGTAGGAAGTTTTTGGCCAACTCTCAGTGGCGGATTACACAATAGGCGCACTAGGGCCCCAAATTGTCCTGGGTTGGATAAATTATTCAAACGAAAACGAACATTTATTAAAACAATTTTAGGCATTTAAAAATTACGTTTTGATACTTATGACAAGAATTTAACATTGTTACCAACATATTCTTGGTTATTTTTTTCTACTGTCAAGTTAGTAAACATACATGAAAATCGGATCTTCGGAAAGGGGAGAAAAAAACAAAAAATTGCAGTTCGACGAGACATCATCTAAATGATACACATTTCAGTGTCAAACAAAATTTCGTTATAAACACTCACAATGTAATTTGCGATAAACTTATATCTGATCTGAATAATAGAAGCGCAATTTACAACGAAGTTTTAAAAGATTTTCAATTTTTTTTAAATTTATCAATAAACGACGATGAATTTGATGAATGTATAAAAAATTTAACTTTAAAATATGAAAATAATATCGACATAACATATATTTTAAAAGTGAACTTCATTAACTTTATTCTAAAAGAAAAAGTGTCGAATTCTGTTGAAATAAATGTATTGGGTGTTAATTGAAGGACTTAAATCTACATTTCCTAACGTGGAGACCATCTTAAAGATTTTTTTAACATTACCGATTTGCAATACCAGTGGCGAAAGATCATTTTCGGTATTAAAACGTGTGAAAAACTATTTGCGTCATTCTCTAAGTCATATGCGTTTAAACGCATTATCAGTTATGTTTATTGAAAATGATGTATAATTTTTAGAATATGAAGACCAGGCCAGGAAAATTCCTATTTAACACGTTTGTATATCCACAGTCTAATTAATATGATATAGTTCAAGTAGGCTGTTAAGTTGAATTGAATTAAATATTTCAGATCGTAAAGTGCAATTTTTTTAATGCAATTTAGATAATCTGTCACTGCCAACTCTGCCAAATTAGCCCCTCAGTAACCGCAATTATCAACGGAGTAATGAGTCTGTGCGTCCGTCCGTCCGTCCGTCTGTCACATTACTTACATTACTTTTTAATCTTTTTATCCCACTCATACACTTGCTTTTGAGAATTATATAATGAGCTATACTGCTTTGTCATCTGACGGGAAATTTACAACGGTTTCACATCTTCAGTGGGTAAAAATCTGATCAGAACGTTGTTCTTCTTTTGTGCACACTTTCAAATGGGTGACCATCTTTTAAGCTGAGGCCGCACTGCGGGATGGTTGGCTGGAGGGTAGCTGGTAGATACACGCCGTCGCCTGGCGACAATTTGTTGTGAAACAAAGCGCCTGCATTGTCGCCAGGCGACGGCGTGTATCTACCATCTACCCTCCAGCCAACCATGCCTTAAGAGTTCTTCGGGACTAGCTCGGAGCAGCGTTACCAGATCTACTAGCTGCTCTAGTACCGACACACTATAGAGGGCACCTTACCACAAAACCACCCAGATCTGCTAAGTCTACGATGTTTATTAACACATTTGCGGTTTTCATTTGAATCTCCTCGCATATACTTAGAAAAATTTATTGCAAACTTGAGTAAATGTTTGAATTATTTAATAATATATGTATATGAAAAATCATTCCTTTTATTATCTATGAAAAACGTGTTGCAAAAAAAAAATTCGAGTACTCCATTTTTATGGCAGTAGTTATTTATTTACATTTAACGGCCATGGTAACGATCATTATTAGCAACAACGTTCATCTTAAACTATAATTATTTTGTTGAATTACATTTATCATTTAAATAAGGTCCTTTCATTTTATTTTGCCTAAAATTTAGCCTTTTTTTTCTATATTTACAAGAATTTTTGTGTTTAAAAAGCCCCAATTACTCAATAATTTTTTTGTTGGGGTACTTTTATTATTTAAAAATCTTTACTTAACGTATAAATATATACAATATTATTTATGCACAAATAATATTTACTAAGATATTAAATTCACAGTAGAGGTTGGAAAAAACAACCAAAATAACCTTTTCAAATGTCATCACAAAAATATAGTGAAGTCAACACACTTATTGTTGTTTAGTCGATCGAATATGTTACGACAATTGAAAAACAAAAGCAATGGCTACATGACCAAACACATAAATAAAATATTAAACAAACCTATCACTAGTCACACCACTAAGAAAAAAATTATTAATAACACAAACATATACACTCAAACATGTTGTTTATGTTACATCAAAGGTATAACGTAATAAATAAAGACAATAAAAGAACAGTACAAAATAATTTTAGATGTCAACGCTATACCATCTGGGCTGAAACCAATTGGTTCACTATGCAACAAGATTAAGACCCTAAACATAAATAAATACTGTGCAAAGATGAAAAATAGGAAGAAGGGCTCTTGAATAACATGAATTGGCCACCGCAATCTTCAAATCTGAATCCTATAAAGCTTGCATAGAAAGGGCTCAATAGAAAGGTCCGAGAAAAATGTCCTTCGTCAGAAGAAGAGCTTTGAAACAAGTTCTATGAATAATGAAAAAGTATTACACCAAAAACAATCAAAGAAGATTGGTAAAATACGTCAATAAATGCAAAGAAGAGTTTTTTGACGAAAAGTCAGTATAACGACTATTTTTAATAGTCTTGCTTAATTTTATGCCGTTACAATTCAAATGTGGTTAATTTTTATTATTTCAATCAGGGACTAAAAACGAAAAAAATTCCGTTCGTTTCTGTTCGGAACGAAAACGAAATATATCGTTTTCGTTCTTTTCGTTCTAACTGAAAAAATTATTTTTTCGTTTTCGTGAACCGAAATAATAACGGTTAAAACCGGTTTTACAATATTTTTTTTGTCGACAAAAATTCAATTTTTTTCTAGTCACCACAACTCCCTATAAATACGACAACAATATTTGCGCCTCAACTAAAATATAAACGATGCGATGGGGTTTGATGCTCACGGACAGCATATTTTAGACTGGCGAACCATCGCCATATTTAAATTTACCAAATCGTTAAACACATTAACATTTAACCGTTTTATTAAGTTTAACACCCGTAAGGTGCAAAAACACAAAGTGATTAGGTTAAATTAGACACACGATATTTATCTAAAAGTATGAAAATATAGCAAGTGCTGTTTTAAATTTGTTTTAGTACTAAAAATCTATGCATTGAATTAAATAAGATCCTGCTGTAATTATTTAAAAAGACAAAAGAATGAATTCAAGTGGATAATTTACTAAATGTTATAAATAAAAAATATATTTAAAAAAAACTTATATTAACTTGAAATATACTTTAACTTTATAGTTTGTACATACCATACAATATACATTTTCACATTCCGTTAAATCTTACTAGCAACACATCTTCCAATAAATCTTCTTTTACATTAGTCCTTTTCGAAGTAAAAATAACTTTTACTAATATTATGTCTAAACGCAAATAAAACATAAACATTGATTATAGTATATCCAATCAAGTGTATATTCTATATTAATGATCTAAAAAACCGTTAATTGTGTTACACGAAATTGCAAGTATAAACAATAAAGTTGTTAATACATATTCACGTAAATATATGGAGAAAAGTGAAGCTCACTTATTTCAAGTGAGATTTTTTACTGCCTTGTGGAATCTCCCCAGCACAGAAGGTAAATTCGCGTTTGTGTTTAACAAATAAAATTGAAAAGCGACAAAACCGGTTAAAACCGGTTTTGGAAAATATTTATTTCGTTTTCGTTCTTGAACGAAAAATAATAATTTCGTTTTCGGTTTCGTTTTCGTTCTTAAAAAAAATTCGGTTAATTTCGTTTAACGTTTTCGTTTTCGTTCCGTTCTCAGTCCCTGATTTCAATTGCATTTTATGTGTTTAAGATATTTAATAAGAATTTACTTCATTTTTAAAGAATATTTTCTGTGTTAACTTCACTTTTTCATGAAAACTTTTGACTGGCGGTGTAAAATTAAACCATTTATAGCGCGATACATTATGCAGACAAATCGTATTAGCAGTTCATTAGCTCTGCAATTTACTTTTACAAATGAATTTTCAGCTAAACAAAATGTTCGTTGAACTACAACTCGTTAATCGTTCTTTTTTAAATCAATAACGGCAAACGAACTGTTGACAGAGCTCTCTGTTTTAAATCGATGTTGAAAATTAATTGGTTACGTTAGGGATGAGATTTAAAATTTGCATACACGAATCCAATCCTATCTGCCGTCTGTTTGCGTTTTGTCATGCCATGGAATGCGAATGTGTCACATAATACAATTATTTACAATAGGGTTGTTGAATAATCCTAACGTTTGTGTTAAATTAATCTAATTCCAGTGGTTAACGTACATATTTCGACGGAAGAGGGGAAGTGCTTACGACAGAATTAGGCAAATGGATTATTATGCATAAAGACAGAAATAACACAAATGTAAGCTTCAAAGAAAACTAGTGCGTACTTGCTGCAAAACTTATACTTACAAGGGAAGGTCACGATACGTTGTCGCTAGAATTTGATTCCCGCTGTGTTAATTACATCAAGGGCATCAAAACTAAATGTTTTCCAGAGTTATACGTGCCACTGGCCATTATCTTCGGAAAAATAGGGGAAAAACTGAACAGCTGATTAATAAAAGTAATATTTGCGATCACGTTGGCCATGAAACCGTCAAAGACAAAATCGAAATTCTTCTATTTACCAATGCGCGCATCCTTTCCAAGTAAAATGGTGCAAAGTTTTTAAAAAAATCTTAAACGGTTCCGAAGAAAAACGCAAAAAACGAGGCCTTTGTAAAAACGGTTTTCCCTATGTTAAACGCGTATGCAAGTCGCATAGATATAGAGTTATACAGATATGCGACAACTACTCAATACCTAGCGCTTATACAGGGGTTTCGTTTTTGACGTTTTTCTCCGGAACCGTTTAAGATTTTTTCAAAAACTTTGCACTATTTTACTTGCAAAGAATGCGCCTATTGGTAAATACAAGAATTTTGATTTTATCTCTGACGGTTTCATGGCCAACGCGATCGTAAAAATGACCTTTTTGTACCAATTTTTCAGTTTTTCCCCTATTTTTCCGAAGGTAATGGCCAGTGGCACGTATAACTTTGCAGAACATTTAGTTTTGATGCCCTTGATGTAATAAACACAGCCGGAATCAAATTCTAGCGACAACGTATCGTGACCTTCCCTTGTTAGTAGATTTGAAAAAGCTATTGTGATTTGTACTAGTTCTTTAAATATAAGTATTTATTTCGTTTATAAAGGGTGTCCAGTGTCCACTTTCAAACTCAAACGTAGAATGTATTATTGTTTCAAACGTTTTCGAGGATTCCTCCTCACCACTTTAACTTATATGAAAGGTAATGGTATCAATAGAAAGATAAAAGTTTTGCGCATCTTTTGGTGTACTACTAGTATTAAGACTACACGTACTATTTATAATTTAAGATATTAGTCTAAAATTTGGTGATTTATAAAGTTAAAAGAGCATTATTTTCATTCACGTTCAATTTTGACAGCTTTGTCTATCGATTTAATTATTTCTTAACGTCACATTAAGAAATGATGCTCTTGAATTTTTTTTAATAAATAACAACTTTAATGAAAAAAGAGTTCAAGGTAAACACTTTCTATAGTTTGCGGAGAGTAAGAGATTTATTTGCTGTATGTTATTAAATTGAACAATTAACAAATCTCTCTCTCTTCCTCTCTCTCCCCCTCTTTTTCTCCCCCTCTCACTCTCTCCATCTCTCCCTCTCTCTCTTCCTCTCTTCCTCTCTACTATCTCTCTCTCTCCACTATCTCTTCCTCTCTCTCCCCCTCTCTCCCTTTCTCTCCCTCACTACTTTTCTCCCTCTCTCTCTCCCTCTCCCTCTCCCTCTCCCTCTCCCTCTCCCTCTCCCTCCCTTTCCCCCTCCCTCTGTCACTCTCTCTTCCTCTCTCTCTCTCTCCTCGCAAACTATGGCCACTGTTGAAAAGTTTTTGCCATTTAAACTTTCTTTATTGTTGTTTAAAACTGTTTAAATAAAAAGATTTTTGTTTTTCGTGCATTTGATCTTGGCAAGATCTTCGTTTTTATTGTTGTATTACACCAACATTACAAATTAAAAAAATGTTTTTACTTTAACATTAACATTACAATGAATGAAATAGCCTCTAGAATATAATTTAATAAAGTATGGCTATTAATAACACAACGAACAAATGGAATAAACAAGTATACGCGCTTTTACTTTAATTAAACAAACAGGGAATATTTCATTCTGTTAAAGTAAAAATTGTTTATTTAACGAAACACCCAACAAAAACAAGCAAATTACCCAAATTATTTGCTTTTGTTCTACCTTGGTATTCTGGTTAAATAAATTGTAATATAATAGAAAAAACAGCTTATTGCGTTAAGGAAACTAATTTGATTAAACATAATTAGTATTAACAACAACAAAAATGTACTTATTCTAAGCCTAAGCAATCGAATTACCTAAATGTTATATCCGTGTATGCTAGGCAATATTGTAGGTTTTAAATTATTTAAAATTATCTTTGCAGCAAAACAATAAGGTTGAATTTTAAAAAGAGGATTTAAAAGTGATTCAAAATCAATAAAAAGTTGTTATTATTATGCAGCACAAAAATAAATTAACATCACTGAGCTTCTCCAAGTTTTAGTTTGTTTGACATTTTAAATCTAATTTGAATAATAACATAGAATCTTGAAAGCTATACAGTGAGCTTAATTGAAATTAAAATATATTTAAATAATTTAGCAGTCTATAAAAACTAAAATTGTTTCGTTTTATTTTTTCCTGTTTTAGTTAAATCAAAAAGTTTAATACATTTTCCAAAAAAAAAACCTTACACGTTCATATTACTAGATTTTAGGTATTTAGCCCACGTTGGGCAATTATTAAATTTTTGTTTTTAATGGACTTCCACAAATTGTTGCTCAAAATCAGGGTTGGGCAAAATTTAATGTTTATTAAAAAATCAAAAATCATTGTTTTTTTTGAAACTTGACCATTTTTCCTTTTTACAACTAACTTATTCATTATTCAATATCTTCTATACAGCGTTATTCAAAAAGCATCAACAAATGATAAAGTTTTTTATTAAAACTTTCTCAGAAACTTTTATTCCTGATAAAAGTTGGTGGATGACTAAACTAATTAAAAAAGGTGGAAAAAATTTCACAAAAATGTATGCAATACCAGATTTAAGCGATTTCAGAAGTATTCACAAGAGTAAAAGGGCCTTATTTTAAGAATAGGGAAAGATTGTTTAGAATTCAAAAATGCGACTGAAGATGAAATATAACGTTAAAATTTCAATTTTTATCTTTGAAGTAATTTTAACATCCAAAAAGTGCCCTTATTTTAATAATTCTAAATAAGTTAGAAAAATGTTTAGAATTTAAATATTTTACTCAATATAAAATATAGCTTTCTCTTGATTTTTTTTTTTAATTCTTAAAATAAAGGCACTTTAATCTTGTGTTTATTTCTAAAATCGCTAAAAGCTGGTGTTGTATGAACTTTTATCGAGCTTTTTTAAACCTAAAATAAGTTTTAGACCATGTACCAACTTTTTTCAAGAATAAAATCTTTTGAATGTTAACACTACCATAAAGTTCAAAAATGAAGTTTTAACGTCAAATTTCGTATTGTCACATTTTTCATTTCTAAGTAATTTTTTCCCACGATTGTTATTATAAGTCTTAAAATGGGGGCACTTTACTTTTGCGAATAATTTTAAAATCGTTAAAATCTAGTGTCATACAACTTTTTTCATCTTAAAAATTAGTTTTAGGTCATGCATCAACTTCTATTAAGAATACAATTTTCTAAAAAAACGATAATAAATAACTTTCCCAATTGTTGCAGAATTTTTGAATGAGACTGTAGATCTTTTGACCTAAAAATTAAAAATTATTGTGAAAATTTACAAAGTAAATCTACCGGAATGCGTCTCTAATAAGAAAATTTCTGTAGAGACTTTATTTCTCCCCGATCTATAGGAACCGAATAGGCAATATTTCCGGCGTATTTTACTAGCGGTTGTTTAAGCGGGTGGAAGTAAAACATGCAATTAATTTATGTGACGTGTGACGTTAAACTTGAAATTTTTTTAAAATTTAAATCATGATTTTCATTTACAAAAATCTGCTGATTTAAATGAAATTTAAATTTTTCTACAAATTTTTAAAATTTAAATATGCAGTATACGTACATCACAGGTATGTGTTGTTCTTTGTCGAATACTTCGCCCACGACTATTTATTTTTGACAAACGGTCCTATAATTCTTATCAAAAATACATTTTAAGAGCTAAATTTAAACAAAAAATATAAATTTAACAAAATTTTTGGCAAGTAAATAAATCTTGCTAATGCACAAATTTGCGTCACTCTGTTTTCAAGATTCCAAAATCGATTCAAAAAAAAATCGTTTAGTATTATTGTTATTCAAATTTAAAAAAATAATTTTTAATATCAACTCACATTTAATTAAAACAGTAAGTATAAAAAAACTGCGACAATTAGTTATAGTAAATTAATAATTTTAAATGTGACCTTTTCCTTTCCAACAAAGCTAAAATCATGCTAAAATACTTCCTTCCGATGTTTAAGGGACAAATTATTTTGATTACATTACATTACTTAAAATACACAGAGATGTGTCTTCACATACACAAACGCTTCTATTAAAGCAAAACTCTGTAATATTCCCTTTACAATATACACGTAGTTGTATAAAAGCGGATTAGTTGGTTATTTCTCATGAATTTATAACTAAATTAAATTTTAATTTCATGACCTTCATGTACAAAATGTATATTTTATGATAATAGGAAGTAAAATATCATTATGGTACGATTAGACGACCTTTTACCTTAGTTAAAACGACATTTTCAGAAAAGGTCGCCTATTATATGAAAATTTCATGAAAGCTGATGAACCGACAAAGGTTAGATTATGGTATTCCGCAATAGGATTGTAATTTACAATTTAAGGACAATATAACACTGCGGAATAAACTTTTATCGACTGGTACGAAAAGATGAGTATTGCGTGTATCGGTGTAATTGTTTTGGAAATATTCTGGAGTGTAATGAACTCATAACTCGTGTCATTTGGGAATATTTTGTTGGTTATGAAAGGAAAAGTGATAAATTATAAAAGCAGAAAACTTCGCTAAGCTGAGTGAAACACAGCGACTAATGTTTCAACCACAAAAGGCAAAGCGTTTATTTCTAAAATGTATGAACTACCTTCTGACTATTTTAACGTATTAACCCCCTCAGAGTAGTAAAAATTTATAATTCAACACTTTAAACACGTTTATATAACTAAACATTTATTTATTTATTTGTACTCACGTTTACTTTTGTCTAGTCACTTGCTTACTGTACCAACTTTTTTCATGATTCGTTTTATTTTAGTACCATAACCAGTGCCAAATTAAGTCTTTAGAGAGCCCTAGACAAAATTTTGCGTTTGGTCCCATTTATAGAAGGTGTTAGTCAAAAATCAAACTCAACTATTTGCATATTTATTGCAATTGTTGAATCGATTTTATTATCTACCAATATCAATTTTTGCCTAGAATCGGGCCCCTATAAATTGACGTCCTTTGTCTTTTTTGTCTATTGATTAATCCAGTCCTGCTATTACACCGTGGTTTAAAACGCCCCTCCTTACTACTTCATTACTAGAATGCCACACTCTTCTTTCGGAACGTTATTCGCGAGCGCTGTTTCTAAAATCGTTGCGTTATTTAATGAATAAAATATTAAGTAAAGCTATTAATCAAAAACATAACTCGAAATCTTCCGTTTTTTGTCCCACATAATATACTGACACTGGAAGGTACAATTTTTGTTTTAATGCTGTAACGCTAATATATTATCTAAATTTAATCATTTTAAAAGTTGATGTAATAAAGTTTAATAAACCGCGTTTAAAGGTATTAATGTTTCAGATTGCAAACTTAACAGTACTCACTCATCCTATGTTACAAGTTACAACTGCAAATTTATTGTATTTTGTTGAGTTCATTGTCTACATCAGGCCCGTGCAACCGTTTAAGGCAAAGAGCCAATTGCAAATTTTATGAAATCGTAACGGGCCGCATGACTATCTAGTAGTGCAGCGATTCTTAACCGGCAGGCCCAAAAAAATTATAACACGTTTTTACTTTTTAAAATATTGAAATCTTTAAAAAATATTTTTTGCACCTGAAGTGTAGTATAATTTAAACAAGGCGAAGAATTTTAATGACCTTGAAAATTTATTTGTAGCAGTGTTTCTCAAACTTTTTACTCTTCAGGACGCCTTCCAAAATTAAGAGGGTGCAGAGGACCCCAATAAATTGTTTAGTAAATGATATTTTAGCCTGGAAAATAAAATTGGATGATTCTCACGTCACGAATAGGCTCAGGGGACCCCTTCAGAAAGATTAAGGGACCCCCTAGAAGTCCGCGGACCACACGTTGAGACACACTGACAAGGGAGGGTCACGATACGTTGTCGCTATAATTTGATTAAGGCTGTGTTTATTGCATCAAGGACATCAAAACTAAATGTTTTGCAGAGTTATACGTGCCACTGGCCATTTCCTTCGGAAAAATAGGGAAAAAAAAGAAAAATTGGTATAAAAAGGTCATTTTTGCGATCGCGTTGGCCATGAAACCGTTAGAGACAAAATCGGATTTTTTTCTATTTACCAATTCGCGCATCCTTTGCAAGTAAAATGGTGCAAATTTTTTGAAAAAATCTTGAACGGTTCCGGAGAAAAACGTCACAACGAAACCCCTGCACAAGCGCTATGATTTGAGAAGTTCTTTATAACTATATCTATGCAACTTGCATAGGCGTTTAACATGGGGAAAACCATTTTTACAAAGGCCTCGTTTTTCGCGTTTTTCTCCGAAACCGTTTAAGATTTTTTCAAAAACTCTGCACCATTTTATTGCAAAGGATGCGCGCGTTGGTAAATTTAGATTTTGTCTCTGACGGTTTCATGGCCAACGCGATCGCAAAAATTACTTTTAGTTATCAGCTTTTCGGTTTTTACCCTATTTTTCTGAAGGTAATGGCCAGTGGCACATATAACTCTGGAAACATTTAGTTTTAATATTCTTGATGCAATAAACACAGTCTTGATCAAATTATAGCGACAACGTATGGTGACCTTCCCTGGTAAGTGTGAAGGGTCCGGAAAAAAATTGAAACTGATTCTATTTTTGGCGCATACATTTTCAATATGAGCAATGCAGTGAAATACAAATAATTCCTTAAAAAAATCGGGTTTCAATTTCTTCAAAGCGATTTCCTCATTTTTTATTTCTAAATCAGTTTTTATGACAAAATAGAGATTCTCAACTGTTGTAGTTCCTTTCATCCTTACCAAATCTAATAATTCTTCAGTAACTTTTAACTTTATATGTACTCCACTATAAAAAATACAAGTTGAGCAGTGTTAGATACATCCGTTGATTCATCAAGACAAAGAGAATAAGATAAAAAGTTAGTGGCATAATATTTAAGAGTTAATATTACGTTTTCTGTCATTTCATCAATTTATCTTGCTGCAGTAAATCTAAATAAAATAATATTAGAAAAATAGCTTTTTTTCAGGGCAAATAAAGTTCACATCCATTTTAATACATTCTTTTATTAAACTACAATCAGAGAATGGTTTCAGATGTTTAGCTGAAATATGAAAAATTTCATAGCTTGCTATTTTTGTAGGGTCTTGTTGTTTATACGCATTTTAAAATAAGTTTTGTTGTCCCGTTATCCCGTTAAGTTCTCTTTCATTTCCATTATTTTTTCTCTTCTTAAATCACCTGTTAATTTCTCATATTAGTTTTAGCACTTTTTGACATATAATGACACTTAATGTTATACTCTTTAAAAACAGCAATGCTTGTAATATACAACTGCTGGGCCGCGAGCCACATAAAATGTCAAAGGGGCAGTATGCTGCCCGCGGGCCGCAGGTTGCACAGGTCTGGTGCTGGTCTACATAGGTACACGATATCATGTGTTATGTGTTTCCTGTTAAAATGTCCCATTGCTTAATCAAGGATATAGTAATAATCTTTTTTAATTATACAAGAACGGCAGTCATCGGTTAATTCAGATTAGAGATTGTCCATGACTAGAATTGTTAGAGCAATCCACTGTTCTCTCAAAAGTAAAATAAGATTCTCCAATTGCTTGTTAAGTTTTCATTATATTTCGTTAATAATCAATCTGCTCCTTAGGTAAATTTAAATATTATTTAGCAATTCTTCGACCCCAAACTACACCCCCTCCTCCAAAACACGTTGTCCTTAAAAATGAGAACCCTTTGTGACAGTACCTTTATATATTTTAGTTAATTTACTAAATTCGTTAAGAAGACACTTTAAACTCATAACTTTTTAATTTCACCTGAAAAATTCTACGACCATTTAAAACATACTTATATTTGATATTACTTTACGCTACTTTTTATAATTCACGATGCCTGCACCAAGCGCTGTATAAAAAAAAAGAACAAGTATTGAAGGTCCCCATTTCATTAATCACAGAATATGTCGCACGCTGTATAATACGTTTTTCCTATACTTGTCTCGTATTTCTTAATTTCATTTCGTAAATGAGTTTCGTGCTTCTAATAACAAATATTTAGTTTTTCGGAAATGCGCCAGTAATTAATATGTCATAATTTATTGGTGCATGTAGACTTTTATCAGAAAAGTCTTAAAGTAGAACTACAAAATTTTTGCAAATGTATCTTATTTTCAATCGTTTGTTAATATCTTTTGCTAAGATTTTAGCAACATGGAGTATCCATTATTTAAATAACAAAACGTAGGGATTTGAACCGAACCAAAACCGGAGCAAACCGATGCTTTCTAACAAACCGTAACCTTCAAGTTTAAAAAATCACCAAATCACAACTCAACCGACTGGTATGAATTGTTGAACATTAACAAAATTAAAGTAACAATAAAATTGTTAGTCATTTTAAGCAGTTTACTGTACTTTTTTTAATAACAATTGGCAACCAAGTTACTAAATTATTTAATTTAATTGACAAATTTAAGTTTTCTTATTATACTGTCTGGATGTTATTAAAATACAATTAATGTAGTAAAAACCGGGTAATTTAGTTTGATTGCTGCACCCCTATACTTTTGTAAATTGCAGAAAATTCTCAATAGTTAATCCGATCGAAATGACAGCTTTCCCTTTATCTCGTCTACTACTACTGAATTGTTGCATAAACATTTTTAACAGTTCTCGTAATTTATACTTGTCAGTTCAAAACAAATAAGGTATTGTTACATTGCATTACCTTTCCGTCGCCTGCATAAACATTTTTATTCAGGAAAATATCGACCGCCGTTTTGTCCCTCAAATTAAATGCAGCAGTTTGTAGACTCTATTTTTTGCCTCTTGTCAGTGTCGTTCTTAATAACATAAGATACAACGAAAGTGACGGCTTTAATAATTATTTAAAACGTTTAACGTGTAAAATTATAATTGCATTTTTATAGAACGTCGTGAACTTAGATAATTTCTTATAAAATATCGAACAAATTTCCTTAAGCGTTATGTCAATAACCGGGTACCCACCTAAGCACTTCTGGTGAGATTTTTTAATGTTATGGTGAATTATTTTTAAAAACCTCCCAGATCGTCGCGATCTTACTTTTTAAAGTGAAATATGCTTTTATACAGGGTGCGCCAATAGTACGACAAAGTCCATTATTGCCCTTAATGTCAACTTATTAAAAAAAAAGTTTTAAATGAAACTTACAGTATTTCTAGACGTGCATGTTTTAAAATTAGTTTCAATTATACAGGGTGTTTCATAAAAGTGGGGCGTCACTAATGGTATTTTTTTTTTTAAATTGAACACCCAGTATATTTTTGCATAATCGAATTCAGTAAGAAAATCTCCATCTGACAGTATTTTGTTTTTTTCATTTTTTGGTGACGTTGCCAATTTATCTCAAAAAATCTTTGAATTGCCAGAAAAACAGGGTACAATACTTGTCAAGAGCACAACGTTATGAATAATAATTGGCAAATGATATTTTGTACAAACAAATCAAAAGTTGGAGTCATAGTACTTATAAATACATAAAAATTAATTTATATTATACAGGGTGTTTCTTGTAGATGTGCCAACTTCCCAATTTCAAACATCAATAACTTTATTTTTTCAAATGGAACACCCTGTATATTATTACTTCATTTTGTTGCATTTTTGTTTTTCTTCAACCTTTCTTAATACTTACCTATACCTAAAATGAATATTTTCTGAGATATTTACATTTTACTTATTCTTTTAAGCGTTGTGTAGGAATTTCCTAGTTTTCTCGGAGTAGGCCCCAACTTTGACAATAGAAACAATAATTTCTGTAGTAAAAAATGTCAGAGTTAATTGCTATCAATTGTTAAAACATAAATAAATTAGTATAACAAATTCAATATGAATTTTCCAAAAGAAGAATTGATTGATACGGTCTATGTTCAGGGTGGCCTATTTTCGATGACCATGCAGGGGGGGGGGTATCTCTGTTACAGAGATAGAAAAAAACCAAGTACGTAGTCTCGATTTCTTTTTTCGAGAGGAATTCATTGTCGTAAACAATTTTGATATCTTTTTTAATTTTCGAAATATAGCCAAAAACCGATTTTTATCAACTTTCGAAAATGTTAAATATCTCGCTTAAACAAAAAGATAAAGAAAAGCTTTAGACATTTTTTGCATAGTTTTTTGTCCTTAATAAGATAGCGAAATTCAATTTTTTTACTCATATAAATATCGATACATTAAACCTGACTTTCTTATTTTAAATGGCCACCATTGTTGGCTTTGATATACATCAAAAGCTTACTTTTTGCGCTTTACAAAAATATATGATTTGCTTATGGTTGCTATTTAAAATAAAACACTTCAGTTTCATGTGATTACGTACGAAGCCTTTCGACTAATTATGAATCAGCCAGTCAGCAGTCGCAATCATCACCAGAGTAATGACTCTGTGCGCCTCGCCTGGAAATTTTTCGTCCGTTACTTTTTTCACTCCATTTTTGAATGTTTTATCCCATTCCTAACAGTTGCTTCTGAAACTATCATGATGTGCCGTATTAGTTTGCTATCCGACGGTAAATTTCCAACGGTTCACATCCTCAGAGGATCGTAGGTCAAAAATGTGATGACGGAACCTTACTCTTTTTTCGTTCTAACTTTTTATCGGGCTACCATTTTTAACAGTTCTTCAGGACTGATTCGAGACAGGGTTTCTAGTTCTATCTAGCACCGCCGCGCTTCAGAGCCCACCGTACCATACCAACACGTCGATCTGCTACGTCCTCTATGTTTATTAACATATTTGTGGTTTTCATTTGAATCTCTTATATTACCATTTCCGAGCAGTGTTTGCCATAAGCAAATAAAAAAGATATATTTTAGCAGAATAATGCGTCATGTCACAAGTCTATTATTGCGATGACTAAAATTCATCAATTGGGCTTCGAATTCTGCCTCATACACCCTACTCGCCAGACTTGGCCCCATCTGACTTCGATTTGTATCCGAACATGAAAGAGTTTCAAGCTAGTGACAACTTTGTATATACCAATAAATTTATTACAAACTGCTTGAATGTAAATCGTATTTAAACATATTTATTTGTATAGCTCAAGTCTTCGCGACTAATCGTTTGGATTGTATCGCCTTCGTAAACTTTTAAGCTTTAAAACGTTATTTAAATATCCTAATAGGTGTGTTATAAAAAAATGCTTGTCATTCAAAGCATAAAAATGAAAAAGTTTTTTGTTACAAGCACATCAAGTAAATAAAGCCCGTTTCTCGCAGTATTTCGATTTTCTGTTTTTAAAACAGTAACATACAACACGACTAAAACGTCTTTCTGGAACTATGACATTTATTAATTATTAAAAAGCTAATAAACGTGTGTAAAGTATCGATTTGGCTTGAGAAAGATGACATATACGTAGCAGGTAGCTCATAACGAACCGTTATTAATATTTTATTAAGTAGGTAGTTGTGGTTAGAGTGAACCAGGCTGTTAGTTACAGGGTGGTGGCGGTTGTGGCTGGCAACTCCGAGGCTGTCACGCTGAGTGGACTTAAAGCAGACACGCAATATCAACTTACCGTTGCTGCCGTTTGGGGTGGCAAGAAATATCGAAGTAGGCCCATAGTCTTCCGCACACTGGGTAAGCACTAAAATACGTTAGTTCAGTAGGTTAAGTTTAATGATCAAGAACAAGGACCGTTCACATATTTTTTCAACCATGAAGAAAGAAACAAGTCAAATTGGGCAAATAAATGGTACAAAACTATAGTACGAACAGTTTGAATCAAGTAACTGGTGGGTCTGCAGCATATTGAAATTAGATCGCACAAAGCTCCGTCAGTTTATTGTTACCCAGTAAAAAAAATTGATGTGCAGCTAAGATTTAATGGAGCTTCCAACTAAGCGTAATAGCGAAAGATAAACATTGTGACCTATTTTCGATGCCCATACAGGCTATCTCGGTTATTATCAGAGATAGAAAAAAACTAAGTACGTAGTCTCGATTTCTTTTTTCGAGGGAAACTCATTGTCGTAAACAGATTTTTGATATCTTTTTTAATTTTTGAAATATAGCCAACAACCGATTTTTGGCACTTCTCAAAAATGCTTAAACGAAAAGATAGAGAAAAACTTTAAAGACATTTTTGGCATGGTTTTTGGTTCTCAATAAGATAGTGATGTTCAATTGTTTTTTACTCATATAAATATTGATATAATTACACCTAACTTTCTTATTTTAAATGGCAACCATAGTTGGGCTTTGACACAAATCGAAAGCTTCCTTTTGCGCTTTTCAAAAAAATATAATTTGCTTATGGTTGCTATTTAAAATAAGAAAGTTAGGTGTTAGGTATCAACATATATATGAGTTAAAAACAATTGAACATCGCTATCTTATTAAGGACCAAAAATCATGCCAAAAATGTCTTTAAAGTTTTTCTCTATCTTTTTGTATAAGCGAGATATTTAACATTTTTGAACAGTGCCAAAAAATCGATTTTTGGCTATATTTCGAAAATTAAAAAAGATATCAAAAATCTGTTTACGGCAATGGATTTTTCTCGAAATAAGAAATCGAGACTACTATGTACTTATTTTTTTCTATCTCTGATAATAATCGAGATACCCTGTATGGGCATCGAAAATAGGCCACCCGTACTGTTTGTGCCAGCTATATTAAAATATTCACGATCGCAAACATTTTTCCTATAAATGACCCGCCAAGCGTTTCAATATAACCGCGAATTGTTTATACAAAACGAATACAATACTGCTGAACGAATAAAAATTATACTCCCAAAATTTTTTGATATAGTCCCCCTGTGCATTTGAATTAGCAACGCTCCGATTAGCGAACTGGCCGATTACCAGTGCCGTGCGGTGGCTTTTGAAGATGGAGAAGCGGTTTATGTGTAGCGTTTTCAGGTTTTCAGCAGCAATAAAACCTTTGAAATAGTAGTCACATACTTACACAGTTACAACATAAAAATTGCACTTATAGTTTTTAAGTTGCGCTTAAAAGAAATTAACCCAATTAAATTTTATCATCTTCATTCTCATTTCATCATCTTTTTCGCTAAATCTACACTATTAATTTGGTGTACATTTTTTTTCATTTTACTTTATTTTTTATAAATTGTTAATCATGTAATATTTTGTAATATAAATTAAGCTCAAAACACCTCGGACAATGGAAATTTTCATCTGATTTCTTACTACCTGGAATTTTGACTAGGTTTTGCAAGAAAATGACAAAATTTAAGTAATTTCGAGTAAAACCCAACAGAATTCGTTTAAAATTTTTCTATACATTTAAGACAAAAAATCAAATTTTTAACAATTTGTCTACAATTTTTTTTTACAAATAGGTACCTTTAAATTGTAAAATTGATCAATTTCCATTTTTTCACGTTAAAACCTTATTTAATTTCATCCAAGTAAAACTATTAAAATTTGATAGTTGATCAGTCCATAACCTTTAATATTCGTTCAATTTTTACAGCAGTTCATTCAATTTAAATTGTATTCATCTATTTCACTTTGCAATCCATTTTCTTGATGGTTATGGCTATTTGCACCTACAGTAGGTACGAATAATTGGCTATTTGCACCTACAGTAGGTACGATTAATTGGCTATTTGCACCTACACTAGGTACGAATAATTGGCTATTTGCACCTACAGTAGGTACGAATAATTGGCTATTTGCACCTACTGTATAGGTATATACCAGATCTAACTAAGGCCTGGTACACCTCCTTTTTTTCTTTAGTTTTAATTGTACATAAATAAACTTTTAGACATATGATATGTGTAAATCACCAGAATATTTGAACATTATGTACACTATTATCTCACTTTCAGTTTCGCCGGAAATTGCCCTAACTTTGTTATTTCAAATGGAACACCCTATATATATTTACATTTTTAGAAAGGCAATTATGAATTCAACTGCACTGGTTTGGTTACTTTTTTATTTTTATCTAGTCATAAGTCCCTCTACCGTGTAGAACTTTGGTTAATTTAAATAACCTTAGATAATTTTTAAACAATAATTTATTTTTTTATTAAGTGAGCCGTGACCTGCATACATTGAATTTTATTTTGTCAACAAGTGTCCGACAAATGTTTTTGTAAATTTTAATTGCCATTTAGGTTACTTTAATTGGCTTTGAAGATTGCAAATCGGTTTTTTGACAAATGCAAATGCAGTAGTACATGTACTTATTTAAATAAAGTATTTCCTGACGAATTTAACAATACCAATAACTTATATTTGTGTTGGATTGCTGCTTCACAGACTTAAAATATTATAAAAACTTGTTAAGATATACTATTAATCGCAGTACACTGTGCTTAAGTGCAACGAAACAAATTATAGTTGTAACTAATATAGTTAGTTAATAAAAAAATTTAGTGATAATTTGTTGCAATGCTGCACAGTATACTACGATTAATAGAATATCTAAATACGTTTTTTATAATATTTTAAGTCTTTGAGACAGGCAGCCTTTCAACACAAATATATGTTATTGGTAAAAAAATAGTCTGCAACCTTCAAAACCGATTAAAGTAACCTAAATGTTAATTAAAATGTACGAAAAACCTTTTTCGGACACTTGTTGACATAATAAAATTCAATTTATGCAGGTAACGGCAAATAAATATTTGTCCAAAAATTATTTGAGGTTATTAAAATTAATCAAAATGATGCAGTTGTATTCAAAGTTGCCTCCTCTTTCCAAAAATATAAAATATACAGGGTGTTCCATTTAAAATAACAAAGTTAGGGTAATTTCCGACGAAACCGGAATTGAAATAATAGTGTACATGTGTTCATATAACCCAGTATTTACACATATCATCTGTATAAAAGTTTATTTATGAAAATTAAAACTAAAGTAAAAAAGGGGGTGTACCAGAACTCAATTACAAGCGGTATATGCCTATACAGTAGGTGCAAATAGCCAATTATTCGTATCTACCTACAGTAGGTGCAAATAGCCAATTATTCGTACCTACTGTAGGTGCAAATAGCCACAACCTTTCTTTATAGATTTGTGTTAATTGTAAAAAAAGATTCTTCACATCTATGACTCAATGTATTTGCCGATTAGTTACTATTCAAAACTTAAACTTTAAATATAAAAAGTTAGCGAAATTAAAAAAGAGAAAAATTTGAGTATTTATAAGAAACATAGAAAACAAAAGAATTGTATTTAAAAAAAAACCTGTTCTCTTTAAAAACAAGTTGTTGAAATATAAATACTAGGTTTTAAGCTTTTTTTCACAATTACTGTGTCAAAAAATCAAATGTTTTTAAGAAGCTATTATGTTTCTTCATCGTCAAATTATATTATTTTTTATTCATTTATTCTTTCGCCTTTTTTTAAAGCGCCGCTTGCAAGAGGCATCCAATGCGGTGCAGCATCTGCTTACCGCGTTAAGACGGCACTAACGCTTAGTAAGTATACCCTGTATAGCTTTTTGTTCAGTGAACTTCATTTATCATACTCCGCTTTCTCTCCAAACAAACAAACAAACTCTGCATATCAACGTTGCTGTTCTGTTTTATCTTGTTAACGTTACTTTTAGTATGAAATAAAACCCGCAATCCAAGATGTTACGGGTTCTGAAACGTATTAAGATGTTAGCATTTACATCATCGTTTCATGTTTTCGTTTTTACTTAAAGTGTTTATATGTTTCAGAGCCCCCAAGGACCTCGCCTCAGCAGGATATAATGGGTGCTTTCGCGACGACGGCACCGTCGCCCCAGGAAAATCCTGACCCGCCCGATCTTGTAGAATATCCTCAAACTAGTTCAACGGTAACAGATTCTTTTATTTCTTGTATTTAACGCATTCGCTTGTTTTCTTTACAAACAACATTTCAAAACAAGTATACAGAATGTCCCTGATTCCGGGTCTAAATATCTCGCTCGTCTTAGGAGCTACAAAGTTGGTTAAAGTTAGTGCTAAAACTTGAATAAAGAATTTTAATTAATTAATTATTATGATCAGATTTGTAAATTCCAATTAAGTTTTAACAAACTACGATGCTACAGGACGGAAGTAGTTGTACAATTTCACAAACATATAGTCACAGTGGCGTAGCAAGACGTACAGGGGCCCGTATGCAAGCAAAGTTAATGGGCCCTCCGGATAAAGTTTTGGTGTGTTTGCGAGTGCCAATAATTAAAAAACAAGTTGTTGTTTGCATTCTGTGGGCCCCTTGGCTCGTGGGCCCGTGTCCACCGCACCCTCTGCAACCTTTATTGTTACGCCACTGAGTAGTCAGTACTACCAACTTAACCCGTTCGGTACGGATTTTATTTTTTTAAATTAAATTATGTTAGTGGAATTATGGAATATACAGGGTGGTGCTTTTTTCGATGCTCACCATTGCTATCTTGGAAACGGTAAGAGATACAAGGTCGGTTAAATTAGAGAAAAGTTACACATTTTTATGGCGATTAAGAAGCTGAAAAGAAATCCTGGATATTTTGATTCGTTTTTGATTTATTACGAAATTATCTTCCCTACCATTGGCGCTATTTAATTTAACTTGGTAAATTTATGTTTTTGGCCGTCCTGGGTTTGATGACGTCAAGAGAAATTTTCTAAGCCTTCTGGATTTCAAGTTGCGATAGTCAACTTTTTTATTTCTTATGGCCGCCATATTGGATTTTTTCACCATCAGACAGACAAAAAAATTAGCTTTTCAGATTGATAACCAACTTACCTTTTTTCTTTCAAAAAACTTGTTGAAATTTGAAAATTTGTTTAAATAATCTATAAAATCGTGAATGTATTGAAAAACAATTGAAACTATGATGCAAATAAAAGAACGTTTTATTAATCTAATGATAACGAAATTAAGGTTGTTGGAAACATATTTAGAAGATATGTTAGGCGAATTGCCATTATTAACAATTCAAAATCATCAGTAGTTTCAGCAAGAAGGAGCTGGTCCTCACAACGCCCGCATTGTAAAAGGATATTAAATTAGATGTACGCTTTCAAAATTCATGACTTGGTACGTTTGGTCCTGTTCATTGGCCTCCGCGATCGCCATGTGTAACGCCTATGGATTACTTTTACTGATGTTGTTTATGCAACCCTAACGGAAAATATGGAACATCTTCGCCGTAAATTCAAAAATGCTTTCGACTTTATTCCGAGACAGACAATCCTAAAGGCAGTGGACGAAATGAATTTGAGGACTAACCAGTAACCACTACATCATACATAACGGCGCGCACTTTAAACAATTTAAATAATTATTTATCTGGTGTTTTAAATTTATTGTCATTTCGTTATTTTATTAGACCTATAAAATGTTGTGCCACTTTTATTTATATTATAATTTCAATTGTTTTTCAAAACATTCACGATTTTATAGATTATTTATACAAATTTTCAAATTTCAACAAGTTTTTTGAAAGAAAAAAAGTATTTTGTATACCAATCTGAAAAGCTAATTTTTTTTTCTGTCTGATGGTGTAAAAATCCAATATGGCGGCCATAAGAAATAAAAAAGTTGACTATCGCAACTTGAAATCTAGAAAGCTTAGAAAATTTCTGTTGACGTCATCAAACCCAGGACGGTCAAAAACATTAAGTTACCAAGTTTAAATGAAATAGCGTCTATGGTAAGAAGATAATAATATTTTTCTAAAATCACATTTTTCATTTTTTTTTGTAATAAATCAAAAACGAATCAAAATATCCAGAATTTCTTTTCAGATTCTTAATCGCCATAAAAATGTGCAACTTTTCTCTAATTTAATCGACCTTGTATCTCTTACCGTTTCCAAGATAGCAATGGTGAGCATCGAAAAAAGTACCACCCTGTATGCTTTTACTTCATTTTTGAATTTTTTGCTCCACTCATTCTTAAAAAAAAAAGCCCAATAGGTATTTTCGTGGGACACATACCTATGTCCCAATAATAATATATCAGGAATAAAATCTGAATCACTGTCTGCGGCAATCCACAAAATACTGCAATTCTGATGCTGACAAAGGAGTCCCATTTCTAAAAATAATTTATAAAACTACATTACAGGACAGCACATATTCATCCCAAACAGAATAGGCAAAGCAATTTATATAAATAAATGAATACAATAGAATTTCTACACTATATACATATTATTTAACAATAATCTAATGTACCTACTCATATTTAGAACTTATTTCACAAAACAATACACAAAACCATACAAAACGCGACTGCAGTTACACAAAGTTAGGTTAAAACTGCAGTCAGCTGATGAATTTCAATTGCAACGACTTAGAAAACTACTGGGACATCTTATAAAGCAATTTTAATGACTTAAATACCTAACAGTATTTTTTAAACACCTTGTGGAACACATACGTCCCTTCAGTACCGAAAGGGTAAAGCAAAACTCTTAGATTTATAATTCTTATATGCAAAAGCAGTTTACCGTTTGATCCTTCAATTCTAAACGTGATTTTAATAAACAATCAAATGTATTTTAGAGAATTATATTGATATTGACTTAATTGGTTTAAAAAAATTATATATTTTGCTGTCATATTTGATTTTCAACAGGAGTAGGCTAAATACTTCAGTGTGATACAAAATCTAATTAAACAAGGGTATAAAAAACAAGTTTCCCCCAGAAAGTAATTTTTAGAAATTAAGGAAATAAAATAAATCCAAGATATATTGTTTTTAACTTCTTAACAAAAAGTGTGTGGTAATTTTTTAAAATCTTACCAAACTACTTAATGTTGTCCCCATTCAGACGATTTCACAGTTTATAATATAAGCGAAATTTTTTACTAAACCTCGAATTTGGGACACCCTGTTTGTTGCTTTAGTCAGCCAAAAGTGCCTTTTTTATAACTACAGTACCTAACAAATTAATTTAATATTATTGCAGAGTATTTTCAACTTTCCCTTTTCTACTTTTAAAGTGTTATTCCTAACCATTTAAAGAAATTTCAAATAACATTACCAACGTGCCCCAAAAATCTTAGTGAGAACACTGCGTAAGATTCCATACCACATAAACCTTAATGTTTTAAACTTTATGAAATCAAGACGCAATAAAGAACTAAATATACATATATGACGTTTCATATAGAGAAAAAAGTGTAATTGCCTGACCTTTTATTTAAATTAATTATGTAAATGAGCGAACAAAAAATAAAGTTATATTTACGCTATGACTTTTTGCCGTATGTAAACTACATAAAAACGGACCAGACCGTAACATTAAAATAATAAAGATTATAAAAGTAATAAAAAATTTAAAGTCGTGGTTATAAAAATTTACATTTCAATTAAATGAACATTTTACTACGTTAGAAGCTTATTCCATTGCAAAAAGCTTTTTTGTTTTAGTAATTTTCTAAATACTTTCCAATGAGAAAAATGGTACAGAATATAAATATTGAATCTAAAAGAATTTTGATTAGCTTTCATTATTCAATTTAAAAAAATCACTTAATGGCGTTATGTAGGGCTAAGCACAATCTAAAGTATTGTCACACATTGCGATTAAATCATTTGCCAGATAAGAATTGCTGAATTGGCATCAAAAACTGGCAATTTTTTAATGAAATTTATTACGAACGCGATAGAAATTCAATTGATCGATATTTTTTATTTTTTATAGAAGTGTTCTTCCAAAGATCACAATATAATTAATAACCGCGGCAAATGATTAAGTCTCTTTTTTACCAAATTTTTTCAATAAAGTTTTTTTTTAAATCAAAGTAAAATATCGCAGTTACACTTTTTTACTAACTAATAACGTAATATTCTAACAATTAATTAAGCTAATTAAACAAGGATCGGTCTTTGATCCAGTTAAATAATCTAAAAGGCACAGCCATCAATTCTATACCGTCTTTAACGCGTTCTGGTTGGATAAGGTGACCTTAAACCAAAACACTATTTTAAATCAGTGTGATTGTTCACTTCGTATAGTTGCTATTTTTAGCTTACTCAAACAATTTTTGACATTTAAGCGTTGTTTATTGTTTAATTTTAAACGTTTAGAGGGGTAATTTAATTTTCTTTGTTAATATGTTAATCCAATTTTACTTTGTAGATTTATTCTTAAGTTTAAGAAACACCTAAGCAAACACCCTATCCATATTTGATTTTTTTTAAATAATAAGTTCTTTGATATATTTATATTGACAAAAATTCCCAAAGAACGATTTTTATAGGCTTGCAAACACATTCATTTTAACCCTGAGACTTGGGCTTTGGGGATCATTTTTCAGGGTTCGCGTTAAAAAAAAATCTTCAGATTAACTCCAGAGCAAAATCCGTTGTTAGAAAGTGCGCAAAGTGACAAAATAAGATGATTTTAGAACATAACATATTTGCTTTTTTTCATACAAATTTAGTTACTAGTGTACTAATCTTCTGAAACAATTATTGTTTTTAAGTTTTATGTCATGAATTATTATTGGTAAACATACATATTAAGCAGGGAGCCGAACCGAAACTAGAACAAAAACCGGAACGAACCAGTGCTTTTTTCATAAACCGTGAACCGAAACCAGGGCATGAATCCGGTTTCTTAAACCGGTTAACCGTTATTTTTTGTCAGAAAAGGTGATTTTTAACCGAAACCGAAACCGTTATTTTTAAAGACAAAAAAACGTTAACCTTTCACCAAAAACCGTTATTTTTTTAACATCCTTTTTTAATAAATATTATGATGAAAAATACAAAATCTGTATTAAATCCGATTAGTTTACCAAAAGTCATTACTGAACTCTTGATTGTACATTGATTATGAAATTATAAATAAGTATTGTCTTTTCATACTTTGCATTCCTGATCTAAATAATTTTAAAAACCGGTTAATTTAACCCGTTTTTTAAACAGGTTTATAATTTAAATCGGTTTTTTACTAATAAAACCGGTTTTTCAACAAAAACCGTTATAAAAATAAAGTTCTCGATTTCGGTTAACCGTTAACCAAATTTTTTTTTTGTTTCGAGCCCTGACCGAAACTGAACCTTTTATTTAAAAATCACTAAACCGCAAAATCGAAGCGAACCGACTGTTGTGAACCGCTTCGAATTGCTTCAACCGGTTCACACAATGGTTCGGTCTAATTGTTTTTTTTTTTAATGACATTGTAAATTTTTACTTTTCGTAGTTTTGATTACATTTTACCAAAAATAGAAAAATTTCAGACAGTTCAATTTATAAATACGCATTGTCAACATATTTTGCATTGAACCGTAACTGAACCGTTGCCGCCGAACCGGTTACCGAATCTTTATAAAGTAAAAACCGGGGCCTCGAAATGTTAACCGAAAAGTTAAAATTTATTAAACCGGTAACCGCGGAACTGAACCATTATTCTTTGCGGGTCGAGTCCCTGATATTAGGTAATAAAATGCCTTGTAAAATTTTGTATTTTGCAACAATAGTTTTACTTGTTAATTCCTATGATTTTAGACATGGGAATCTCGCTTATTATAATAGAGCGTATGTTTAAATTTGCCAAAGTTGCTAAATTCGGTTCTCATTATTAATTTGAAGAAAAATTGAAATTATCTCAAACGGCATTCGAAAAAAATAGGAAAAATCGGAAAATACGATTTTTGAAAATCGCCTTCAACTCCTTTGGAATATACAATTTGTGTAAAAACATTGCCTAAGCAACTTTTTGAGCCAAATCGTATGGTAATTATTAATTCAATAAATTCAACAAAAAAATTGATTGTGTACATAGCAAAAATTGCGCCCACAGAAAAAATAAAGTAGAATGTCATAAAACAAAAACAAATCGACCTGGGAAATCTGTGATCACCTTTCGATTCGGCTTAAAAAGTAGCTTGGGCAATATTTTTACACATTTAAAATATTTTATAATCCAAAGGAGTTGTAGGTGATTTTCAAAAATCGTTTTTCCAGTTTTTCCCAATTTTATCAAATACCATTTAAGATTTTTCCAATTTCTTTTCGAACGCCGAATTTAGCAACGTTGCCAAATTTAAACCTATACTCTAGCTCAGGTATTCCCAACCCTGTGCCCGCGGGTGCACGTGCGCCCGCGGAGCTATTTGCATGCGCCCCCTACAAAGTGTTCAAATAACGAGAAAAAAGAAACAATAAAGTCTTAAAAGTATGGAAATAAAAAGTTGTTTTAGTTTTTAAAATCTCGCTAGATTTAGCGAAAAATTCGCTAAATTGGCAACACTGACCGCAGTCCATCTCCACCTGTAATACTACGACATTGATATCCTAGTTTTAAACTACGATACCAACATAAACTTGGTTGTTTTTTTTTCGGGCCGATGTTAGCGGGCATTAATGATTTTCGATCACCGGATATACCGCCAGTATGTACAAGGTGGTCCAAATTCGATGGGATTACATGGGCATCTCGCTTAATAGTCAAGATAAAGAAACGTTTAAATTACCAAAAATGTGCAGTTTTTTGGGACAAACTCAGAACAGTTGTCAAATATATCCTATTTCCTGTTTTACTTGATTTTTTTTGTTTTCACAGGCTACTTTTTGTTTTTCATTTTTTTTTAAATTTAAAAACCTTCGTATTATTGAAAATAAAAACATCCACCCTTATATATTTGGAATGGGAAAAAATAAGTAATTTAAATAGGTTATAGCCTTATAGCCAACTACAGCTTCCTTTTAAAAAAAGGTAAGTTTGTGTCATAACTTTTTACCGGCGAGTGCAATTTATTTTTTAAATAATTTCAAAATCTACATTTAAACATCTAAAAATAATCTTCATAATCTTTTTCGATACTTACAACAATAAGAGAGATATGATACATTATAAATATAACAAAAAAACAGTTTTTTTCAAATAACTTCAAAACCGGAAATGATAAAATATTTTTGAAAACGGTTCTGAGTTTGTCCTAAGAAACTTCATATTCTTGGTAATTTAACCGTTTCTCTATCTTGCCTATTAAGCGAGATACACATGCAATCCCATCGAATTTGGACCACCCTGTACATAATATTTCATTATTTTTTTAAATCCGACTTGCGCCCGCCACTATTTTTCTCAATCGCGATTGCGCCCGCGCCACAATAAGGTTGGGAACCCCTGCTCTAGCTATTATAATAAGCGAGATCTCCATGCTTAAACTCGGAACTTCAAAACAACCTGTATACGTAAATTTTGGTGCACATTTTTAGGTATAAATTAAAAATTGCACATGACGATACTTTTGCGCACATCGATGGTGTAGCGCACAAACGTGTTAAGTGCAAAATGTCATATTTTGAGCTACAGCAAAAACAAAGTTTATCAACTTCCGATAATTAAACCGAAAACTCTATGTAGCACACAAGTATGTAATGACTTTGTGCGATATCCCTAAACTACTTAGAAGTGCAAAATTGTAATAATTTGTTTTGGCATTTTGAAAAAAAAAAGGTTTTTCTTCAGCAGCAGCCGCACTTACCACATTTGTGCGTGAAATAAAAACACAAAAACAAAGCAGGACAAAAATATTTAATTAAAGAAGGTTACATTAGTAATTTAAACATTAGTAATTTAAACATTAGTAATTAGTACTAATCGTCGGAATCAACATCGTTTATTAACGTAGGATTTTTTGCGGCTGGAATTTCCTGAATAAAACTTGTGTATTCTTCAGGGATGATTTTTTGTTTCAGCAAATAGATGAGATCTTGCTTCTTTTTTTGAGAGACCAACAGTCTAGAGTCTAGACCGATACTTCTTGTTCAAGCTTACAAATTTCCAGTGGTTCAAATTCGTGAAAAACTTTTTGGTAAACGAATTGCGATACTGGTTTTATTTGCTTTTGAACACAAAACTCTTGTTTATACAGCCTGTACATTATTGAGATGTTCAGCTCGGGCGACAAGTATTGCTTCTGTGAATCGCGTCTACAGTAATGGGACTCAATTTACGGAAAAGAATCGATGTGTTCCTTAACAATCTGCTTTAGCTCATCAGAAGTAGCATTATAAGGACGAATTCCCTGTCTCTTGTCATGCCCAGTATACATTCCACTATCAGTAACGTTGCGTGCACAATTATCTACTATTCTATGTAAAATGGCAAGTGTGGCACAAAAAAATTTCAAGCACACTTTATGTGGTTCTCCATTTAGATTTTTCAAAAAGTACAATCTTGATGTTAGTCTATTTTTAGTTTTTGGATTATTCCGCAATCTAGCAACAGAAACATTTTGCATGAGGGAGGTTATAAAACTTTTCTGTCGTATATCATCCGCTAAATTGTAGTATTCTTTACATAATACCTTCCTTTGATCTTCAGGAATATTTTCACTACATTTAAATCGGCACTGAGTGCAGTCAATTTCCTTAGGTTTCTTATCAGGTACTTCTTTACCGCTACGATTGACATACCTTTCTCCACCCAGTCTGAGATTTTTAACAATAGATCTCTTCCACAGTAACTTCACTTTATTAAGCACAAGGGTAGTAACTATACACTTAACTACTCTGTGGTGATATGAACTCGTAACACAAATGTGTTAAGTGCACTTAACACATTTGTGTATAGGGATCTTCGACTTACAAGTACTTACCACAAATTTAAAATTGCGCCACACACCACAAAACTTAAATATCACTAACCACATTTGTGCATATAAAAATTTATGTTTATATCTATCGCTCGGTGTAGTTAACTCATTTTGACCAAAAATTGCACTTAACACATTTGTGCGCTACACCATCGACATGTGGTTTTTCAATTTGAGTAAACATTGATCCTGTTCATTAATTTTACCCCCGCCATTCCTACACCCCAAAATGTTTTTCTTCGGGTTAGCATCGACGCAATAGTAACTACCCTTAAGTTTCTAATAAAATATCGTCTTGATAAACAAGTCACACTGTTACGAACAGTATCGATTACATCAACTCCTTGAAGCAGTAGGTAAACAAATTTTTTTGGGTTGCTGTATAGATATTTTTTTAATAAATCCAATATTTTATTTCTTAATAGCATTCAGTACCTCACAAAACTCCAATACGATTCAAATTTTCATGACAGATCTTTTTATCCAGCTTACATATCAGAAATGCAGAAAATTGGTTTCAAATGAATACGTATACACAATATGTTGCTTAGATTTCGTGAAGCAATTCTCATGTTTCACAAGAAATCTGAACTTAAACTACATGTCCTGCAATTTATTGGAAATGCTTTAAAAGTTTCCACTACCCAAAAGCGTTAGCATTATTAAAACTATTTTAGTGTTTATTATTTCCGAAGTGTTGCTTATGATTCATTTTATTGTATCGAGTTGAGCTCGATAAAACTTGTAGCGCCGTCTATTTTTATACCATTTTTGCGAAACCTTTTTCCTTCCTTAAATATTAAAGCGACAACTAACTTTGAGCTCAGTCCTGCGTAATTCACTGTCTGAAACGAAGGGATTTCTATTTTATGATCATTGTATCTTGCTTTTAGGTTCGAGGCGTAGAAATAGGTATAGTATTACTAGTATTGGTAGTATGGGTAGCGGCGATAGCGCTATTTTTCAACCGATGGGGGAAAATACGAATGCTGCTGCCGTACCAGCCGGATTATAAGGAACAGCTCAAAGTACCAGGGACGGCGGCGTGTGCGGCGGCCGTCGCAGCCGGTAATACCTGCAATCACCACAATGCTGACCACATTTGCTCGCAGGTAATGTGTCTGTTGTACATAATTCATGACCTAACTTAAACATTAACGTACTAATCCCCACTGTGTGATGTAAATTTATGTGGCAATCCAATAACAAAACGTGTTTTATCTTCAGCGTGGTTATTACAATGTCTTCTATGGTATAGAATAGAGGGTGACGAATAAATAGGTTTTGTTCTGACTTTCAATAGGATAATATTTAAAATTGTTATATTTTGCATGACTTGTGCCGGGGCCATCGTTATACTAGCGGGCCGACTCATTGCATTTTTGGGTGATGGAGATAAAGGCCGATGCCGAACATTAGTCGCTATAATACCATACAGGGTGTCCCAGCCAAGACGAATTATTCGATAGCTCTGTTATTAGTAATAATATTAAAAAAAGTTAAATATAAAAGTTGTTTGTTATCTTTTACTACATAACCTAAAATTATTTTTAACTATACACAGTGTTTTGTATTTGCGCTCTGATACCAAACATTGTTTTTTTATATAGAACACCCTGTATATTTTGCAATTTTTGGATGTAAAATTAAATTCTCTTTTAAAAATATTATAGGTTGTTTACGTCTAAAATAAACCGTGTTTGAGTTATTAACGTTTTTTTGAAAATTTTGACAGATGCAGACCTTTATAAAAATATTTATATTTATTAACATAACAACACCAGAGCAATTTACTCTGGTAATTTATTAGGCAATAGTGTCATAGTGATTGTTGACTTGTTACATTTTTAAAATAATATACAGGGTGTTCGTTATACTCGGTCCATTTCGCTAAACTTTAAACGCATGTAAATCTTTTTTTTTTAATGGAACACCCTATATGTTTTTACATTTTCTTGTAGAAAATTTAATTATCTTTCAAAGTTGTCAAGCATGTTTTATGTCTAAATATAATATTTTTGAAGTTATTTCGTTTCTTATGATTATTTGCGAGTATTTTACCTAAAATATCGGTAGAAGCCTTTGAAAATTCAAAACAATTTGTATGAACTGTCAACCAGAACAGTTAATCGGCATAATTTCCACTATTATGCCACTAAAAATCCGTATTTTTTAAGAGTTGTAGATACACAGCATAAATGGCAGCAAATAACACCAGCATGCTGTGTATCTACAGTTCTTAAAAAATACGGATTTTTAGTGGCATAATAGTTTAAATTGTGCCGATTAACTGTTCTGGTTGACAGTTCATACAAATTGTTTTGAATTTTCAAAGGCTACTACCGATATTTTAGGTAAAATACTCGCAAATAATCATAAGAAACGAAATAACTTCAAAAATATTATATTTAGACATAAAACATGCTTGATAACTTTGAAAGATAATTAAATTTTTTACAAGAAAATGTAAAAATATATACGGTGTTCCATTAAAAAAAAAAGATTTACATGCGTTTAAATTTTAGCGAAATGGACCGAGTATAACGAACACCCTGTATATTATTTTAAAAATGTAACAAGTCAACAATCACTATGACACTATTGTCTAATAAATTACGAAAGCTAATTGCTCTGTTGTTGTTATGTTAATAAATATAAATATTTTTATAAAGGTCTGCATCTGTCAAAATTTTCAAAAAAACGTTAATAACTCAAAAACGGTCTATTTTAGACATAAACAACCTATAATATTTTTAAAAGATAATTTAATTCTACATCCAAAAATTGCAGAATATATAGGGTGTTCTATATAAAAAAACAATGTTTGGTATCAGAGCGCAAAAACAAAACACTGTGTATAGTTGAAAATAATTTTAGGTTATGTAGTAAATGATAACAAACAACTTTTATATTTAACTTTTTTTAATATTATTGCTAATAACAGAGCTATCGAATAATTCGTCTTGGCTGGGACACCCTGTATAATAATATATAATTATACATTACTATTTTTTTATTATATTTGATTTATAATTTATAGAAACAAGTATTATAAATATTTAAAAATATAATCCTCAAACGATGGTGTGTACCTACTTGCTTTGTAATTACTTTTACATTCAGGAACGCAACATTTAACACGCATTTTTGTTACGTAATTATTAAGCATTCTGAAAAAACAATGTAAATTTAGAAACTTGAATGAAATTTGAAATTATGTTATCATCCTTTAGAGTTGCATCGATGTATTATCACTTATAAAGCAAATTATTGATTCACTGTAATTATTATGATTTAAAAAAAAGCACCCCACCGCAATCGATTGTCACTATTGAACGATGTTTGTAATGAAGAGAACTTAGTATGATTATAGATGTGAGGGTTCACTTACAATTGTATGATTTGCGATTTATCTTACAACTGTTTTTTAAATCATATTATAAAAAACACCGAATTGAAGAAGGCTATTACGAAGCTGTGATTGGTCAAAACCAAAGGGTCTCTCAAACTAAAACAAAATTTAGGAGAAGAAAGGGGTTTAAAAAAATATTTTGAGTCTTGAAATGGTTAAAGTTGTAAACCAATATGTATAAATAAGATTTACGGCATGTCGTTTCTTTTGTATCTATTTAAAAAAGACCTATGAAGATTCACTGCGCTAGTTCAAAATTACACAAAATATATTGTACAATATGTGTTGTCGAACCCTATCATAAAACTCTGACTACTGATCTAATGTTTGTTATACAAAGTAATGAAGCTACTTTTTAATTTTATTTTGAAGTAAATAATTATTTTAACAAATAAGAACAAATCATTCACAAAAAAACACTGTATGCATTATGCAAGTCTATTTATGAGTTATATAAGTTATGTACATGCTAGTAAAAATGCAAAAATCAACTAATAGCATAATTATTTAATACTTACCTCAAAGTAATAATTTAATTTACAAAAAAAAAAAAAACAATTTCGTATTAACAATTAGGCTGTGCTACGTACCTACAATAGTTTATTGGTTTGACAATCACCGCAACAAAATTACCTTTATATATCAATAAATCAAAATTATTAATTGAACTTTATTTATTATTAGAACAAAATACTAACGTAAATTACGGTTATATGAAGTTATTCGTTTTGAAAATCGACGAATACTAATTGTAGCACATAGATAATATTCATGAAAAAGTTATGTCTTGTGGAAGCGACTAGCAAAAAAATTAAAAAGTAAAGAAAAAATTTGCAAAACAGTTGTTTAATTTTTGTGCTAATGTACCTCGCCGTGAAGTTGGAGGTACAAAACTGTTTTTTCTCTAATTATCCCATATTAGCGACCAGCAAAAAAATTTAAATGTATGAAGCAAAAATTAGAAAAAAAAGACCAAACAATGATGACGTAAAAATTGTTTGCTTTTTTAGCAAATATACCTCACTGTGAAGTTGGAGATGCAATTATTATTTTTTAATTATCTCGTATTAGAAACCAGCAAAAAATTAAAAGGTACAGTAGAAATAACCAAATAATGAACAGTCGTCCTTTATTCCCACCACTTTTCTCGCATTTTGCAGTAAGGAGTCGGCCCGCTAGTATAACGATGGCCCCGCTTGTGCGTAAGATGTCACTTCTGACTTAAAATAAAGTTATTTCAAGTTTTGTTTTTTTATTAGAACACAAAATTTATTTTTGGGAATAGAATTGTTGTTATTATTATTACGTCTAACTCTACACCGTGGTAGTAAAAGAGGACAGATTATATCTGTAACTACATATATCTATAATATTACGTCGATTTTCTAGACAAGTTTTAGCCAAAAATCGTACAATTCGCAAATAAATATTAGCCATAAGCTTAATGTAAAATTATCTTTTTGAATATGTTTATTTAACGCATTAAACTGACTGAATTTAAAAATAGTATCTATATCCACATTTTCACGATAAAATTGTCTGGTTTTCATTATTAAACGAAAGTGGTAGACCGTAAATTAACTTTCTAGACATTGTAATAATTAAATAATTAAAATGTAAGCTCACAGGATGATGAACGCAAAAATATGGTGGCAAGTTAATAAGCTCGTTTAATGGACAATTAATGTAGTAGCCCATGCGTTTACTTGCAAATTTACATAATATATACAACTTAAAAATACAATATTTGTACAGGATGCACCACTTGATTCGGGCTACTATGGAGGTTTTTTTTCATATTGCAACATTTTAGGTCTTAGGTGTACGAAGCGACTAAATACTCTGCAAATAATTATGCATAAAATATTCCTCATAATAAATTTAATTTGCTGCTGATTTCATTTACTTCAACTACAATTTTAATTGTAAAAATAAGTAAAAGTAGAAGGGGTAAATATATTATTAGGTATATGTAATAGAACATAATGTAAAGCGAAGAAATAAAAATCTGGTATTACTGGATGGTATATTTTATTCAACGTCTACTAATCCTACGTTTCGCTCCTTATTTTTAGGAGCATCTTCAGGGATTGAAGCGTGGTTATGAACAATAAAAATACATGTTGAAAAGTTGCGTATCGAGCTTGATATAATTTATGGAACTTGATGATTGATTAAACAGATGACTAGATTAAAGGTTTAAAATTTTTTTGAATTTAACGTATTTTTTTATCAAAATTTACAAATCAACACCAACGTGGCCTGGCCCCACTTATAGGAAAACTTGAAATAACATTCGTACTGTATAGAACATGTCCTACTGTATCAGTTTTTAACTTTTTTTACAATTTTTAACGTGTTGTGTATGTTTTAATATAATTTTTTAATCTTAATATTTTAATGTGAAGGTAGTAAATCTCAGTACAAAAAGTTAAAAACTGATACAGTAGGACATGTTCTATACAGTACGAATGTTATTTCAAGTTTTCCTATAAGTGGGGCCAGGCCACGTTGGTGTTGATTTGTAAATTTTGATAAAAAAATACGTTGAATTCAAAAAAATTTTGAACCTTTAATCTAGTCATCTGTTTAATCAATCATCAAGTTCCATAAATTATATCAAGCTCGATACGCAACTTTTCAACATGTATTTTTATTGTTCATAACCACGCCTCAATCCCTGAAGATGCTCCTAAAAATAAGGAGCGAAACGTAGGATTAGTAGACGTTGAATAAAATATACCGTCCAGTAATACCAGATTTTTATTTCTTCGCTTTACAATTTATATACAACGGACGTTCATATACTTAATAGAACATAATATTCAATATATTTTTTCATAATCAAATTTACATTTACAAATAAAAATTAGCTTTGTTGGAGTTATCACAATTTCAAAAGCTTGCAGTGTGTCTTTATTTAATAAAACCAAAAGTCAACAAGTAATCCTGCAATATCAGCAATAGCATTAACAACAAAAAACCTAACTGTGTTAACAGTCAAATAAATAATTTTGCAGATTTTTTGTTTTCGTTGTGCAAAAATTATTGTGGTTAATAATGTGCATAAACATAAAACAATCGTAGTACATTAGACTTAATATTGGCAGTGTGAAAGACGTGATCGCCTCTCTTTGCTCTCTCGTCCAGCTCCAAGATGTACCTGTGGACGTAATAAGAAACCTCGTGCATGAACCAGGTGTAGACTTCTGAAACTTCTACGTATATGGTATTATAATTAATTCAGCACTCATTATTATTTTAGGAGTATAACAGCCAGTAATAGTCATTTATAGCTTTTTGTTTGTCCTTCGTTCTTATCTGCTAAATGTTTCCTGTGCTATATATCGTAGAACGTAGAAGTTTATATCTTTTATACATAATATGTAATATCGCTAGAGTATTTACCGTTTTCAATTAAGTGAAACTGAAATTTCGCTAAGAGATAATTATTTTTGTACTTCTTTAAATTCATAAACAGAAGATTTTTATAATTTCAGATACTTTTAATGGAAATTGGTTCCATCAAAGGTTATTAAAAATAAATTTTAAAATTAGTCTCTAAATATGTAATAATGCAATATTCTAGTTAAAAAAACATGCATATGCCAACGGGTAACTAGATTTGATACTAAATCTATTTATCACAATAGAAAATAATGAAAATTGTTTAAATAATACCTATTTGCTTTAAATTAGTTCAATATTTTCATGTAATTCATATGCAGGGCCGATGAGGGCAAGGGGGGCTCCGGGTCTCGGGCCCGGAAGTAATTAAGGACCCAGGAGGTCACATAACTTTTTAATTAAGGTGTGTTAAATATTCACGATTCACAATTCGTTTTTTTTAAATAATTTATTTACTTGGCGTCTATTTAAATTTTATACCCCGGGCCCAGCGACGTTTCGATGCCTCTGTGCATATGAAGGAAAATTAAACAATATTTACCGATCCGTTGAATGACACTTTAATTTCCCAGAAATAAGATATCAAAAAGTATTATTTGTCAACTACCAATCTTTTTTAAACCATTGGATTTGATAAAAAATATCCCAATTGGATTTTTTTTTATATTTTCGATAATATTGTTCATACTGCTCACCTTGATTTAGTTCCTAAAGTCAATCAATGGCAAAAATATATACCTACTAATCAGCGCGAACTATAAACCTGTTGTTACTTTTGTAGACGTTTATTAATTGACAAAAATATATCTCATCTTGATTTAGGTGATCACATGTGGTAGCCTAAAACTTCCAAGGTTGATATATCTTGTTTTAATTTGTAATCAAGCCAAAAACAATTCCGTTTGATAAATTGGTAACATCCATGACGTAAAATGGCTGATGTGACCAGATGATTTTTCTATTTGAGCACCGACATTAGTTTCTTTGAGAAACATTTGCAAACGAACTTAAAAAAGTCAAATTTTGTGTTTTATCTGAAAAATTTCGCTTAGAAACGTAAACCGTCATTGAGAGAGCTGGCTATACGATGATGAAAAGATGACACATTTATAAATGGCACCAGTGTCTCCTACAAGGTCGTGATTATGATCGACTGAAGGCCAAGCGATAAATAAAGAAATGTGTCTATAAACTTCAATTCATCGTCTTAAGAATGCAGGTAAAAGAATATGTCCTGTAAAACAAATATTATCCTTTTACACGACACTGTGTCAGCATATCGCTCTTTATTGGCCACATAGGATCAAACAAAGCACAAGGTCACGTAGTTGTTCACGTACTATAGTCTTTAGAATTTGATTTCTTTAATCGTTTAAAATTTCCGCTAAAACGGTTTGGAAAAACTTATGACGTCATCCAGAATTAATATGACAAACATCGGCAAGCTGGGTGCCAAGCTTGCTTACTCGTGAGCAAAAACTTGTTTAATTTGTTACTACTAAGGAGTGTTTTGACTTTGGACCTCTTCCAGAAAAATCCAAAAACAACCTTGGTGCATGACTATGGACGAGACATAAGTCAATTTTTACACCTTTGAGACAAAATAACAGTCAAAACTATAGAAATAGAACGATTATTTTGAACCAAAGTGAGCAAAAGTAATTTTATTAGCAGAAAAGATGATTACCTCGACTGTTAGGGTGCCAAAAAAAAAACTTCTTTTAAAAAAATCAAAATTAACACAGTCAACTACTATTGTAACCTTTTGGAGCAATTGATGACCAAAATTGAAGAGATATTATTCAAATGAAGATGTCATCGTTGAAGTTAACGCCTTTTTGAAGGCCTTAACGAATTGTTTTTGGCATAGACTTAGACCATAGAACAGCCTTGGAATAAGCTTATTAGTTTTAAAGCAAGTTATATGTGAAAAAAAGACATTAAATAATCAGTAGTAATATAACAAAAACATTGAAAATTATCGATAATTTTTGATAAATATGCCCGAATGCAAGTTGAGCTGAAGTGCACAAGAGATTTTTTTTAGATTTAACTTGCATGAGTGAAGATTTATCAAAAATTATAGACTATTTGCAATGCACGAGTTATATTTTATCAGATTTCCTTCACCGTACGTAGGTTAGGTTAGCAGTCAAATTAAACGTATGTTGTGTGAAATTTTACAAGTACTGTCAGAGTGGTGCGTCAGGGGTGTGCTTTAATCTATATTAAAGTAACGCTACTGGTCGCCAAAATTCGTCAAAAAATTATCAAGACCAAATCATTTCATTCCCTCTCCAAATTTATATGTTCGACCAATCACAAACTCAGATTTCTTAGAAACTACCAATAAACGCATGAAAATCTGTTAATTGCGAAAAGTAAATTATCAGTGTATGATTATGTTTATTGGTTATTTCTAGGAAATCTGAGTTTGTTATTGGTCGAAAAAGCAAATTTGACAGGAGGATCAACATCTGACAGGGGAGTGTAAAATTGTTACCGTGTAATGATGCTCTTATTGGTAGTCTCTAGAACATTTAATATAAGTGATTGGTTGAAAACGGAAATTTGATAGGTGAAAGAAATTTTCATCGAGATTTTGTTTTTTATTATATCTTATTCTAAGAACACATCAAAAAGCGTTCATAAATGTGAAAAATAGGAATTCTTTAAAGGTTTTGAAAATAATACGTCTACAAGAAGTTAGTTTAAAATCTAATTTCGGTCATGTAATAATTAAATATACAAAACAGTCAACTTCTAATTGGTTATCAAACTGCTTTATATAAGATGATTGACAATCTTCCAGAACTTTCAAAGTTGAACGATAGTTGAACCTGTAACCTTTTGTCATGACAAAGACCGTAGTAAGGAAGCATTCTACAGCATCCTGTTTCAGACACCCTTATGTTCCTTTGTCACGACAAGTAAACTTCGCTTATCGTATGAGCTATTACACAAAACACAAAATATGCATTAAAATTATTCTCCACTGCGACATGTTTAAGTTCTAGCTTAACAGAATAATTGTGAAGGTATGCGTTTTTGTCACGAGATATTTGTTTTATACGAAACAAACGAATACAAAAATACTCGGGTTATTGTTGGGTGTGGCGTTTTAGTACCATTCTTTGTTGGTTTCTCCTTGTCACGAAAAACCATTGTCGAACGACGTATATTAACTGTGTTCGTCACTTGTTTCCGTTTATTCTAATCCGCATTAATTACATTGCGTGTGAATACGTAAATTCGAACAAAATGTTTCATGTTTAATGAAATTAATTTAAAAGTGAAGTACCAAACTTTATGCTAATTGTATGGTTAGAAACAACGCTAACGAGATAATATGCTTTTTAATATCGCTCGTTTAAATTCTCCGGCTTGTAACGTTTCGTCTCTAATTGCAGGACACAACTTCAGACTATCAAGTGAAAGCCGGCAACGGCCAAAATGTAAGTTTTTTATACTCTAAGAATGCAAACGCTTTGAACTTTTTTCAGTTTATCGAAATGATTTAAACTAATAACATTTCCGTAGTAATTTGAATTATTCTTACGGTATCGTAGAAAGTGCATTAATAATTTTTGTAGTAGGTAGCAGGGCTGTTATAATACAATAATTTGCTTACATTTGACTTAATTTAATGTTTCCTTTTTACTTCATCTTCAGTATCTATATTCCTACTCGATAACATTTTCTTGCAATTCATTTTTAACAGATCTTTGAATAATTTCCAAAAATTTCTCTCTCCCTTATACAGGATAAAAATGTTTGTGCAAACTTTTATTTAAACCCTAAAATACTAAAAATTCAACACAGTCATAAATGTAATACGGATGAAATGAAACACATCGACCTGATTAAAAAAAAATAAATTCCAACAACATAAGCTGCATAAGGTTGTGCATTATCATGACGCAGAGCTATGTACGCAGAACGCCTTGCTAATAACTATTTTTCTATTTTAGTGTTACCGACGGATTTTTTTTTCTGCCCGTCCTTGAGAATTTTCCCGTGCATTCTCGGTTTTTTTTTACGCACCCGAATCCCAAAAGAAATCAAGAAACCCTAGAAATCAAGAATATTGCTCTTTATACCCATAAATACCCACAATGGTAGGGTTTCTAGTTTTTCGGAATTGTTCCAATTTGGGGCCTCAAATTCCTGTGTCCCAAAAAAAGTTTCGGGATCGTCGAACTATCAAAACTAATAAAACAAATTCCAGGAAATTGTGCTTACTACGTAATAGATTGCATAAGTTCATTGACAGATACTAAGGGGAAGGTGCAATCGCACCCCTAAAGGATTTTTTTCTCTTTGAAAATACTTTTTTGTGCGATCGTACTAGAAACAGCTGTTTGACGGACGCGTTAGCAACCATAAAGTACTGCATTACCGGCCCTATCCTTGGCAACGGCCGTAAAAGTTACTTTTCAGGCCGTTACCCTTAGCAACGGCCTGAAAAGTAACTTTTACGGCCGTTGCTAAGGAGAGGGCCGGTAATGCAGTACATACGCCGTCATCTGTCAGTGACAGAATGTCACGTAGTTTCTAACCTATAATTATGAAAATTACTAAAAATTTAAATTGTTTTTGATTCGATCGCACAAAAAATGTAATATGCACCTCGGCCAAAACGTACTTTTTCGGCCAGACGCGGCCGAAAAAGTTACACTTTTTGGCCTTGATACATAAATAACTATTACAATTGCTTTTTTTAAATTTTTTTAAAAATTTTCTTGGTCCTCCTTTCGGGCTGAGGGGTGGCAGATTCTCCCTTCTTGTATTCACAAATCTGGCAACCCTACACAATGGGAAATAAAAGTACTACTTGCCATGTATCTCTTGGAGGTTTATTATAATTATCGCGATTTAATAGTAAAATCCCGGGGTAAACTCCCGGTTATAGTTTCAAAGAACATGCACGCGCGACACCAACATTAGCTATATCACATGACCAGCAAATTTTAGCTGTGTTAAATCATAATGTAAATTTTTTTTATTGGTGGTGTTCTGTGAAAATTAAAACACGTTAACTGCAATGTAAGTTAAATACACACCATGTTGGGACCCGGGTGCCGTGTGCATTGTATACATCTCACAGCTCTGTGCTTAACTATTGCCAAACAAACAAGTGTGGCGCTATGGACCCACTCTCTTTTTCCGACGTAGCGGAAAAATAATTAAATCGTAAATTCCCAAGAAATACGATCTTTCGTTCCCGATTCCCGAAGGTTTTAATGTCTGGAATTTGGAGACCTTTATCCCAGGCATCCTAAAAATATAAATAATTACAATTAATTACAGAGAGGTTTTGTTTGCCATTTTAAAGGGGGTAATTTTTAATGCTCTTTTTACACTTTTTACTTATGTGCTTGGGCCATAACAACGTAAAACTAAATCTGGTCCTGAATAAGTAAGTTTTCAACTCGTGACATTGTATTTTAAGACTCTTGGGCCAGCTCAATAAAATGGTGGCGGATCGTCTTGGCGTAGTGTTGATGTAAAACATTCCATTTTAATTTTTTAATCCTTTAAAGGCATAAATATTCTGCTGATAGGTTTTATGTAAGTTTTTTTTCTTAGGTCGCAGTGGATTTTGCTTTTAAATTAACTGATTGAGGATCTTTAATTCATCATAAAATTAACCTCTTGTATTAGATGCATGATACATTGATGGCTATCCTCAGAACTTTTGGAAAATTTTAAGCTTCCGAATGATCCATTGTATGTATTTCCTCTACCGAATACCGTCCATTAGCAGAAATCTGATCAACGCTTTGTGTAGTGTCAGCACGTACTCGATAGCTAAATCGGATTTGTGATTAGGCAGTGAATACATTTTGGAGAGTTTTGTTGACTTAAGCAACTTATTTGCATCACTGCATAAGTGAGGAGGATATTCATAAATATGCAGGATAGTTGATCGTTTATGTATTCCACGATATGTCGTTACATTGGTGATTCTAGGGCTGGTGGATCTAGGCTATAAATATTCGTGTTTCTTGTAAAGATGACGAGATATACGTCGATAAAATAAAATTTTTCACAGCATCACTACTAATATAGCCGATAAATATTTAAATATATAAAATACAGCAGTTTCCATTACCACATTTATAAAGTTTCTTCTAATGACTCAGCTCATCTCTCAATTACCTTCGATAATCGCAGTTGCAACCGTTTTATCACTTTCTGCATCTGTAAGAGTCAAATTTGTTTATTTGTGATCCTCTCTGGATCTATGAGACGAAGATACACGGTTTATATACAGTAACGTTCAAATTAATGAGAACGCCAGGGAATTTTTAAATTATTTTATTGTTTAACACCTTCTAAAATATGTTTTGAAGCTTCGATGGTCCAATTTTTTTGATTCCAGTCGAAGGGTTAATAATATCTGACAAGTACATTACGTTACTTCAGAGAGGAGTGATTCCACTTCTCAGGAGCAGTTTCAAGCAGGCGAAAGGGTTTTCCTAAAAGATCTTGCACACGTCTGAAAAATTTACCAAATTCTTGATTTTCAATAACATAACGATGCTATCATTGTCTGAAAACTTTCCCAAATTTCAATTGATTGAAAATGCTTAGGCAATTTTCAAAGGGAAGATACAAAATGGGGTTGTACGGGATATCTCAGTTAGCGTAATAGTTAGTGAAGATCTGATATCGGTCTCTTTGGCTATTTTTTTTTTTTTTTGAGAAAAGAAAGCCTATTGGCCCATTCAATCAAATTTTTTATATCGCTTACCATTTTGGCACTACAGACGAAAAATTTAATTCCATCTTTTTTGAAAAATTATTATTACTTCCTTATTTATAAAAGTAGAACTAAATGTTTCATAGGTTTTTTATAAATACCTTTATGCCTAATTGAATACTATTTTACAATTTTCTTTAGCTACCCTAACTTTTGCGATATGAACTTTTTTTTAATGGAACGTCTAGTAGGCCAAGACTCTATATGAAACAACATTATCTTTCCCAATATAAATAGTTTTATATTAGTGCAAAAAAATAAGCGCGAGATATGGCTAATTTTGTGAAAATTTTATTATCACAACTAGCCATAATTTCTTAAACAAAGATTATTTGCAATAATTCCTAAAAACAAGTAAACGTCGTTTTCAAGTAAAATTTGCAGTAGCCGCTACGTTTTTATCATTTAATATGTAAACTTCTAGCATATTTAACTTTTCAACGTTTTCAAATTTTGTGTTCACGATTAATAGTTATAAAACACAAAATTTACGTGTATATGACGTTTACTTGTGGAAATATCGCTTGTTTACAAAACCATGGTAAACTTCGATAATAAAATTTTCACAAAATTAGCCGTATCTCGGTTATATTTTGCAACAAATATATAAAACTATATATTTTTGCAAAGCTAGAAAAATATAAGTTTACTTCATATCTCAAAAGCAGGGCTTCGAACCGGAACTGAACCGAAAACCGGAAAAAACCGTTATTTTTGTCGGAACGAAAACCGGAACTGAACCGGGAAAAAAATCGGTTTATTACGGTTCGGTACATGTTCAACAAACTAGCGCGTTTTGTTTATATATGTTTCGTTTAATAAATTATATTATCATCAAATGTTATATACTTCTATTTCCAATTGTTATACCCTATTATACCAAATAAAAACATTTTAAAAAAATAAAAAGTAATCACTCGTAGCTGAACCGAAAACCGAAAAAACCCGTTATTTTTTCCGGAACGAAAACCGGAACCGAACCGATATAAATTTTTTTAATTGAACCGGAACGAAAACCGAAACGAAAAAAATTACGGTTCGAAGCCCTGCTCAAAAGTCAAGGTTTTAAATGAATTTTTAAATGTTTTTTAAATTAGGCATAATTTTTTTAATAAAAAACCTGTGTAACATTTAGTTCTATTTTTATAAATAAAAAAGTTGTAGTAAATTTTCGAAAACAATGAAATTTCATTTTTCGTCTGTGTGCCAAAATGGCAAGCAAAATATAAAAAATTTGATAAGACAGGGTATTTATCTCAAAAAAATAAGCCAAGAGACCAGTATCACATTTTTGTCAACTATTATTATAAGCGAGATACCCGTAAAACATTTGAATTTGTTTCGCCCTGTACAACAAAAACCTTTTCTTGATTAAAATATCGTTTATGACAAAGAAATGATAAGCAAGTGTTTAAAACCGATTAAATAATAAGTACCTAAACGTTGTCAGTACTTGATCAATAACAAGGAAGGTCATATTAAAAACTTTTGGAAGGAATTTCGCCAATTTCATTGGCTCTCAATTATTTGAGCGACACTGTACGGTACGTATTAACAGCTTTAACGTTATGAATTCGTTATAATTGGATACGAAATCTGATGGCAAATCCTAAGCTTTAGACGAAATTAATAAAACCCCCACATAATTATTATATTTTATCACATCGATAGAGCTAGATATAAATCCCCTGCATTTATTTCATAACTGGCAATACGTTGCTGGATACTTTATTAATATTCTCATTTATATCGACTATAATTTTTGAAAACAGTAAAGTTCGATTGTATTTAAGCAGCCCTGCTACGTTATTTTGGCCGTGTGCACACTACACCTTAAATTTCATTATTCAGTCGTTAATATTGAATTCTAAATTTAGTGCTACTATCGGTGATGGCCGAATAAAATTACACGTACGTTTAATAAAAAATTTACGACGAAATTTTTACCTCCCAGTGATACATCGTTTTATAACCCACGATCGACTGTATCTTCCGTGTTTAATGCAATTAGGAAAGTCGTCATTTTCTGTATCATATCCCGTTGTCGCGTTTACGAAACCTTCACTTCAACATAAAACCTTAATTACATTGCGGTAGCCATCAACTCTGTGGCCTTTTTTCAATAGTATAGTCTTAACTAGCTAAATATAGCAGGCTATATAGGATATTGTAGCACAACAGTAACAGGATAATAATAAACCAAGTTATTTTTCCAATATCAACTTACAAGGGACTTTTAAATATACACAGGAATTTATCAGCTAAAATTTATTTATTGAATACAATGAATAGACTTGCACACAATTTTTCTATGTAGTTCCTTTCCACTGCAATACATCTGTTTCAGTAGTGTCCAGAACATTCTTCGTCCACAATTCTTCACCCACAATTCTTCGCCCACAATTCTTCGCCCACAATTCTTCGCCTCCACAATTCTTCGCCCACAATTCTTCGCCTACACAATTCTTCGCCTCCACAATTCTTCGCCCACAATTCTTCGCCTACACAATTCTTCGCCCACAATTCTTCGTCGCATACAAGCATATCACAAATTTTGTTTGTAAATGTGATTGTTTTTATTTATAATGTAATTTTTACAGATTATTTTACATTAGGTTAGGTCAGGTCAAGTCAGGTCAGGCTAGATTAATTTAATTTTTATTCATACTACAATAACATGAACAAAGTTCAAAATCACAACATACGCTATTTATGTAGCAATTTTTAAACATAATATTAAAAGAAGAAGTATTGATATAGGTACAAGAAACAACTTTAGGCTAATGTAAAATAATTGTACAAATTACGTTATAAATAAAAACAATCACATTTACAAATAAAATTTGTGATATGCTTGTATGCGGCGAAAAATTGTGGCGGCGAAGAATTGTGGGCAAAGAATTGTGGGCGAAGAATTGTGTAGGCGAAGAATTGTGTGTGAAGAATGGTGGTCGAATAATGTTCCTAGACCCCTGTTTCAGCACCTAGGAATTTTCTCAATTCCAGATGACTATTGACTTTTGACTAATTCTTGCACAGCTTCAATAACCTGCTCTTAGACTTGAATTTCTTCCCTCCTAAAAATTCTTTAAGTGAACCGAAGAGATAAAAGTCCGATGGTGCTAGATCTGGACTGTAGGTAGGACATCCCACTTGAGTTTCCGCAACATTTCTATCGTCAAAGCGGCAGTGTGAGGGCGAGCATTGTTTTGAAGGAAACAAACTGAATCCTGGGCAACTCTGTTCTTGAAACAAATAGCTGGCTTCACTTTCTCTGTTACAATCATGGAATAGTACTCAGCAGGAATAGTTTTTTTTCTGTGAGAAAATCGAGGTAAAGAATTTATTTTGAATAAAGTGGCCATAAATTTCCCAGGTGAAAATGTCGTTTTGGCTCTCCGTAGTAGTGGGGAGCTTGAAATAGTGCACCCAGGTTTCATCACAGGTTACTATCGAGTCTAAAAACTTCTCCATCCTTTTTATAACGCTGCAGATGTTGTGATTGCAAGCAATCTTCTTTCTTTATGTTCAGGCATCAAAAGACGAGTAACTTACCTCGTCTTACTAAATTTAAGACGATCTTTGTCTTTAACTAATGTTTCCACACTACCAAAACTAATTTTAAGTTTCTCAGCCATTTCTCTGACGGTGATTCTCCGATCGTCTCGAATTAGTGCATTAACGTTAATCAGCTTGTCCTCATCAGTTAAGGTTCTTGGCCGACGAGCATGTGGTTCATTTTCAATTCTTACCCGGCCTTCTTTAAAAAACTCAGCTCCAATCAGATCTGAGGCGGAATGTCACCGTCCATAGTCAAAAATCTAATAATATTTCCCTGCATAACACTGCTATGCACCTCCTGCTCCGACATGTTGATCACAACTAACAAGAATGATGGAAAAAGAAACTAGAACTACTATTGACAAGTTCAAATATGCCAGTGTTTGCCTAGTGAGTAATAATTACGTTGAACTCTTTTTAAGAACAGGGCATGAAGATCCTGTTTATATTTGAACGTCCCTCGTATTTAGTCGTTACATGAATCATTGGAATCAAGATTAGGAGTAATTTTAAAAATATAACTCATTAATATTTAAATTTAAGAACTGAGAACGTTCAATTAAAGATTTTTTAATTTTGAATCAGTTGTAAAGTGCAATAAATTCCTCAGCTGTCCCTAAATAATATCATTATTTTGATTAAGTCTTCAATATAAACCAAAGATGGCGTCTACAAATATGGTCTATAATTTAAAAGTAAAATTTTTCTCTAAATGATATTAACAATATCTAATATACACATTTACTATTTGCTAATTTTTAGTTTTATATCAAGAAAGCAATATTTTAAACGTTTTATCAACTTATTTTATGCTATAAAATACAGCCACATTCACTTAATAATTAGAGTTGACGGGGTGTCTCGGAGACTATTACCCCTTCAATGACATTGTGGTTTTAAAAATAACCCCGACTACCCTCATAAAGTATTGTTTAAGGAAAACTACGATACATACAATCGACTATAAAAACCTACAGAAAATTTTTATGTGAAGTGTCAAAATCAGATAACAAATATTCTGTTTTATCCTGTTGTGCAAACAAATTATTACGTTTTGTTTTCATATCGTTTTTTATATTGTCAAGTAACGCTAGGCCCACAAAGACAAAGTCTTTGCGTAACTAGAAATTAGTAATAACATTTTTTTGGCTTCAAAAGTTGATCACAATAAACATTTTAATCTATATATATAAAAGAGCTTGTTTGTGTGTTTGTTTGTTTGTTTATTTGTTTGTTCGCTATAGAATCCTAGGTCCGTTGACCGATCGGGACCAAATTTTGCACAGTTACTATTTAGGACCTTGCAGATCTAACGCCAAACTTTAAGTACAAGCACATATTACCAATTAAAAAAAAAAAAAATTACTTGGACGGGATTCGATCTTACGTCGGCAAATACCTGGTCAAAACACGATACGGCGCGGTGTATTTCACAAGTAAAGATTTTTTGTATACAATTAGTAATAAATGTACATGAAGTATTATTTTTATTAGTACATTTTTAATTGAAACAAGACGAAAGAAAATAAATTTGAGTTATTATTCAATTTTTAAGCAATAAATAGTTATTTTTTAATGAATTATAAGAAAATGAAAAGATGATTGATCAGAGTATGTCATTTGTGTATGATTTGGAATTATTGGGCTTATTCAAGTAAAAAATGTAATTAAAATTGTAATCGCCCGTGCAACGCCTGGTAAATCATCTTGTGATCTATAAAAATCAAATAAGTATTTACGAGTACAAAATTTTATTTCTGCACATTATGTCTGTTTGGCCGACTTATACTTTATAGAATTTGACACTGTTCCCTAAGATACTAATAAACGTTTTAAAATATTTATGTGATCAAAAATAAACAATATTCACTATCTGATTTCCGTTAAAACTAATAGTAAGGCTTTTTAAGAAAAAGGTTAAATAACGATTTTTTTTTAATATATCAAGTGACAATATATTTTGATGTCATTTTGTGGAGCTTTTTTGCTATTAAAGGTTTGTTAAGGTAAAAACACCCTGTATAATTTAAGTACCCAATTGTAAACAAACTAATATTAAAAATTAAATAATATCGCAATTATTTTGGTTTTTAGTATGAGGACAATATTTATTTTTAGTCTATAAACGTATAAACAAATGCTGGTCTCATAGTAGTGCACATCTTAATTTAATATAAACTTTCTTAAAAGATGTGCTTATGATATAACGACCTTTTTCGATATTTATTTACCGAAAAATTTATTATACCAATAATGTAAGACAAAAAAAAAACTTAAACAATGAAATAAACTCTTGCCAGAAATATTTATTTTAGGATCTTTTTAAATTATATTTATACTGTGAAAAATACCCGCATGTGACTCAAAAAGTATTGAATCGTATTAAAGATAAAACTTATAATAAAACATTAAATGTGTTTGCTATGATAAATTATTTCCTTGACAACTTTATCTGCGTTTCCTTTGTAGGTATCATAAACAAGCAAGTTGTAGTAGAAATATTATTCTAGCAAAATTTCGTTTATTATCGTAGTAATCCAAAGGTTTTGAGGTTAGTGTAAATTATATGCTCTTAAATAGGCTTTTTCCGTGTAACCCGACGCTGTATAAACATATATTAGCACCTCACTTGTGGTTTTAGGGTCCCTTAACGCGAAACTTGAACAGAAGAGGTTTGGCTACACCTTAAATATTCAAAATTTACTGACGCATTTGTGTAAGCTAAAATGATCGAACTTAAATCAAAAAGGTCAATGACATGTTTTAATAAAAAATAAATAAAGTTTTGTTTTGAGGGTTTATATAATTATCGACATTTAAGTATGAAGAGAGACAAATAACAGCACGCGGAAAAAGTATGGTATAAAATTCATTTTGATATTTTTTAGAAAAAATCTTTGGCCACGTCTATTTTATTTTTTAAAAACACACATTTTTTAATTAGACTCGATTCTTGATATTCATTTGTTTACGAGTAATGACGTCATAGACATTTTTAAAAATTGTAAACCCATATTTTTTTTTACAAAAATTGGTTCTTTATAGAGTAAAGGAAAAAAGAATTTCGATAAAAAGCACGTGTTTGTATTTAAAATAGCATAAAAGTTTTTGCAAAAATCGAATATTTAGGACCTAAATAAAACGTTTTTACCGATTAATTTTTTTTTTAAATGTGTCTCTTCATATACAGAGTGTCTCAGTTATAATGAAGAGCATGGGGATCTCGTAAACGGTAAGAGATACAGTGTTGGTTAAATGGGCCAAAATGTCTATGATTTAAAAGCTACCGTCGTTCAATAAAAAAAAACTTGAAAAAATTCATAGTTTTTGCGCTATTAATAAAAAGCAAAACGCGTCAGGTTCTCTGGTCTCCATTTCATATAATTATTACGTGAAATACGTATTTCAGTAAGAATTAGTGATTTGATAGTCAACGATAATACTGCTAAATCAAACAGACCTTTCGTATGCGGTATTTATAAATCAAATCAAGTAATTTGTATAATCTAACATGCTCAACTGATAGTTCCGTTGCATAGTTTACTTAACCTCCGTTTAGTAACAATTGAAACTTTAAGGTCTTGCAATTAAAGCTCGGCACCGTCTCAGACAGCAACCCTCTTAAATTAATTACATACCAGCTTGCTTAAACAGTTTTAATATTTGTTTACTTCGATTCCAACATTATCATAAGTGAATAACATTTCAGAAAAACATTCGTGCTGACTTATCTATCCACAAATAAAATTAAATATCACTCACAAAAAGACTGCCAACGTTTTCGTGCGAACCTGCAATTCTGTGTTATCCCTTTAATGTTCTTGTACCATCTTATTTCGTTGAAAAACTTTCGTTTTTTAATCAAAATAAATTACCGTTGCGCATTTACAAAACACAGATATAATGCTTACAAAAAAGATTTTTATGGTTATTTTCACTAAACACGAATTAATTTTGTTTTCTTCTTCAAAACTTTTAGCAAAATAAATGTTAATCAAACTCCATTTGACATAAAAATAATATAACGTGAAAGTTTAAAACTCAACTCGCAATCTGTCTCATAATTATTTTTTATCGTTCAATTTAACACCAACTTATTTGAAATGGAATTTATATGTCGCTTTGGAGCCATAAATACCGTATATACCAGCGTATAAGACGACCTGCCTATAAGACGAGGTTCAATTTTCAAGCTACATTTCTTTGGTGGAATTATAATGTTTCTAATTATAACAGTATTTATTGGGTAGGGTAAGATGGGGCACGTTGAAACACAACATTTGTTTTTTGACGTAACTTTTTTAGTATTAATTTTTAAAAAAAGTACACATAAAAGATGGCATTATTAATGTATCTAATAAGTAGTTGAATAAATTCTTGTTAGAAAACCAAATTTAAGAAGTAAGCAGCTATTTTATAACATAAACCAAATGTTTCAGTGCCCCATGTCTTAGGTTGGTTGAATCACTCACACTTTTCTCAAGGGGTACAATGAAACATTAGTTTATTTAAAGAAAACTTATTTTAAAGCGAATATTTCATATCAACATAGGTCTTAACGCTTCATTTTAAAGATAAAGGGTGTTGAAATTTTGAAAAAATATCGATAATTTTTAACCGTTTTCCAACCGGTAGATTGGTATATTTGAACCAAATTTAGTATACAACACCACCTTACAGGTTACCTCATTCGGTGAGAATGTCAAGCCCCACAAGCAACCAGTGGCGGAGATGTGGGGGTTCAGTTTCGATAAATTTAATAAAAAAACTAGTACGGCGCTGTTAAGAATCAAACTCGAACTTTTTTTGTATAGAAAGAACATTTTATTTTAAACAAAAAGTGTCTCTTGAGTTTTCTTCTTATCTGCCACAGTTTGGCGCAGAATTTGATTTATTTTACTATTCTCGAGAAAAATTAGCTCATAAGTCCGATCTAAAAATATCGCGAAAAGCAGGAAATTGCAAGTTGCTCAAAATTATTTCTTACATTTTTATGTTTTAATTGTCCAGTTTACAAGAAATACGACTATTTAATGTATATTGAGTTCTCAATAATTGTGATTAGAGTATAGTATAACATCTTTTGCTTCCCGCGATGTTTTTAGATCGAACTTATGAAATACGAAGAAAGGTCAAGGGACACTTTTTGTTTAGAATAAAATGTTCTGCCCAAAAACAAGTACCTACGAGGTTGATCATGAACGGGGCCAGATTAGATTTTATAAAATTCATTAAAACTGAACCCCTACAACTCCGCCACTGGTTGCTTGTGGGACTTGATATTGTCATCGAATGTGGTAACCTGTAAGGTGGTGCTGGAAACCAAATTTAGTTTAAATATATCTACTGGTTGGAAAACGCTTGAAAATTATCGACACTTTTTCGAAAATTTCATCACCCTGTACCTTTAAAATGAAGCGTTTATGGACCCATGTTGATAGGACATATTCGCTTTAAAATAAGTTATTCTATCGACTGTTAAAACCCTGCTACAAAAAAATGAACCACCCTGAAGATATCACTTTAATATATTAATCATGTTAATTTCAACCTTTCATGACTATCATAAGCTTCTATCGAATGGATCAGTAGTATTTTTGGGACCAAAAAAATGAGAACTATAATTTTTTAAAGTTTATACATATTGTAAGAATTTTTTAATAAAGCTACTTTGAAATAAATATTCATATATTGTATGCTGTTTTCTTCAAACAATAATGCTTCGGTAAAAGATTGTCACATCTGTGTTGTTACACCGTACTAAAATCTCACTACAACTACGCAAATATCCATTAATTTTCATAAAATGTGGCTTTGAGATGGTAGCATCGTGACATAATTTAAAACAATTTTGATGTATGGAGAAATAAAAAAGTTATCTTTATTACGTCACCCGGTACACACACTTTATTAGGACATTCCAGTTAGGTTAAATCGGTGTTGATACAGTTCCGGCAAACGGCGTTTACTTCTCATTAGCAGTATAATTTGAGCGAAATGTTGGAATGTTTCAATATTTTATTTTGCATGTTATAAACTCATAATTCGGGGCTGTCCTCAAGATGCATTATTCATATTTCGCTTGATAAAAAAGTAGGTAATTGTCTCTAAACGAAAATCAGTTTCACTACTCTACTACGTTCTGTTTTGGCAAGCTTCCAAACATCATTTCACTGGGTAAATAAAGTGTTTGACTTTATTTTATAGACAGTTTGGTAGGTACACAATATTTATTATTCATTTCTCTCTTCCTATAATAATGATAAATCAATACATATTTCTAATATAGTTTAACAAAATATGAGAGATTTTACTGCATCATCCACTTTTACATTAATAAGCTTTGTAGCAAATTTAATTAATTCTTGCATATAAACTACGCCTCGGTTTGTTTAATTTTAATAATGTAGCGTTCAACAGAATACCGAACGAGTTCTTCGTAAAACGCACGAGTTGCTAAAATTAAAACAAATGTAATGTAATAAACTTTCTAACCACGAATATTTCAGCCAATAAAACCTCATGAAATTACTCACAGGCGAATAATATCAACAGAAAATAAAATCTTGAATTTTTTATTTATTAGGTGATTTTTTTACATAAACAAAAAATAGCTAAGTAATTTTTAAAGACAATTTAGCTAGAAGCTATGAAATTTTAATTTTTTAATATTCAAGTGGTAACCAAATTGCGTACTAATTTATTCTGACAACATCGTTTTTTGCTCATTAATAACCGAATGAACAAGAAATTATATTTAAATGAAGTTTACTCAAATAATATAACTGTAGAATAAATCTGCCAAAGCAATGGAATAAAAACCATTCAAATTTTTTGGGAATTTAAAGAAAACATTTACGCAACTTTAAATAACAATAATAAGTTTTTAGTTAAAATCTCATAGCAAGTATTTCCAAACATTTTTGCTCTTACAACCATAATCAGCTATTAGTTGGTCATTAAACCTACCCGTGCGAATAAATAAATAATAATTAGCAACATTTTTTTGATTTGAGGGTTAATCATAGTAAACTATTTCATTTTACTTTAATATTCAAAGAAATATCATTACCAACTCTCACTTCTGCCCAGATTTAGAATGTAAGCATTATTTGGTAGATAACCTGCATTTTGTCGATTACTCAGGAATTTAATTTTCACTTAATGCAAACAGATTAGACTAGGTATGGTAATAGTTTACTGTTGCAATAATTTTTAATGTCTGCTAATACGACAGAAATAAAAAGACGCAAGAAATCTAATAATAATTTTAATAAACAATGTTACAGGATTTTTTGACTTCGTTTATCGATTTTTGTTAGTCACTTTCCAAAATGGTTCTTTTTTTAATCAGTATTTTGGCTAATGGGGTGCCACCAATCTAGTATGTCTTTCGATTTGTTAAAACCACCGATTTAAATTGTATGCAAAAATTTATGACTTTTATCTTTCGAAGGACGGACCTCACTTGTGGCGCGACATTAGCTTAAGTACCTACTGAATTAAAACTAGAAGATTTATTAGGTATAAATTAATCGAGGTCTTCTTTAAAAAAAACTGTAAAAACAAACAGTTTTTTTACTATTTACTATAAACAATAACAAAAAATTTAATCATTAAATTAAATAAATAATAAATAAATTCTACTACTCTTAAATTATAATGTAGAAAGTTTAGAGTTTCTCAATTTCAGAGCAAACCTATTTCTCGCTTTTTAAGTTTCAACAATATTTTTAATTTTACCTTAACCGCGAAAAAACTAAAATGGAAACTGACTCACAATATGCACACATTGTGAGTGCAATAATTATACAATCCAATAAACCATTTTTAATAGTCATTAAACGACCAAATAATCGGGAATCAGTCTATAAGCTATGGCCCAGTAATTGAACATTGGTAATCGGCCAATTTGCTTATCGGTGCATCTCTAGTACAGACCTTGCAGATCTTAACACTATTCTGTTAAAAAATCATGTAAAGGATTACATTACCAAACAGATAATAGTTATTTACGTAACAAGATTGGAAAGTGGTACTTTACTGGACGAGTAGACAGTTGTTGACGAGCCATACGCGAGTCCTGGAAGCATACGAGTCCAGTAAAGACACTTTACGGGTATGTTACGTACAATATTTTTTCTGCGTCCGCCACAGACACCAAAATCACTATCGTCACCAACCATAATTAAAACAATAACTTAACGAACCACAAATGAAAATGCGCTTGGTGGTATAACGACGCTTGTTTGACAGCAAAACAACTCATCACCATGGCAACCACCTACTTTCCGGCCTAGGCCGGTAAAGACAACTCATTACCATGGCAACCAATTACTTTCTGGCCTAGCATGGTAAAGATGTATGTTCCAGCGTAAAAATTGATCGGAAGCAACTGATTTTCTGGACGGACCCAAAAAAAACACCGCACACTACAGACTTTTTAGTCGGCCGACAGTTTCGTCGTTATCGGGCCATGATAGGGATTTGTATTATTTAGCTAGCCGACTTTTAATCGGTAAGTGTGCGCGCTCTCATAAACACTCATGCCATTTGCGAAGACGACCAAACTTTCGGCCGACTAAAAAGTCTGTAGTGTGCGGTGTACCTTACCTATTTTGATCGAACATTGTATCAACATTTAACAAAATAAGTAAACGTTTTTTCCAAATTTCGAAAATATGTATACCATTATGTATGCTCCTTTGTTTTGTCGTACTTAAAAATATACATCATGATTCTTTGACTTATTTTAAAAACAAACGAAAAAATCGGGGTAGTAATGATTTGTGGAGACCGTGCATAGTAAAAAAATCTAAGAACATCGTGAAGGCAGACGTTGTAAACTGTGCAATAGTTTCGTTTACTTTTGATGCGTTTATTATTCTGTTATTTAAATGAAATAATAAACATAATTATTTTGAAAACAATATTTTATGTAATCTTTTAAATTACGTAACATGCCCTAGTTTATTTTCTACACAACAACCATGGTGTACTCAGGGGCGGATCTACATAGGGACTAATAGGGCTTAAGCTCTGGGCCCCCAAGTGTCAAGGGCCCACAAAAATTGAATTATTATCATAAATTTATAATACTTTTTCATTAACAATGAGCACCTATCGTATATTAAAAAATAGTTAATATTAATAATGATTATTTATAGTAGGTATTATTTGTTTTATTTTAAACAATGTAATATAGATTAACACCACTTCATAAATAAATATATTTCAACTCTGATTTTGATGTTATTAAAAATTAATTTAAAACCCTAATTTAAAGATTCTTAATCTAACAAAAAATGGGGCCCCATTGGACTTCAGTAAGCCCTAGGCCCCGAAAAAGCTAGATCCACCCCTGGGTGTACTTCTATCAAAAGTTTAAAGATTGCGTATCTATACCTGAAGATGTATGCCAAATATATTATAGATTGTCAAGTCAAAGCTATGTAGAAATCAAATAAATCTGAATAGGTGAAATAAATGGTAAAATTGTACTCCTAAACTTTAATGAATTTAATTTTTATTACTGCGATTTTGGATAAGTTTGTGTTTTATCCCCAAAAAGACGTAAATTTGCAATAATTTTAAAACGATCACGAAGAATTTACGGCCACTATAAGAAGCGACACCTGACCCATAAAATTAGCCATAAAATTATGTACATGTATGCCACTTAACTAGATTTGATCTATTTCTTTGCAGTTGCATTTTACTTTAGCTATTTGTAGATAAATGGGCCTAAAGATGGACATAAATTGTTGCAACTTACAAGTCGGAAGAATAATAAATAACAATGTATGTTGATAGGAGGGGTGCTGCATGTTGGATCACTGTTTCCGCTACCCGCGGCGGACACGGGATTCGCGTGATTGTGGGTGCCAGTTTGCGTTGTTACATCGGGCTGACTGCACCTAGCGCCAACCCCCGGCCAAACCAGTAAGTGCAGATAGCATCATGCAATATGTAAACAGAAACTCGCACAGCAATAACTAAATGGGTACAAAGGTTTTCATGGAATTACCTAACGCAATTTAATTCGAGCTCTGTGATAAAAACATAAACAGCCTCATTATTATTTCACTGGCTATGCTGAAAAAGCAGATAATACAGATTAATAATGTAATATGTTTTTGTACGCCTACGCTTTAATCAATATAAACTCATTTTGTTTTATTATTAGACTGACCTGAAACAATATGGACACAAACTATTTTGTTTAAACTTTGACCATCAATGAAATTTATGTAAGTTTGTACAAAAAAATAAAAAACGTAATTTGCTAAAAACTCAAATTATTTTTTTTTTTTAACTTTCTTATCTGTCTTATTTGGTCAATTGCTATTTAAGATCCTCATGAAGGCCAAACATTTTTTAGACAACATTGTAAAACTTTTAGAATATATCACTCTATTATACAGGTTGTTTCAGGAGGAAAAGTAGGTATTTTAGAAGCTGGTAGTATAAATCAGTAGTCTCCAAAAAGGGGTGCGTGAACCCCCGGAGGTGCGCGAGATAATTTCTGGGGTGCGCGGGATAATTCTTAATAAATTAATATTTCTATTTCTACAGCATAATTTGGCAAATTTTGTGATGAAACTTTTGTGGTTTTTTATTTTGGGGTGCGCTTTAATCCTACGACATTAAAGTAAGGGTGCGCGACTAAAAAAGTTTGGCGACCGCTCGTATAGATCATTTTGAGTTAAAAAGTGTTCAATCCTCAATGAATAAGAGAAGCTGTTAAAAAATCATCCTTAAAAAGCCTCACAAAAGTTTAAGTTATAAAACACCCGAATAATTAGCGACAATTTAAAATTCATGTTTGAAAATCCCACCAGCAACTTCAATGCACTCTCGAACCTACTCTGTGTCACCTGACGGCTAGAATGTGCAGCTACACGTAGTATTGTCGTATTGTCAAGTAAGTTCGAGAGTGCATTAAAGTTGGTAGTGGGATTTTTGACCATTAACTTTGAACTACTGCTAATTATTTGTATGTTGTATAATTTAAATATTCAATAAATGCAATAATCAGCCTATTGTAAGGCTTTTTAAGGGTGATATTCAAACAGCTGTATCTTCTTATTCATTGAGGATTGGACACTTTTTAACTCAAAATGATCTATACCAGCGGTCGCCAAACTTTTTTGGTCGCGCACCCTTACTTTAAATAAGTGGTTCTTAACCTTTTTAGCTGCCTACACCCCTTAAATTCTTAAAATGTGTTCTCGCACCCCTAGCAAAATTGCAGATCTGTTGCAAGCAGTACAGTATAGTAGAGCCGCTTGCAGTTTTGTGTATCTAATGGAGAATCCGATGTGCAGAACTCAATCTCGCACCCCAGGGGATAAGTGCACCTCTGGTTAAAAACCACTGTTTCAAATAATCAACCTTTTGTAAGGCAATTTTTAATCTTAACATTCAAACAACTGTATCTTCCTAGCCATTGAGAATTGGGAACTTTTTAACTCAAAATGGTTGAAACTACCAAATCCTAAAACTTTTACTATTCCTTCTTAAAGACACTGTATATTAAATTTCTATTAAACAAATTTTAGGTGTTTAATTGATGATAAAATTGGACAGTAGTTTTAATGTTTGTGACGCTTTTTCTTGCAAATACTCGACAATGCACATATTTGATTGTCAAGTACTGCCTACTTAAGTGTCTAAAAATGAAAACATTATTTTCAATAAGTATACATATTGTTCACATGAAGGGCATTTTTTTAATAATATAAAAAATTCAATTAGGATGAAAAACAAAATTCTTCATCTTTCATTTAGCTTTTTTATATTATTTAATAATTAACCTAAATATTCCAACCATTTTTTTGATATTGCTTATTACGCAAATATATTTTGTTTAGTCAATAATTTTTTAAAGGTAAGAGAAGCACAAAACAGAACAAAGTGAATAAAGAATATGTTAACAACCAAGAATTTAATGAATTTGCTTATTAACATCACCACGCTTATCATAATCTGGTGATTGATTTTGCAAAGTTTTGTTTAAAGTTCTCGAATATGTTGTTGCCTAAATAATGAATTTTTTTATCGTACCACAGCAGCGTGTAAAATGAAAGTCGTTGTACCCAGCGCATCCACCATTCAAAATAAACATTTACATATTGCTTGAATGTTTTTCTAGTGCGTTTTCAAAATCACGTTATCGCTAGATCACCTCGTTTATATACCCAAACGCTTTTTACACGTTATTGAACTGAAATAAGTCTAAAATGATTACCTGCTGCTATAAATTCCAGAATTAATTCACTGAGCAAGAATTGACAATTCAAATTTTGTATTGAAAAATTGTTTTACATAAACTGAATTTAAAATTTTGAACGGTTTCACTAAAATTTTCTCTTCAAAAATGCTATCGTTTACAAAAATATTTAAAAAATGTTTTTAATAACTCGAACATATTGTTTTTCACGTACTGAAGTGCAGTATTCAAACGATAAACTTTTAAACCTAAAAAAAACAATCAACAACGTAAAACAATAACATTCCGTAGTTCCCTGATAACATTTCCAGCATGGGTATCTCGCTTATTATAATAACTAGATACAGTTTTGCTTAAATTAGATGAATTATTCCTAAGTATGAGAGGAGCTACAATCAATTTTTAAAAGAACAAAATACCTCGTACTTCAGATGTGATAACAAAAAATATCAAAATGTTTGCTATAAGGTGGCGATAGTCAGATTTTTATTTATAAAATACCGTGCGAGATATTTTATGAAACAACTTTTTTTTTAATGGCAGTCTTAGGAGGTGATGACTTACATAAAAAGATTATTCTTTCTCTTTACAATGATACAATATTTTGTATGTCCATTTTCAAAAATAAACGAAATTACCTCAAAAAATGCAAAATCTTAAAATAAAATTCAAGGTTACCATGGATAAAAAAACAATTACCGACTTCAATTGTTTTATATCGACCCTTGCTTGCCTATTACAATAATTGTGTTACCTGAAAATAATGTAAATCAACATACCTATGTAAATATTTTAAATCCTTTTTAGCTAGTGTCTTAGTAAGAGGTATAGAATACATTCATATTATGACTATTAGTGTGATTATTTTAATTTCGCATTACATTTGTTTTAATATCACTGTTTAAAGAATGACATAATAGACAAGCAAGGGTCGAAATTAAACAATTGAAGTCGGTTATTGTTTTTTCCATAGCAACCTTAATTTTTATCTTAAGATTTTGCATTTTCTTAGGTTATTTCGCTTATTTTTAAAAATAGACATATAAAATACTATTCATCATTATAAAGAGAAAAAAATAATCTTTAAATCTAAGTCATCACCTACTACGACTGCCATTAAAAAAAAAGTTGTTTTGTCAAATATCTCGCACGGTAATTTATAAATAAACATCTAACTATCGCCATCTTATAACAAACAAAATCTGCAAAACATTTTTTCTTTGGCGTTTTTGTGTATTCGCAACAATAGCCGAGATATTTAAGTTTAAAAATTTTGGTCGATTTCGGTTTTTTCATTATATCACGCAAGCCATGGAATTTTTAAACAAAACAAGATCTTGTTTAAAATACACTCCTAAATAGCTCTCTTTTGTCCCCTTTAACCAACCTTGTATTTTCATTATTTACGGAGATAGCAATAGTGTCCCATGGAAAAGTGAAACACCCTGTATAATTTTTATAAAAAATATTTTAATACCCAAAAATCCTTATTGATTGTTTTTTTAAACGTATGTGGCTAATTGTTCATAAAAAAAAAATATTTTATTCTGATACACACTTGAAGTTTAAAACTACTTATGGTGTAAAACTGTTTTAAGAATTTTTGCTAACAAATGTTAAAAAACTTTTAGTTGCACTTGTTTTTAACAAAAATTAATTCCTTCACTATAAACTTATAACCAACCTCCTCAAATCGATACAGCTTCAAAACGTATAATCCGAATACTAAATATTTAACTTAATAAAACAAGCCTACCGCATTATATTGAAAACTTTAGTACAAGTTCGAAAGTTTCGCTTTGAAAGCTAATTTTATTTTCCGAAGTTTGAGACTATATTGACAATTCTTGCCCGTTAAAACAAAAGTACTTAAAGGTCGTTATAATCCTTCGGGCGTTTACTGGTTTATCATGACAACATTTATTTATTTCAGCATTTTATTGAGTTGGTAATCATTATGTACATAAACCGCACTAGTACAGTTCCACTGCAGCACCCAACAGCGACACAAGGACCAATTGCCAATTCTGTTGCATTGACGTCATTTGATATAACAATAAAATAACCCTTAGTGTCGAATACACCTGTACAATTTCTTTCTAATCAATTTATTACAATCCTTGGATTTTGGTTATCGATCCTTATTGTCGTTGTTTTTTGACGCAAATTCTGCTTAAAGCACAGCTTATGAAATGCACATGTTGAACACACGCGCCGATATATTTTAAGAACAATAAACAAGAGAACTGTTTCCATCAATTACTGTTTTGTTTTTCGTTCTAGATAAGGTTTCTTTTGTGTTGTTTTTCTTCTGAAAACAATTGAATTATGCACCTACAATCGAGTTGACAAATCGATTAACGAAACGAAACGCTGAAACAACAATTAAAATAATTGTGTTTGTTTAACTTAATAAAACGTAAAAAACAAACAAGAGGTTGTTATCTTAGTTGTACAATATAACAGCTTTTTGTTTTAGTTAATTCTACATTTTAACAAAACTACATTTCTTTATCAGTAGGAAACGATGGTATTTACGAATTACGGCTTGTAAGATTCTGTGGTGTAGGTACTTAACTTCTTGGGTGCCAAGCAAAGTGGCTATTGGTTGAATCTTTAATCATTTAAAGCTTTCCGTTCGGAAAACTCGTGTAATACAGGTCATCATTTTGCTAAAAGAGAATTGTTACGTTTTTCCAGTACGATGTAAAATAAAAGTTTTATCATTCCAGATAAAATTGTTTGAAATATTTAACTAACACTTTACACACGTGTTGTAAAATTTAACATACGGAATATGGGTATTTCAAAAACCGTTATAGATACAAAGGAATAAATAAATTAACAAACAGGTGTACTTTTACTAACTTAAATAGGATATTTAAAAAATTGCGCAGCTTCTTAAATGTGCTCAAAATTTCAGTTTTTTATTATTAACCGGTAAAATTTTGAATTTGGTATTTATGATTTAGGCAAAAGGCATAAAAAATTTACTATCGCTTCTGGAAAACTAAGCAGGCTGGTAATTATAATGTTTCATCAAAAGGTGTGCCTAAACTCATCTAATCAATACATAATTGTTTGTAGAAACATCTTTCAGCTTGCATACCCGCGCCATCGACTATTTTTTTGTTAGTCACTTGCATCACTTGTTTTTCCGAAACCACTGACTTCTTTTGCGTGTATTCAAAATTGTGTATGCAACAATATACTCTACAAGTCGAATATTTCTTCCTGAGCATCTATAATACGAAAAATACCAATAACGTTTAAAACCTATGTCAACCGAGCTCGGTGGCTGGTTGGTATGCAACCTTCGGAGTTAATCGGGAGGTCGGGGGTTCGAATCCCACGGCCGTCTGTCATCGTAGAGGTTTCAGGTGGTTCCCTCTACCTACTATAGGCAAATGCTGTGACAGTACTTCCACCTACCCTTACCTTACCCACCCTTTCACTGTTCCCCGCCCCCTCCACCCGCACGCTAGTGACCATAGATGTCGAAGCGTCCTTAAACACACAATTTAAAAAAAAAAAAAAAAAAAAAACTGTCAGTTAAATTTTAAAATATATACTTGATCTCTATAACTCGAAACTGCCATAAGTCGAAGCATCTTGCGTTTTCTTTGAGATTCGAGTTATCGACGTTCCAATATATAGGGTATTTCTTAAATTTTCCGAAAATTAAGGAGGCTTTTATTTTTTTTTCCTTAGACGACTCCTTTCGGAGTTACACCTTCCTAAAGAGGAGCGGTAAAATTAGGTTTTTATTTCTCAAATTTAGAGATGCCTAGGAGAATGACATTTGGTAGTTGTTTTATACTTATTGAAAGGTTTCCAATAGTAATATTTTCAAATATCTTTCACCTTCACAGGGGGTTGAAAAGTGCGACTCCTGTTGTTTTTTTATCAGAACTTTTTGGATGCTTGAAATTTTGCAATAACCTAGTTTTATGGCTTATCTTTAGAGGGGTGTCTCTCCGAAAGAAAACGTTTAAGAAAAAAAAAAAAAAGCTCCCCTTAATTTTATATAAGGAATAACCTCCTGAAGTTTTTGCAATATTTAAGAAACACTCTGTATTTTTTAGGAGCCGAGTACAATTTGCACAATTTCAGTTTAGATTCTTCCTAAGCACGTAAAATCACACTTAATTGCGAATTTAAGTATCCTTGTATCTAAACCGATTTCAGATAGGTTCTTTCTGATGAATTATACAATCATACACCCCATACATTGTCAAACTACATATTCACCTTCAACAGTGGCGGACTGGGTCTAAAAATATTGGTTGCCTGGAGACAAAGGGGACCCACCCACAACAAGTTACTAAATTTTTATATTGTCTGATGTTAAAGGGAGTACACTTCATCAGGGGCCCACTTGCCTTTCGTCTACATAGCAATTATGAAGTTTTAATATACCTATCATCAAATAATAGGGTAAGTCCGAGATAGATGCCCCACCTTTTTAGATGCTAATATTTTCTGGACAAAGGAGTAAAAATAAAAACTATGGTTGTAACTGCGCTGTATGACAACTGTATGTATATTATTTTATTTAAACATGAAAATTTACACTGTTGTAAACTTATATGACTCGAAAAATTAAAAACTTAAAATATGAGCATTTGCCATCTTCATCAAATTGTCGGGCAAAGATGCCCCACTAGTATAGGTATAGATGCCCCTACGAAAATATTATGTAATTACAAACTAATAAACAGAAACTAAATGTTTAGTAAACGTATTAACAATTAAGTACTTATTTCTTTTTTAATGTCAGTATTTTTCCACACAAATTACAAAGATTTTCATATTTAGAACAGCATTTATGGGACCATTTGTTGCAGTGCATGCACTGAACCCACTCATCATTCCATTTTGTGTTTGTGTACTTTTCCCCACACCCAACACATGTAGGGCATTTTCCCCTATCGTCCGGTATAGATGCCCCAGCCAAATATCAAATTTAAATTTTGTGCCAGAATATGTACTTTGGCACGAACACTAACCTATTGTATGCCTAAATGTATTGCACTACAAAAACAATGATAAAAGTACTTTATCTTGATATGCTTGTTCAAGCAAACCATAGTGATAAATTTTGTGAAGCTCTAAAAATGAATGTTTGCTAATAACTTGCCCGAATAAGGTTAAAAAAAAAATTGCACTGCACACAATCACATACGCAATACAAACCAACCCTTAAAAAGCCAGTGCAACCTGTCCGTTAATAACGAAATTATTTTGATGGGGCATCTTCGCCGGTGGGGCATCTATCCCGGACTTACCCTACACTTTTTTTAATGCTAGAATATTACAATCTGTCTCATATGGACATTCAGTAATTTGTATGAAGAATTTGATACATTGACATACTATAGGCGGTTGCCCATTGGTGAGCTCTTTTTAGTTACATGTTAATTGATAATTAGCTACTGGAATTTCAATTTATAATAAATAAAAGTCACTTGGAGCGCAGCGCCTGAGCCTACGGTAACCAGTCATTCTTCTACGGAGTTGCGACACTAGTATGATTTGATAAGCACTTAACCGTTGCGTTGGTAGTAATTTACACTATGGTTCAAATAATATTAATAACCTTCATTTAAAATGATTTGTTTTTCTCGGAGGAGTTTTTGAGAATGAATCACTTAAATAATCATACAATTTATCAGTGGTGTAGCAAACAAAGTTAATGGGCTCTTCGAATAAAGATTTCGTCTCAGGGTGGATGTGAAGGAATAATTTAAAAAACAAGGTGTATTTTGAATGTTATGGGCCCCCTTAGCTCTACCGCACCCGCTGCACCCTCGATTGTTACGCCACTGCAATTTATTGTTTTTAAATATTAACACACAGACGTCTAGCCTTATTTTGTAAAACATGATAATATATTGTTCGTCGTCACATCAAATATGTTCGTCCTCATCTTTGTAGTAAGCGTAGGGAATATAACGAGCGTTACACTTACTCAAAACGGCTAGAAAATCAATAAGAAGGTAAGTATAAAATGCGTTGTTCAAATAATTCCCAACGTACAAATTATTTATTTTGAGTCTGGTGGTTTGTCACATATCATACATAACACAACTTCTCAAAGAAATATAATTTTATTATAATATGTTTAATTGCTTTGACCGATTTAAACTTAGAATTATTTGCAGGATTTAATAGTTTCTGGTGTAATTTTGCAAGCGCTGTGTAACTTTACCACGTGCAAACATATTTTATGAGTGACATTTTTATGGAGACAGTGGCACCTGTCACTATAAACTCACTGCGTAAAACTTTATTAGTTGTAATTTCTGTTTCATGTCCAACGCGACCATAAATTCAGCTGCTATAACTCATTAGGTTAGATTATTTTTCATTTTGTGTTTGACTGCAGTTTTATCGTGACCTACTGATGCAACAAAGACTGTGTTTAACATTTTCAAATACCTAAGCTTTTACGTATCGTTAAACGATAATTTATTTATTAATTTTGTATTTACCTACATGGAATTTCCACCTGGTGCGTATTTTCTTCATAACTTACATCCTAATCAATATCCAACGAAAATTGCAAGAGTTATAACTCCCGAAATATTCACTGTATATGTAGAACTAGCCCAAACACACACAATTAATTTATATATAAAAAACTATGAATATAAATTAAGAGTTCCTTTCAAAAACATTTACTTATTTGCGTTTAAATTCTAAACGAAATAGACCGAGTTAAACAAGCACCCTGTGCTATAGTTTAGAAATTTAGCTGCTTTATAGTTTCTATAAGAGTGTTCCAAATTGGATTTCTCTTGTTAAGTATTAAAGTATAAAATAATAATAATCCAATAAACCTCAAGATGTGTCTCTTAACTAGCACGAAATACCGATTAAATACATCACCGCATAATTAAATATTCTGATTATCTTTGTAAAATATATTTTATTAAAGATCTAACATAACAAGAACAATAAGTGCAAACATTTATTTTGGCAATCTTCTTTAATTTTATTCACCCCATTGTATTTGAACAAACGCGACCTTGGTATCTCAAAATATTTCAAAGTGACTTTCGATTTCCAATTACCGTTCAACAAAGGAATGTCGAATTAGAGGGCGTCTACTAAAAGATTTATATGCGCAAAATTGCGATAAATTATACAATTATGTAACTCTCTTGAAACAATTACTTGTTAAAAAAAATCATTCACCTGAAGGTGATCGCTTAATACAACTCATGTTTTTAAAATTTTTGAAAACCAGTTCTTAATATATTTGTTGTTGATGCTAATATTTATAACCATAAATTATTTAAAAAATTAAAACCTAAAACAAGTTTGTTTTGTTGTAGCTTTATCGTGTACTATACACTATACTTTACATACCTTGGAAATGTTTCATTACTTAATTCACATTTTTCTGTATACAGGGTGAACCAAATTCGAATTTACACAGACGATTTTTCTCAATAATAATAGCCCAAGAGACTATTACGGTAAACGAGATGCCCCGTAAAACATTCTAATTTGGTCCACCATCTGGGTGACTCAAAATCGGCACTAAACACTCAACATTAGAGTCTGGGTAATCTTAAAAGCTACGAAATTTGTTCAATTGGGGTAAAGTTGCGAAATGTTGTGCTGAATTTAAAATCTGTAAAGAAAATTGTCATAGCCTTTATTAGTTCAAAATTTACTGTCTAAAAAATATCCTTTATTCGCGGGCACAGCCACTCATGCACCGTCTAATCACGTCATTATTGTTCTGAAATTTCTTCCCACGTAATTCCTCTTTAAGTGGATCAAAGACGTAGTAAGGCAAGGTACCGTTTGGTGCATTTTTTAGGGCACTTTTAAGATTTTCATTTGATTCTGCCTCGTATATTCGAAGTTTTTTTAGCACTAGTTCTCAACGCAGATAAATTTTTCCATCCTTTCCTGCCTGAACAACTTCTGAAATAGGAGGGTTATGACAATTTATTTTTCAGATTTGAACTCAAAACCAAATTACGCAACTTTACTACTATTTAGTAGTAGTAGTAGGAGTAGTAGGAGTAGTATCTCCTTTTCGCTCCTTTTGGAGCATAAGGCATCCTTGCGGATGTTTTTGTGACTTTTTTTTTTAAATTAGGTCGTTAGTCTAAAGTGTCGATTAAGCGTCGATTACATTGAGCGAGTTTACACGCTCACTCGCTTGCGAGATACTCACCCGCGAGTGAGCGTGTAGCAGCCAGCCCAGCGAGTGTCGATTACAAAGCTAGTAAACTCGCTTACTCGCTGACGGCTGATTTTGTACTGTCACTGTCAGTCGTTGTTTTGTGTATATTGTTATACAAAATGAAGTGGAATAACCACGAAATAATAGAATTTTTTAAAGTGTACGAAAATTATCCTATGTTATGGAACGTTAAACATAAAGACTACTTTAAAATAAAACGTAAGGAAGAAATTTTTAAAAATATGTTTGAACACCTCCAAACGCTAAAGGGAAGACGAAAAACAGCTCGACAACAATTAAAACGATAAAAGACGTTTACAGACAAGAACTTTGTAAAATCGAAAGGAGTAAAAGAAGTGGTTGCGGAGCAAATGATACATATTCTAGTGACTTGAATAAATCACCAGTAGCTAAATAGCATAGTGTTATTTCTAAATTTGTGGCAGTCGGGATCGCCATTCTCATTTTGGTGCCTTGTTTCTTGATCAGTCCATCAACCATCTCCAGTAAAACATCAAACTGGCCCCCGTCCATTCTCAATATATTCCGGTAGGCTGTACAGTCTTGGTCCTTCAATTCTTTCAATAAAGTATTGGATGCACCATGTTTTTCTCTTCTTGCTATCCAGTCTTTTACCCACACTTTTCTAGATTTCCTTTTTTCTTTTTTACAATTACCTACTGACGTAATAAAAGGGCAACAACATTAATTCCCGCACAAACTATTTCTCTCAACATTTTTTGTGTTTGGCGTGAACATTGCTCGTCCTGGCGTAGAGCGAACGCGTGCCACGCACGTGGGCGGCTAAAATCTCAGTTTGAAAAACGATAATAGTGTCGAGAGAAGTTTCTTAAAACTTAAAAAATCTGGTCTACGATGTCCCAGGAAAGACTTATTATACTTGCACTTATTTCTATTTAACATTTTTTATCAGAAAGTAATTATTTTTCAAAACTAATAGACAATTCGCGACTATTATAGCCAGAAATCTTGAATTGAAAATGAAGTAAAATCTAGAGTAATATCAATTTTTAATGAACGTTTTTCATCTTAAATTTAGTTTAAGGCCATGCACCAACTGTTATCAAGAGTAAAATTTTCTTATAAATCCATAATAAAAATCTTTTCAATTTGTTACAGAAGTTTTGAATGACGCTGTATATAAATAATTATTAAAATAAAATGAAAGTGCGAATATTTTTTTCCCCAAAATTTTATTTTGACGGAATAACGGGGCGGCGAAAAGGGGGTCTGCACACGACCGGTACTGCGGCGACTACTAAACACACAGCGATTTCACTAGTCAGATACATTACACAGAGCGATTTTACTAGCCAGTGAGTAAAATAGCAAGCGAGTAGCGAGTAAAGTAGCCCGGTTTCCAACTTTACTCGCTACAGTAAAGCGAGCGGCGAGTTAGCTTGACAGTGTATAATTACATTGGGCGAGTTTAGTAGCAGCGAGTAAATTCGCAAGCGAGTAGCTAGTAAACTCGCTCAATGTAATCGACGCTTAACGCTTCTTGGTTAACTTGCTCTGTTATTTGCATGTATATCCTTGTGAGTTGGTTTAGCGCTGTTCCTGGTTACATATCTTGTCTACTGCTATTTAACTTTTTTTTAATCTTTTAAGATATACGAGATCCCTATATTAAACATTAAATTTAGGACTTCCTTTACAGCAATAAAATTACGTGTGACCCAAAACCAAATGTTTATAAGGCAACACCACATTAGTTGCCAGCAAAGACGTTTCTAATAACGTAAAATATTAAAATTTAAACAACGATTTTCAGTTTTTGTTTTAAACTACAAAAAAATTCTTTTATACATCAAAATTTTTTGCTACAAAAAAATTAACGAAACTGGCAACGAGAAGCAATGGTGGTTAAAACGTTAACCCTTTTTTCCCTCTTTTATCCTTCACTCGCTTCAATGAAATAATAAAACAAAATAAACATCGGGTTTTCTGAATCGTTTTCAAGCAACTGGCACGTGACAGCTCGGTTTTGTTTTAGCATTAAATTATTTACGGTGTGTCTGGATTCGAAGAATAACAGCAAATTACTGCGTACTATTTTACCAGTTGGTCAGATAAAAACGTTTACATATTCACATAATATCCCGTAATGATATGAAACTCTTGTCTTAGTACTAAATCTTTACAAACAACCATAATTTGACGTGGGTAGGTTATGAAAATTACAAAAGACATTAATAATGCAACATACGTCGCATGAGACATAAATTGTCCCAATTTTACAACAGTTTTAGTTTACGGGGAAACAAGTTTTATGTGCAGTATGGAACTAACTTGGTTAGCTTACGATATTAATTTTAAAAATTCTTGGTACCTCCCATAATTTATAATACACGGAAAACTTAGGTTTTTTTAAACAAATTTTATATTTAAAAAAAATTGTGCAAAAAACAATTTTTACGTTAAGCGATGGAGGATGGAGGATGTTTTTTATTTACAATCGCGTCGTTTTTCGTTTCGATTTCACTTCAAATGACATTTTCACAGTATTTATCTATTAAATAATTGTAACTAACTAATTAGACTTACTCATACTTTATGTGGAATAAACCAAAACGTTTTTTCAGCTTAGTGATTGGCTTTTACAACGACAATCTATCACCACGATTACCGTTATTCAGATTTTTTTTGTGGTTTTTAGTTTTAATTTTTAAATATGTAAAAATATCAGAAAGGGATTTATATCTAGGGAATTCATTTACGTTTTTATTGTATTAAGCTAATTTTGCTTTCTCATATTCGAAAAGCAAGTACCATTTATTTATTAACAAAACTGAGACATTACATTGAATTTTTGAATTTTTTATTAGGTTTACCATACCATATACGGCTTTTCTACATAGTTGTCACCACTATTGAGGCATATATTATAACCGGGCACCAGTTTCTGTATCCCATCTTTATAGAAAAATATTTGCTTTTGAAGATTGCCACTTCTTCTTTGATGTCATCATCGTTGAAGAAATGGTGGACAACAAAAAAACTTCTTTGGATGCAGAAACACATAAATGTCGCTTGGCCTTTAGACAAAGAGTTGAAATGCCTGATTACATTTCTATCTTTTTGGTCATGAGTTATCCATAAACTTCTGTTTCAATTCCGGAGTCACATAGGACACCGATCCGATGCCACGTCACTTGTGACGATATGGCTCAAGAACCCAACACCTTCCTCACTGTATCATGGAAGAGGTTGGCGAATTGCCAGCACTCTTGTTTCTGTTCTCCTTGTGGATCATCTTCAGCAACTAGCATAGACTTAGTACCAGAAGTTCAAAGGATCTATCACAATTTCATAGAAATCAGTTTTCCAATGTTCTGGAAATGTAAGGTGTCCTATGTTCCATGTTCTTTGAAAAGAGTATACATAAGCTGGTGCTTTATCATGTTTAATGTTTCGATATTGGTGAAAATTGTATAGACTCTATACCAGTGATGTCCAACCAGTAGCTCGCGGGCTCCTGGTAGCCCGCGAGGTTATGTTAAGGCGCCCGCGAGCCGCGTTGCACTTATAGATTTATTATTTAAAAGCTTCAAATGCAAATCAATAAAAAAGAGGACAAAAGAATTACAAAAATTATCAGGCACAAAGGCACACTGATGACCTTCAATAGCTTAAAGATGAATTTGATAGCCGTTTTCAGGATCTTAAGGGAGTATAGCCACTATTATTATTTGGCATTTTGAATTGAGCTACACTTGAGCAAAAATTTACGTTCGTCGACAATCCAGAAAGGAAATTGTATTTTTACAAAATGGCATCAAACTAAAAGCTTCTCCTTCTTATTCATTCTTCTATTTTATGCCATGGCCTGTTTCTTCTTCGGTTTTGTACTCATATTGGGGTTAGGTTGTCAACTAAAAGCTATTGGAAATAATCGCTTTTGGCAAGCAACAGATCCTGTATATCAAAAGGTAAACTCATTTTTTGCTTCTTTACAACTCTGTGAAATGGTATTTTCGCAGCTAAATATCATCAAAACCAAACATAGGAATGGATAAACGATAAACAGGTTAATGATTGTTTGAAAATAACAATATATTCTTACAAACCAGATTTTTAAGCTCTATCAGAAAATATGCCATAGCAAGTTTCACATAAATCATGAATTACAAATATATTGTAAGTATTTAATAAAAGTTTTCATGGTTCAAATGCCTACTTTTTGAGTTTTGTTTTTTCCCTGAAGGGGGAGGGGGGTAATGGCTTCGATTAAGTAGCCCGCCTAAATTTTGAAATAACTTATGTAGTTCTAAGCCTCAAACAGGTTGGACATCACTGCTCCATACTATACTACCGGGTGTAAATGAAGTGTGTTACACCCCTTTTTTTCTTTAGTTTTGATTTTAAATGAATGAAATTTTGGACATGTGGTATGTGCAAGAAACCGGGTTTTTTGAGCATCTGCATACAATTGTTTCACTTCCGGTTTCACCGGGAATGACCTCAACTCTGTTATTTTAAATGGAACACCCTGTATATTTTTACATTTTTCTAAAGAAGAAGCGATTTTGGATACAACTGCGCTATTTTGGTTAATTTTTATAACCTCAAATAATTTTTGGAACAAAATTTAATCTTTTATTAAGTGTGCTGTGAGCTGCATAAGTTGAATTTTGTTTTATCAACAATTGTCCAAAAACGTTTTAATAAAAATACAAGTTATTGGTATCGATGAATTCGTTAGAAGATACTCCATTTAAATAACCGCTTGTACCACCATAGTTCCATTGAAAACAATTGACTTTTTGTCAAAAAACCGATTCCGCAACCTTCAAAGCCGATTAAAGGAACGTAAATGTCAATTAAAATGTACAAAAACGTTTTTTGGACAATTGTTGACATGATAAAATTCAATTTATGCAGCTCACAGCACACTTAATAAAAGTTTAAATTTCAAAAATTATTTGAGGTTATAAAAGTTAACCAAAATAGAGCAGTTATATCCAAAATCGTTTCTTCATTCAAAAAATGTAAAAACATACGGGGTGTTCCATTTAAAATAACAAAGTTGGGGTCATTTCCGACGAAACTGGAAATGAAGCAAATTGTGTGCATGTGCTCAAAAAACCCGATTTTTTGCACATATCATATGTCTAAAATTTCATTTATCTAAAATCAAAACTAAAGAAAAAAAGAAGGTGTACCACATTTCATTTAGACCCGGTATAGTATAGAGAATTAATTTAAGATGAAGCAAATCCAACAAAAAATTTAAAAAAGTTTACCAGAATATTTTTAGTTTTATTGTCAGACCGTATCTACCTCCGAAAAAGCCTTGTACATTAATCTTAAACAAAGCATCAAATGTCAATTCAAAAATCAAACTGCTTACTTTAAACTATAAAACCAAAAACCTGTAACAGACACTGGCCACGAAAAAAGCCTTCTTACCCAACTATGGTGTATCAGGAATATACCGACAAACATTAGAGAACAATTATTAGGTCTAAGGGCAAAAAATATAATATAAAATTCTAGGAGTAAATTATTTGTTTTTAAAAATCTAACGGTAAAAAATTTGTTTGTTCTGAACTAAAACATGTTTTAAAACAATGTCAAACAAATCAAATTTTGTGCACTTATAAGTGGATAGATGCTACCATCCCTTTAGTTAACAAACAAATTAAAAAATTTAATCAGTTGAGTGTCAAAACGTTAGACTATAAAATTAGTTTTTTTAAATATCCACGATAAAATCAAGCTGCCAAAACAGGCAATAGGCTTTTTGTTGTCCACAAACCACTGCCATGTGCAGAGTGCTCCAGTGAGCACCCCACCTACTCCTACACACTTACGAGCTGGTTGTTAAGTCTGCAGAATTAATAAAAAAATTTAATGTACCTACATTTAATAATTTATTAGTTATAGCACCATAAGTCTACAAAGACAATTCATAACAAAATAATACTCCTATTATTTACTTAAGAAATTATTGTTGCTACTTGTTTAATAAATACAGGAGAAATATTTTTTTTAGTTACATTACTACATATGTTTTAAAAACTTTTCATTCTTATTATTACTCTAAAAGTGTTTAGAATTGTTTTGTTAGAGAAAGGTATTTATGGATTAAATTATAATACGAAATTGACAGTGATGGTTCAAATAGCGTAAAATAAATTTGAATATGGCTGTCTAAATCTTAAAAATTCAGGCTTTTATTTAAAACTGACTTGATTTTCATCAACATTTGTAATCCTTTAAGCTATTCCCTTGGGAAGTTAGATACTATATATAGGTTAACTCACGTAATAAAAGTGCATGTGAAACACTCCCTATTTTTTCTCTACGCCCTCTCTACGCCTAGTCAAAAATAATGTAAGCGTAATTTCTGGCACCTCCACCATATTGTTAATATTATCGTGGATGCTAAGTAATTATTTGCTACAATTTAATAATGCACTATGCTTGTAATACGTTTACTGTTAAATATTATTGTTTATACATTTGATTAAATTACTACCTCATTTTTAGAATTACTACAGTTTAACTTAAATAGTTTTTTCTCGTCTTCCACCAACACTTACTGAATTAATTTTAAATCTAAAGCCTAGTGTTTCTATAAAACCATTAGCATTAACATGTAATAGGCGTCCTTTAATATGGCTTACATTAATCAATTCTAACATAGCATGACTAATTGCTTTTCATGTGAAGGTCACCTTATAATATACTTTTAATTTATGTCAATGACAAGATGTGCTAAACCAACGGGAATTACGTGAGTTAAAAACACGCAGATTTAGCAAAATTCTATTTTAAATATCAAGTGGAAACAAAATCAAGTTTATTCTTTTTAACAAGGATCTTGATAAATCGACAAATCATCTGCATAATTATCAAGATATTTAAAAATTGAATTATTTTCAGGGTTTTTTTTTAAGTAACTACAACTTTTTAATTTTTTACTTATTTTTGCTACCAAGTCTTAGGTTCCTAATATCAACTGAATTGGTGTTCTTATTCTTAAACAAAGCATGTTATAAACAAAACTAAAATACGTTACTACAACACGACAGTTTAATTTAAGCGAAAATAAACTCATTTAAAAACACTTTTTGTGTTAGGTTTTACAATAAAACTGTTTTATATGAGCAATATTACTGATGTGTTGGGAAATTTCTACAATGAACATCAGTATTGCAAAAATAAGGTAGGATTAAACAAACTTAGAGCTTTGCAAGCAGATATATACATTTTTATTCGCTAGCGAAAAATTACAGTATTTGTCTATTGAAACGCTTTTTCCACGCTTCTGTTTTATACATGAATAAAAATGTTTAAACTTTTGTCCGTTCTAGCAGTATTTGTACAGCACCAACAATAATATTTTAAAAGCACACTACGGCAGTTTTTTAGGTCACATAGCACCTTTTTACATTACAATATCCTGTAAATACAAACATTTCACCCGTTATCGATTGAAAGTTTTTTGTGTATTCCTACTTTTAAAATTGAAATTTTAGTGCAGTACGCAGATTTTAAAGGCTTGCGGTATAAGTAAATATAATTTTCTTAATGCAGCATTACAATATTTGTCTAAACACTTAAATGTTGTTGGTTTGTAAAATAGAAAATATTCGATGCATTTTCAATTGTTACATTATTATACATGTTTCATTATATTAACTTTTACATTGTTATATATTCAATGCTCCTTTAAGAACATCCTGTATTGTGAAGCAAAAATAAATTGTTTTCTAATCAACTACTGAATAAATGGGCCACTGTAACATATTTTCACATGAATGAAAACGTGAACACTTATGTTTTTGTTAATATTGGCAATTTTGCACAAAGTAATATGAAAGTTTTAAAAAACAAAATCAAGCATTTCTACAAATATTTACTCTAAAATGATTCCCAAATATGTTGTTTTACACTTGTGCAGACGTTTCCTGAAACAGAGTTTGGCAATTAAATATCCTTAAAAATTTTATGTAATTCTAATTGTAAATTTAAATATATTTTCAATTTAAAAATGCTGCAATGTCTGAAATGCTTTTATTTCTCAAATTAAAACATATATATCTGTCTTTATACCCCTTTAGCCAACAAATGTTAGTAATAAAATATGAACCAATAAAATTATTCACGGTTTATCGATTACCCTGCAGCTACCATAAATAGTTTTCTATTAATAGCATTTAAACATGAAAAAATGTGATTGGTTCTACAAATTTCAAAAATTAATTACCTGATACATAATGAGAAACATAATTTTGGCCATTCACAAAACTTAAAATTATAGAATATAAAATGTTTCTGTTCTAAATAATTATACTTTTGTTACATAAGTTGTGTATCAAAAAGTGGTTTGCAGAATATTTATCTTTTTATTTCAGTAACATTTTGCACACAATAAATTAAAATTCAAATGAATTTTTGTATATTAAAAAAAAGAACAAAAACACAAGTGTTTTCGAATTATCATATTTTATACGCCATGGATATATTATTCATAATTTTAACGAATTTTGACAACTAACTTAGCTTACTGGAAATATTTTTATTAAAAATCACGTACTAAGCTTTTAAGCAAACACAAAATTTTTGTAAAATTAGGAAAACGTCGCATTTGACCATTTCATTTCTTACAAAAAGAAAACAGTGGTCATAATCCAAGAAAGTTAAATTTTTATCCATTTTATCGAAAAACTGTGGTATACAAAACAAAATTATTTTAACCATTAATTTTGTCACCAATTCTGTGACGGAAAACTAATGAAGTTGTCAAATTTTATTTTAATATACAGGGTATTCCAGAGATTTTTACATCTTTTTTAATTTTGTTAATTTTTGAAACTCATAAAATGCGTCATGATTGAATTTTAAGAAGTGGTTATTTAATATTTTTTACCCCATGATATGGTTTAGTTTAAAATCAAACACAGATCGTAAATGTTCTCTTAATGAACTCGTATTTGTTTATAATTTTCCCAAAAAAATATGAAGTATCAGGGAGGCATTAAGGCAAGTGACAAATTAATAGTACCAACATTTTTTGATATGAAATTTGAACATAATCAACTACATTACTAAGTTTTTAAAACAAAATTTTGCTACAAACTCTCATCAAAGCACATAATTTTTTTCTATGGCTTATTGATATGTGAAACATGTTTGAAAAGTGCTTTTTGAAAACTAAGTTTTAAAACATTGTTTTCATTAGATTTACCATACCTTAAACTACTTTTCTACATAGTTTCCACAATTATTGGAGACATTTATCAAATCGCGGCACCAAATTCTGTATACCCTCTTCATGGAACAGGAGTGACTGTGAAGATAACCGCTCCTGCTCTGCTCCTTTGACGTCATCATCGTTGAAAAAACATAGGTCAGCAAGGAACTTCTTTAAACTCAGAAACAGATAAAAGGCACTTGGTGCTACTTTGGACTTTAAGGAGGTTGGACAATTGCTTCCAGCCAAATTACGTGATGAGGGACTTGCGTTTAAGCAGCAAAGTGTGCTCCTTAGAAAGCATCTTTGGCACCCAGCGTGTTTACAATTTTCGAAAGTCTGAACATTTGTGGAAAATTTGAGGAAAGCGATAATGACGCCAAAGGAGCAGTGCAGGAGTGGCTATCTTCACAGGCGACACAGTTCTATGAAGAGTGTCTACAGAAGATGGTTTCCCATTATAATAGTTGTCTCAATAATGTTGAAAACTATGATTCTAGGTAAAATGGTTGAAATTATTTGCTCGAACGAATTTCTCGAATTGCTCGAAGTACAAGTTCTCCGAAAAAACAATTGGTCGAATGTAATTGCCCGAAATACAATTAGCTCGAAAAAAAAGTTAAAACATATATACGATGGTATTAAAATGATTACACGATCCGATTTTGATTAGAAAATACCATTTAATTGTGTTGAATAGCATTTATATTATATATTTCAACATTTGCAATTTTTTATTGAATGCAGCTTTTAAGCCCTTTAATACGACATGTATAGGATTTATTGGAGATATGTGTATCGTAAGTAATATAAACTAAGAATAATTATCTCTGGAATACCCTATGTATTATTTCCATGGCTTTACGTTTTAAACAAATTTTGAACACCAACTAATCATATTTTTGCTAGAAGTGTCGCTGGACAGCCACCAACCCAGAGAAAGAGATACGTCCAGCCCCACAAAAGCGTAGACAACGTTCCCGCACCAACTCCGCGATATTCATATCAAACAGTGGCCCAGGATTCGACTCCAAGGAGTTCATGCGTCGCTATGGATCTATTTCCAAGCTGTGCAGGAAGGCTCGCAGTGTTGACAACATATCTCTAGACGAGGAGTGCAAACACTTTGGACTGCCAACGTTATCGGTTTCTGGACCATCACCACCTGGAGACGACGACGCCAGTGAAACAGAGAGATTCTTAGCATGAGAGTATTATTGTAGTACCCAAAGTGTGTAAATACAACAACGAAAAGCTGAATTATTTTAATTAATGTAAAACAAAATCTTAAACAAAACACCATCAAAGCAGTCATTTTATTAAACAAAAACTAAGCACTACAAACTAAAACGCCGTTTTCTCTGATCAAATAGATTTTGTATTGTTTGCGAAAACATGTTTAGTGACCAAAAACAGTGTTTCTCAAAGTGTGGTGCCAGGAGCTCTGGGGGTCCCTGAATCCTTCTGAAGGGATCCCCAAGCCATGATGTTCAAACAGCATCCAAATTTATTTGTCAGGCCAGACGAAAACAAAAACACCGTGTACAAAACGTTTCATTGGGATCCTCTGTAAGAATTAAATTTTTAAAAGGGTCATCAAAGAAAAAAGTTTGAGAAACACTGATCTAAAAGAAATATCTTGGTATTGAAAATTTTATACTTGAATTGATATATCTCCAATATTTTAATGTTTATTCAAGCACAATCAAATCAGCTATACAATGAAATTATTACTTGCCTAGTAAATAAAAATAAAAGTCAACATTATAAGCGAATGGATTGGAAGCAGAATAAAGTCAGATAATTGAAAAGTAAATTATCTTTTCACGTTTTCACGAAATTGAAAACTCCTAATTTCTGTACAGATTTTTCCTGAACACATGATTAATTAATCGATGACACTTCTCTGTCATGAATTTGTCAACAGTTTTAATGAACAATAAATTGCTTTTCACTTCAAATCACTTGATAAAACATAATAAAATTAACCGTAATCTGTATAAGTAATTGAGAACTTCATTATCCTAATGCTTTTTGTTTCTGTCTATAGACAAGGTCAACAGTACCTACCAACAATCAATTCAATAACTTGTCGTTATGTCAAGCATACAATATTCATGAAAATATAAGTAAAATCATGGTCATTGTTGATATAAAAATAATCTGATGATGATGATGAGACATGACAAGAATTACACAATGTGCCAGAAATGTTTAGATCGTTTCAAAACCTTTCCAATTTTCAAAGATTAAAGGTCGGTTAAATATTGTAAATTATGTTTTTTTTTATAAAACAGCCCAGCAGTGCGCTGTTAAATAATTTCACGGCACGCTAGATACGGACATAATTGAAATAAGCACATTTTTTAGATGTTAAATTATCTATATTTTTTTTAAATAATGATAATAAAACAGTGCCATTTTACTATATGTAAATTAACTAAAGAAAATTGCTGAGAATAAAATTCTCTAACATTAATCAAAGCGAACTATGGATTTCTTTTTATAAATACAACTTTTTCATTTGACTTGGAACTTAAACAATGAAGGAATAAATGTAGTCATGTTATATTGCGTAAACATATCCATAACTTCTTCAGCAAGCTTTTTATCAATAACTATAAAGGGTTTAAAAATCTGTTAACCTCAGATTTTTCTTCATATCTAGCATGCTAGGAAATTGTTTATAAATTAAAGCATTTCTAGGTTTTACCTCCCAATAGGTAACTTTTATTATTTAATGGACCTATCGTCATCTACAATTTAAAAATTATCTGTAATGAGTCTCAATTTTCGGACAAAATGAATTTTAAAAAACCAGAATTAAAAAATGGTGATAAATCGTGGTTTAAACATTAATTTAAATAATTCAGCTTTTGATTACTGCTTTAAACAAAATTCTATGTAGCAAACTGTGTTTGTTACCAAACAATTTTATATCATCAAATTGGCTTTAAAAAAAATTATAGAATTCGTTTTCAGATTAAGAAAACAACTACGTGAAATTAATCATCAGAACTAGTTTCATTCATTTTCGGTTAGATTTTGCATTTAGCTCAATGCAAATAGTTTCAAATACTTTTACATTAGCTACGAAATTTTGGAACAAAACTTTTTTAATATACAGGGTGGTCCAAATTCGATGGGACTACATGGGTATCTCGCTTAATAGTCAAGATAGAGAAACGGCTAAATTACCAAAAATGTGCAATTTTTTGGGACAAACTCAGAACCGTTTTCAGAAATATTCTCTCATTTCCGGTTTTTAAGTTATTGGAGGAAAACTGTTTTTTGTCATATTTATGTGTCACATCTCTCTTATTGTTTTAAATATCGAAAAAGTTTATGAAGATTATTTTTAGATATTTTTATGAAGATTTTGGTAGTACTAAAAAAAAATTTTTACGCTCGTCGTTAAAAAGTTATGACAAACTCACATTTTTTAAATGGAAGCTATAGTTGGCTATGACCTATTTAAATTTCTTATTTTTTTCCCTTTTCAAATATTTAAGGGTTGATGTATTTATTTTAAAAAATACGCAAGTTACAAAGGTTATTTAATTTTTTTAAAGATGAAAAACAAAAAGTATTCTGTAAAAACAAACAAAAAAACAAGAAAAACCGGTAAGGATAGAATATATTTGAGAACTGTCCTGAGTTTGTCTCAAAACACTGCACATTTTTGGTAATTTAACCGTTTCTCTATCTTGACTATTAAGCGAGATACCCATGTAATCCCATCGAATTTGGACCACCCTGTACTTTCACATCACGTCATTTTTTAATTGCTAAAAACATACATAAAGCATTTTAACACATACAGTTTTCGACTTTCAAAATGTATTAAATCAGTGGAATGTTTGAAATCAAACACAGTTTGCAGAATTTAAAAGCTACATTTTCGGTACAACTCTTTCTCAACTTACTGTACATATAAACTACTTCTTAGAGTGCATATTAGGGCCACTTTTCTCATTTCCACCTTACATATCTTCAGTATGCAGGACCTAAACTTAAACTTCCCTTTAATCCTATATCCAAAAAACCTAGTAACTTTTTTAGTCATAGTTTTTCTACTCTTTTTAATTGATGTGAACTCTTATTAGTGGATTATGGGAGCAATAAAACTAGTGAAAATAAAACCAGTTTGTGCCAAGATTACAAAATGTGGTAATCAACCATTTTATTTGTGAACTATCAGAACGCTCAAGTAGCAGACGGGACATGTGCATTTTTTGTGCAGCGGTTGTAGCAACTTCTTGTTCGGACGTTGGACTAGATATCTGTAGTTACCGAATAATTTGCTATTTAACTATAAATTAGTATTAACGACTATTAGATCATTAACAGGTGTAATAGAATTTTATTTATGCTAAACTAATTATTTTATTACAGTAAAATAAAATGTAGGTCTAATAATTATTCGTAGTAATGTGTCATTTGCATAATCTGTATATACACTTTTAATTTCGCTGTAAGGCCATTGTGAGCATGTTCTTTATTTTTAATATATAGAGATTGCACAAATATTAATGTGTATACAACTTTGTGTATAAAAATAACTGTATTCAACTTATAACTTGTCCAACACCAACTTTTGCTACACATATGCAGTTACTATTGTAATTATGCAGAGTCTATTAACTTAACTTTTATTTAATAATTAGAGTTTAGAATGATAAACAAGTGACATTATCTTTGTTAATTGTGTAAACAAGGTGAGAAAATTTCCATGTTTTCATAGGGAATCTCGGTAACTATAGGATGTATCGAAAAACGGACCCCGCTTCCTCGATCTCTTTTTCCGAGAAAAAGTTAATGGTGAAAACTAAAATTGGGTATCGTCTTTTGTTTTCGAGTTATCACCGATAACTTGATTTTTCGACTTTTCTACTTTTCATTTTATGACTATATCTCGCTTGTTTATGAAAATAAAGAAAAATAATTTTGACGTTCTACATGCACATTTTTTGATAAGAAAGCAGTGGCGTAGACAATTTTTCAAAAAAAAAAAACGAAATTCAAGTTGTGACATAAAGTTGTATTTTTTTAAATAGAACCCATAGTTGGCTGTGGCATCACGAGAAAGAGGATTTTTTCACCATTCCAATAATATATATATATATATCATGTGGGGTCGATTTATTCATTTTCCTTGCATTATAGCAAAAATTAGGTAATTTTTCATATTTTATTTGGTTTTTAGTAGTAGGCTTATGTCATTGAGAATATAACTGGTAAAACAAACTGTCATTCTGTTGTTTTAACGATAATTTGACAGAAACAACCACGTTTGTTGTTTGTTTTTATTTTTGTACCTTAAAAACACGAAATGGCTTACGAATATTACGAAAAGTATGATGGGTTAGAATGTTTTATTCAAAGTTATAATAATTCTGAAGCTGCAAGTGAAACATATTTTAATTAATTTAATTTAATAATCGTTTAGTTCATTCATATTATTATTACTATTTTTATATAAATTGTCTTTAACGTGACCCCAAAATGAAAAATTTGTTTTAATCTTCCAAAAATAAATTTATTAGATTGCCTTCTTTCTGGGTAAACTATGGGTTCTATTTAAAAAAATACAACTTTATGTCACAACTCGAATTTCGATTTTTTAGGAAAATTTGTCTACGCCACTGCATTCTTATGCCTGTAGGACGTCAAAATTATTTTTCTTTATTTTCATAAACAAGCGAGATATAGTCATAAAACGAAAATTCGAATTATCGGCGATAACTCGAAAACAAAAGACGATAACCAAATTCAGTTTTCACTATTAACTTTTTCTCGAAAAAATGGATGGAGAAAGCGGGGTCCGTTTTTCGATACCTCATAGTTACCGAAATTCCCTATGAAAACATCGAAATTTCTCGACTGAAACAAATCTGTAATGTCATCGTATAGGTAATATTTGTACTATTACTGCGATGACTGGCTCAAACCACCAAAAACTAAATTAAAAAGAGATCATGTTTTTTTGAATGGATGTCTTGGTTCAATAAGTTTGTAACGCTTTTCTTTATTTATCTGAAGAAAACTAGTTATAAAAAATACTGTAGTTGCAGGAACTGTTTTTTTAAATTCCACTAAAGAAAATTGAATCTAAAAGCACATTTCTCGCACCTAACTTGTTTGCCCAAATTTATTATGAAATACGGTCTTTCCTTCGAGAATCGTGGGATCTATATTTTAAAAGTGTATTAGTAGCAGAGCCGGTCTCTTGGTGGTTTGGAGCTGGGACGCACCTGTGTTCCCGAATCCAGGGTATCAAAGAAAACATTGATCAAGCGAATTTGAAAATTTGCATATTTACATATGTAAAATTTGTTCCATTAACGTCTTATTATTTTTACGTATTATTATTTAAAAGAAATCATTTTTTAAGATGCAAATAAATTAGTTGTCTTATTGCGACTGTATCATTAAGGTTTGCAGTAAAAGTTTATATCACAACTTCAACTTCAAAAATTTGTCTGATGATCATGTTTAATAAACTGAGTTTATCATATACTCAAAAACCGTTTCTTAATTGTACTAAAAGTTTTTATCTTTTGCTAAGTGGGACTTGTTTTCACAACTCGTCACAGAAACAATACCGGATGTTCAAGAAACCGTTACCATCTCGATTATATAATAATTTATTTTTGAAGATAACTCCAAAAACCTTCGAACTTAATCGGGGAAAAATCTATTTAAAGAGACTTAAAAATAAATTCGAAATTTTTATTTACAGGTGTTATTCATATTTTTAAATGGCACTATGGTATTAATTGAAAATAAGATAGCAAGCGTCTTATCTTTCAAATTACTTAAACATTTAAATAATTTTATATGTTATTTAAGTTTAAATAATTTTGGTAATAATATGTTTAGTAGGATAAATGTCAAGTATCAGTAGGCTATGACGGCAGCCTGTCTAAATAAATGAACATTATTTTTTGCAGTTAAAAGTTGATCGTCATAAATAAGTTTATTAAGCATTCAACTCACAAAAATTGGCTGTACTATCTCTCATTTATCTTTACTTTCGCCATACGTAGTATAAAGAAATTATTGTGATTGCGAAAATATTCAAATTCCAGATTTCGACAGATATACCTACACGTTTTGAGGTCCCCTGAACCCGTTTTGACTATTTTCACGATGACGTCCGTGTGTGTATGTGCCAGACGTTAAAAATTTGCATTTTTGACATGAGATCCATAGCGCCTTCAAAAGTATTATTTAAATAAAATATTATATACAGGGTGTTTAAGTTGAAACGACAATCTTAAATTACATAAAAACGGCAATACATATAAAAAAAATTGTTTTTGTAGGATTGTAGTCTATGTTAAGGTCTATAAAAAAACCCTAATAAGTTTTTTTGGTAAAATTTAAAATTACGATATGTTTTTAAAAATTCGAAATTTTTAACTTTTTTTTAGAAAACGGCACCTACATTTTTTTTTAATTTTAGTGTGTTAAATAGTTTGTTTTTCTTAATAAACTGCCGTTTACCTTAACTCTTTTAAATGTCTGTAAAAAAAGTTATGATTTCTTTTAAATTTTGAAAACATTTTTTTAAGAAGGCTGTGGTTGTTCATATTCATAAACATTCGTATGAAAAGTCATTTTGACAGACGTCATTAATAAAAATGAGGTTAGGTAGAGCGCCTGGAGCGGCATTTTAAACTTTTTAGCTTTTTACGTCCACAAATACACATTCGTTGATACACACACTGTATTTCGACTTATGGCGAAAGTTATTGGTGGCCACTCTAGTTTATTACGTTAAAATTTTGAATGTTTTATATCTGGTTTAATTATTAGAAGTGATATATTAAAAGCTTCTAATTGTGCCGATTTTTTTTGTATTTAGAAAGTTTCTTGCAAAGAAACATCACTTTGAGACACAAGCGACAAATCTTGACTACTTTAGCAAAAAAAAAGTAATCGGAAAAAATCGTAAACACTATATTTGATAACAGCATTTCATTAATAATAATAAAGTACAGTTTTCGTGTGTGACCATTTAAATGAAATTTTTTTTTTTCGTATGATATGAATACGCATAATTAATTAACGCATTTTTGGAAAAACATATAAATCTTGATTCTACTATGCCATTGTAGGTACATATGTACGTTTTCTCCTAATTTTACAATTTATTTATCTATTTGAGGTTATTTCTACACATAAAAGAGATAATCGAGAAGTTAATAATATCCAAGATACATTAAATGCCATTTACAGAATTGTACATAAAAACTAGCAGTACTTTGTAATGAATATTGATCTTAAATTACATATCTACAAACAAACATAATTCGCTTTATCATTTATTCGCTTGTTTATCATCAAAACTACTATCCTTTAAAATATTTTAACATACAACTATTTTCATAATAACTTACATTGTATAACTATAAAATATATACAAATGTTTGACAGACTCTGTAAAACTGTATCACTACTGGTCTTATTTAGAACTATAACAATAATTGTTCAGTTTTCTTGCCAGTTCATTGCAGAATAGATGTATTTACCATTCTTTTAGCAAACTGTAGTCTTTTGTAAAATAATAATACTTAGCGCTAGGGACCAAATTAGGTACCATCCGCATATCTATAAAACTAATTAACAGTACTTATCATAAGTCAGTATATCCAGTTGTGACATTATACAACCACGCATTGCATGCCATTTGTGTATATGATGAGTTATATGACTCAACAAATGAATATCACAGTAATCTTTGTACGTTTGATATTTAAAGTTACAATATCCCAAGTTGTCTAGATCTTGCCATATCAATTAATACATTTTAATTGTAGTCCTAACTTTACCTGCCCTTAAGTCTTTTTATCTTACTAATCACAAACATTTTTTTTCACCAAAAGTTAAGTAATTATAACATTTCATCTTTTTACTTTTTTTGTCCTTAAAATTTCTTAACAATTTGCTCAACCAATAACAAAATAAATATAAACTCTTGTCTCATACATACATTTTATGTATATTTCAAAATTTTAGTTTAATTTCTTGACATCAAATCACGCAACTAAACTGTGAAGTCAATTTTGACGATATCTACACGCGGTCAATTATCAAACAATTTGAAAACAAAGCGTCAAATCATTATGCTTTTTCTACACAGAATAACACATAGTTTATTTTCGCTAATTTGCCAAAATTTAATGTAAAAGCACTTTTTATCAACAAATTTTGTCACATACGCTTGTAACACAAAATAAAATATGTCAGTCCACAAAGCGTGTAGTCGTTGCATGGCTATACGTGCGTTAAATTATTTTTTTTTAAGCTGACGTAATTGCAGATGCGATTTCCGTAGTAAAAGTAACCGAAATATAATAAGGTGTGATTTTTAGTCACCTGTCCAATAGGTACACCATTATCCTTACACCATGTCCCTTGCATGTATTATCATAAGCAAGTTCGAAAAACCCATTCATTTATAACATAACCTATTTTGTATTAAATCGATTATCGAGAATTTCGATTTTTGAACTAATCGATGTAATTAAAGTCGATGAAAATACTTAGTACTTATAGAACTGGCCTTTGAATTTACTGCGATATATTAAACAAAGATTTGTGTGTATATTAAGAGCCTAAAAATAAATAAGCCTAATTATGAAACGTCGTTCTTCATTATAAATCAACATTTTGGTTTTCTAAATTACTAGTGTCTGCAATCTTGTACGCCTATTTAAATTTAATTAAAATATTAAATCTAACAGTACAGTACATGATATGAAAATTTTAATTAAACCAAACAAAAGAACTAAGTCTTAAATACAACAATATGCAGTTATATAAGAGTGTCCTGCACTTATTTTTTATATAAGGCAAAATTATTATTTTTGACGCATTTCATAACACGGTTTTTGTTAAGAGGCTATTTATAAACAGCTAAAATATGAAAAAGATGTGTTAAGGCATTGTCAAGTAGTAAAAAGTAGTTTATTTCATGTCAATATAAATAAATGAATACTATTCGATTTTTTTATGATTTATGACTTTAAAAATAACAGTAGCACTGTATAAATTTTGATGATTTGCAGGTTGATTATATTTAATTAACGAATAATTTTAATTAAGCACATTTGCCTTCAACGTATCATGAGGTTTGATAATAAGAAAAAAAAAAAAACTTTGGTAAATGCGAATAGTTAAATTAAATAAAAATTTAATGACCAACTTCTAAAAGACTACAAAACTTGCCAATATGTCTATGTAGAATACGCATCTTTTTTACAGATTTTTAATTAAGACGATTTTTTTTTGTAACGTTTGTCTGGTAAAATGTCATTATGTTGTAAAATACACGGATATTCATCGTTAGAGCTTAGCACAAAAATTGATGTTAACGTATAATATATACTTATAAATTTTAAACTTTTTTACTGAGATAAATAGTAGGACAATAATATTGATTTTGAACTTAAGCTAATAATTATTAACTTCTCGGTTCTGCACTAATCTATAGTTGTAAATTGTAAAAGAGTATGTTCCTTTTAATGTGTTGGAACAAAATTAAATAATTAGGGAACGTTTGTATTTGTTTCAATATCACTGTGATGCTAAGGCCTTCTAATCTTCATTATAATTTTTAAGCGTAATATTTTTCTTGTATTATATTGCTGTATCATAGACACATCTATCTTTGTGTATTGCAAATAAATATTGTATATTAATTATTTTTGTTTTAATGTCGTTCATTTTTTGAGGGTCTAAGGCCGGCAAAGGGTACTAACTACTAACTTACCACATCAATGTGAAGACATTAGACATGGTTACTGACCTGACAATTAGAAAATGGTTAGTTAAAGTTAAAACTAAAATCCACTGTCAGAGAAGCTCCGCCAGCAAATCCAATGTCTTCGGGAAAAGGGGGGTTAAGATCCCCCATAGGATCGATATATTTTAATAAAGGGTCGGAGAGCTGAAAATTTTGTGCTAAAAAACTAAAAAAAGAGACTCCTCGGCTCTTTTAACGGTTATTAACCCCCCTCCCATCAAAGTATCCTGCTGCTTAAAAAATTTAAAAAAAGAGACTTTTGACCTAAAAAAAAGTTATCAGCTCTTTTAGCGTTTAATAAGTCTTCCTATGAAGGCATCCTGCCTACGGCACTGCCTGGTAGCATATTGTAATGTAGAAGAGGAGATTGAACAAGGTGAAACATTGTCAACAAAAGCATAGAGATTCCTGGCAAAAAAAAGAAAAAGAGGGCGTCCTAGAAAAAAATTTACAGAAGAAAAAAAGCTAGCGAACAGGATGGAGATTAAAGTGCAATAATCGACCATGAGCCTTTAACAAAATCACAAATAAATTTGTATACTTCATAGAGAATACCGTTCAAAATATTTATCTTTAGAATCAAACGATTATGGTAATAATACATTAAAATTTGTTCAGATGAACTTTAATGGTTGATAATTATATATAATAAGAATTATGGAGCTTAGAACGTATGAGTGTTACCTATTATAGTTAATGTTTAAGTGTTTAACTGTCAAAATAGCATAACCTTTACAAAACAACTTATCAGTAAATAATACTTATTTAACGATAGTACAAAGTTTAAAAACTGTCCTTAACATAAATTTAAGAAAGAATGAGTCAATCATGGAAAAGTAGCTTGATTAACTCGCCAGGTTTTGTGTACTTTAATACATCTGCGTCTACACCTCCGAAAACAACTGAATCTTCAGATTTTTTACCATTTAGTGATACTCAGCCTTCACCTACAACTAATAGATTTGATCCAGTTCAATCAAGTAGCCCTAATTATCACAATTTTCAAAAAGGCAGCCCAAGAAATTACCAAAAATCGTGGAATCAGAATCGCTTTTCTGGCAATAATTCTCGTGGTAGTCCTGCCAAAAATTTCTATAATAACTCACGAAACAGCTCTTATTCGAGCTACAATTCAAGTTTTAATGAATCATGGAATAGAAGTAGGGATAATAGTTTTAATAAACATAAGGTATGATTAGAACTGATTATTGCAAATAAATTTAATCAAAAAAAATTTTTCGCATTAATTTTACATGGATTTGGTCGTTTGTAGCATAGAAATACAGAACAAGGAGAATTTGATGCATCCAGGTATCTACATCCATCATTTTTAGAAGATCCTTGGGCTCACCTTATAAAACAACATCGAATGCAAAATGAAAGCAGTAGTAGTACTTCCGTTTGTACAAGTAACTTGTCTCAACAAAAGTTGGTTGATAGAAAGTGTGACCAATCTGTTATTGAACCAGCTGAAGAAGAAAGCAATACAAACTCAGATAGTGACACTTCTGACTCTAGTTAATTTAAACTAGATCCGCCCTAAGCTTGCAAGTCTCTTGCCTTGAAATCATTTCAACAACAAATTCAAAATATAAATACTTCTGGTAGAGAATGAAGTGGAAAGAATTTTTTTCTTTCTTTTAAAATCAAGTTAACTTTGTTACTATAACATCTTTTATAAGGACTTGTAAACTAACATAAATTGTCGATTTAAAGTTAAAAAAAAAAAAGTGGCATTTTACAAATAATTGTAAAATTTTGGTTGTTTGTGCCAAAAATTCATTAAATGACGTTCCACATATATTACATGTTTCAGTCCTCATGAATGCCATCGGTTGTTTTGTTGTAAATATTAATGTAATTTATCCGTCGAATATATAGTTTTTACTAGAAATTAACCACTAAGATTTTAATGCATGATTTTATTGGTAATTTTTTATTGATTGGTAATTTTTTAATTGATTTGTAGAATATTTTATAGCCTTTTTCGAACATATATTTTTGAGATCATTTACCTCATCAGTTTTTAATTAATTCTTAAGCATCATTTGACAACTATAGTAAGGGTTACCAACACTATCATTTTGACCTGAAGACTTCGGCTTTGACGATCATTCTTCGCCTTCGGGCTTCAGGATTTTAATAAAAGTCTTCATATTAACTCTAGAGGAAAAGTCGTTGGTAGAAAGTGACCAAAAATATAACTAAAGAAAATAATGTTTGTACTTTTTTAAATGTAAATTTAGTTTCTTACTGGTCTACCTACTTATCTTCTAAGACATGTTTTTATAAACTTTATGTTACAAAATATAAAAAAGATGTTCAGTTGTATCAAATTACCAATTTTCAAAGACGGTTACCTGCTAATGGTAGACTACATTTCCAAAGACAAAATTTTTAAGGTTTTATTTAATGTAACGATTTTTAAACAATAAATATTATTAAGCCAAACTCATGATATGCCTAATGTAATGCATCTATTTCTTTCTCCAGGTGAAGGCGGAGAGTTTGTAGGTTGGCAAGGTAGGCAATGCGCTCCTTCACCACCACATTTATCCATATGCATACTCTTTTGCTTGCTTTGCTTTTTCTTTTACAATTCTATTGGTGCTAGCATGCTGGTGTCGTTCTCTGTTTGTAGTTTTCAGAGAAAATTTTGCTACTTAATTCCTATGATGAATAATGATCGAAAATTATGCTATGCTGTTTATAAAATATAAAATTTTTAACAATAATGCTTATTGTTTAATTAAATAAATCTTATAAACCTTTTATGCTGTTCTTTAATCTGTATCACAATTCGAAAACACATGTTTTTTTTTCTTCCTTACACATTCCTTAACTTGTCAATCCCACATTTATTTCAATTGTTTTATAATTATAATCGATTGTTTATAAAACCTAAATTGATTAATAAAGTTTAATCAATTTATTGTTAGCAAAACTACCTAACTATTAAAAATTTATTTTGCTGTGAGCTATCATGAATTATGTCCTGGTAAAATTTTTAAGTACTGTATTAAATTTTAACAGCAGGAATTATATTATACAAAGTATTTATCAATTTATATTTGGCTTTAACCAAAGTACATTGAATTTAAAATATTTAGTCTCTCAATACTAGGCTTTGTGCAACAGCTTCTTGAGAATAACCAGTTCTTTAATACAAGAAAAATAATTTAATATAAATGTTTTCGTTACAAATATCCAATTATTTTCAAATCCATGGTTTTAACAGTGATTGGACCTAAATAAAATAACTAAACCAATTACTACTTGTAAACAAACATCATGTGAAAAATTAAATGATTCAGTCATCAAATATGAGTAATAATTAGAAAACAATAAACATTGCAAGTTGTAATAAAACATTTTTATCAGTTGCATGTATACACTAACATACCAACAATATCTAAAGAATGCGATAAATTAAAAATTATTTTATAAATTGCTGTGAATTTTAAAATAGTTTAATTTGATAAGAAAGTAAAATCAAATGTCATATTTTATTGTAAATATTTTTTATTTGTTATTATACTAATTAAAGAATAATAAAAATCGATAGGCATTACAGAAATGTATTTTGAAAGAATTTGTTTGAGTGCACGTATTCTACTTGATACTAGATGGCGCTGTTTATACTGTGGCAATTTATTTCGTTTATTTTTGTCTTTAGCACGTGGTAAAAATACCGACAGACGATGAACAGAGTCGGACCTAATGAATATTTTTTTACTATTTATTATAATGCGAAATAAAAAAAAGCGTTATACATGCCCAATAACAAAAATAAGAACCTTATTATACACCAATATTTTTATGGTAATCGTCACTTGGGATATAAATTACTGTTTATTCCGTAATTGCAAAGAATTTATGACAAGCTGTTTATTTGGTTTACATTTTAAGCTACTTTTAATACCTTTTCAAGAATTTTTTAGTAAACAAAAAGCGTTCAGACAGTGCAGTTTAAATCATTATTCGCTTTTTGTAATTTATTTGTCGCCGAACACACCAAAATAAAAGTAGTGCTGTGTGCTACTTTGTTATATCAAATTAACCAAATTTGCTTCATCTGTTTAATTATTATTATTATTTAATTCCTACTCCTCAAACCCTTTTGCACAGAGTACATATATGATGTAAAATATGGACTGCAACAATTCTCTGGTTTGATAATAAATGTTAGTTTTTTTTTTTTTTATTCTAGTATGAAATTAAAGATAAATGTAAATTGTGGGTCAATTTACTGAATAAATGTGAATTTTTACTACTTTTGTTTTGTTATTTTGTTATAAAAAAATTTATGTTGGTGGTACTGTATACACTGCTTGGTTTTTCATTTGTATTTAAAATTTGATATCAATAATAATAAAAAAAGCTAGAAATCTATTCTTCAAAATTTCTACTTTAAATTTAAATATACTTCTTTGGTGATACTAAAACAAGGATCTACAAAAGTCAAAGACCAATTACAAGATAAACAAGGCAAAAAAACAACAAGAAAAGGACAACATTAATAGGTAACAGATATGAAAATACTGAGAATCGTCAAGAAAACAAGACGTGTAATTAAAAAAAAAAAAAAACAGACATACAGAATAAAATAACCACACAAGAAAAAGCAATTTAAAAAAGTTGTAAGTAGAACTAATGATGACGTGCCACAAGGTAGGAGGACAATTTTTGGAAAAAATAACAGGCCTTATTACTACAAAGAGGAAAAGGTGTAATAAAATATTTAATAATACTAAGGTATTTTGCAATTTTATTTAAGCATAGCTTACACGACGTCGACTTGTTGCGGAACATATAAAAAGCATTTCCGTGCCGATCCTTACCCCCACCACGCACCAAGAACGGCGCCTCTGGTCTCAGGCTGGGTTCATGCGCACCAGGTTTGTTTTGAGTACAGCGTTACTAACTTATTTAGTCGAGTCCTACCAAAGCCGCGCGTTGTTTTGTATTTGACATGTGATAATACCTGTTGCTCTCTCGAACTTTGTGACATCGCGATGATAAAAATAAAAATTTGTACCGTAGCTGTAAACAATAATTTTGTAGTTAGTGTAAAATAGTGTAGTGTAGTGTAACAATGGGGATACTATCTTCAAAAGAAGAACCTCCAGTTCACCACATTGTGCCTGATCGACCAGATAGTATAATATCCACCAAGCACCATGGAAGGCAACCCAGTATACGGGCTAAGGCAAAACAACCCATGCCTGACCCCAACGAGCTGGAGAAAAGGTTTACAAAAGTTCTGGTAAGTTAAACCACTGAGTATAAAACCCGCGCAAACGAGATCTCCTGCAAAAGTTACTTGAGCGATGCAATCTGGTTCATTTCAAGCGATTTATAATTGATCCGCGTGGGCGATGGGCGTTTAAATATTTTACTGCATGTAATAACACCCACCGTACAAAACCTCGTGCTTTAATACTTGAAATTCGAGGAAAGTAGCAATACACTATCAAACGAATGACACATCGCCGATTTAATAGCAAAAAGCGTAACAGAACGTCAAGATCTAGCGAATCTTTGCGATTACAGAAACTTGTATTTCCTTTTATGTATTGTAAGCAAGACTTGTTCTGTAACTAATTCCCTGTATGAATTGTATAATCACGTCTCGTGCATTCCTGAAGATATCTAGGAATGCCTAAGGTAAATTCCTGTGATCCAAGCATTCCATGGGGATTAGCTCGTTCCCCTATGATGCAAAAGGTGTTGAAAAGGACAAAGATACTGATGTCAATCATGTGTCATTAATCTAAAGTGTCCTTTGTTGGACAGTGGTCATTTCATGGCCGTCATTAATTTTATTGGATGATAGAGAAAAATTAAAAGCTTAAGAAAAAATACAATTACCACTTCTGCATGTAGAGAAGTTCACTCGTCCTTAAAAAAAATGAGATTAGTTTAGACAGCAAACGAAGTATCTTCATCAAATGATTAACTATCTTGTAATTTTTGTGTAGAAGGTGTGCTATTTTTTGGTTGGTAATTTTTATGCAGTTGTTCAGTACAGTTTTGTTATTGAGTTTAAAAACCGTTTTGAAATTATTACGCCGATATTAGAATAGCTTTTATAAAAGAAACAAGTTTGTTGAATTGTTAAATTCACAATTTAAAAAATCATTTGGAAATTGTTTAGTAATTTTCGATATTCTGGGTAGCATTTTAAATTTTTTGTGCATAATTTTTGGAGGTGGTCAGCCCCTTGGGAAAACTTATTGTTGTATTCAGTTTTGACGTTTGAAGACTAAGTTAAGTAACAGCTTTTTTTTGGTGGTGTAAAAAATTTAAAAAATACTTTTTATTTAAACAAACAGTATTTGTAAGTTTAGGTATTCAAGTCTTTTTAAATATCAACATTATCATTCACTTTATCTATCCTTGAAATAAAGTCTCGTGAAGAGAAGTGCCTTGACAAGCACCCTCCATTATTTTTGAATTATATCTTATTATTACATCTGTGGGGGATGGACAAAGTCTATTATACCATGACCTCAAGTATATTCCCACCCATCAATAACATCATCCTTACACCTTTGTTTACCTTCGTGGCAACTACATACGATTTTAAAACGCCTGCTATGTTAAAGAATATTAACATTTCATTCCCGTTTTATTTACTGAAAGTGTTTACGCATTTGCATTGCAAATGACAAAAAATTCATTTCAAAATCCATCAGCATGCTTCACAAAAACAAACTAAATTGCAGTCTGTTGTTTTTTCGCACAAGCAATTGTCTCGTGGATAATTAACAAAATAATATCATCGGTCATATTGTTCGTTTTAAACCGGTTTTTGTTTGCTAGTACGTCAGGGTTTAATTGAAAAACGGAGGATGAACACGATTACAAAAAACGTGAAAATACTAGCCTTGAACTACTATTTTATGAATTCAGAACTAAGATTCCTGGAAACGATTGAATCAAAGTTATTTATGTAAACTTTAAGCATCGGTAAAAAGAACTGTGTGCAGGCAACTTAGGGGAAAATGCGGTAGCAATCTTACTTAGATGAGGGACCCCACATGTAGCCCCTATTATCCTGAAACTGAATACATTGTACATGTACTTTTTCGATCTTGCGGTTGATCTGTTGTGGTCCATTTTTAAAGGAATATACAGGGTGTGTATAAATTGGCGGAAGCGCTACACGTGACGATGTCCTTCGTAAAATTCCAAGTCGAAAATATTGATACAAAAATGTTGTACCATGCTTCCTATGGCCTCAGGAACTATTTAAAGAAAAAAAAAATTGGCAACATTGCATACATTGATTTGCGTTTGTACATTTTTTTATCAGCAATAATTTTTACTTAGGTATTTACAATTTTTGTTCGAACTGAAAGCCTTCGGTTCGTAAACATAGCTGCAAACTTTTAGATATCGTAAAACACAAACTAGAAATAATTACGAGAAAAAGAGAGATGACAGCTAATGACAATGTTGCCATATGTATTATTTTCATTCAAATCAGTGATTTACATATTTTCAACACCAATTTTTGAAAGGAAGAACACAACATCTAGGAAAAAATACTATTCGAAATTTATTTTTATTCCAAATTGCAACTTTTTCATTTACAAGTATTAAATAATAACGCTTATTAAAGAACTAAATGTCAAAACTTTGAAGGACACTTTGCAGACACAGCAAGCATGGTACAACATTTTCGTATTAAGATTTTCGACTTAGAATTTTACGAAGAACATCGCCACGTGTAGCGCTTCCGCCAATTTTTACACACCCTGTATAAAAAAAAAATGTGAAGATATATTTGTTTTTTAAAAACAATACATTTGTTAAAAAAGCATATTTTTTAAAGAATCGCCGCCTTTAATGAAATTATCAACTTTTCAATAAAGTTTTACTGCTTTTAAAAAAAGTTTAAATAGTAGTTTGTCATGATATTAAATTGACTTTTTAATAAGTTAAGCCCAGTGGTGTATTCTAAAGCAGCGTTTCTCAAACTATGGACGCGACCCAATTTTGGGTCGCGAAACGGAACTGTTTTGATATAAAAAAATTTTCTTTTTAAGTTTCTGTTTTAAAATGACATTTCTAAATGTATTTTTCAAACATTTCTTGCGGGTATGGAGAACGTTGATGCTAGTAGCAGAATGACCACCAATAAATATTTCTGTACTATTAGAAAATTACAAAGAAGTTACCCAAAAATGGCGAATAATTACCCAATATTTTTGTACTCCAATATGACAAGGTTATTTATAACTCTCTCAGTCACAAATACTTTCAAAATAGAAAAGAAAATGATACCAGTCATAAAACAGAATAGCATTAAAAAGCACAACGTAGATAAACATCAAACAATCGTGTTTTAAAGAGTTATTTTCCAAATTAAAAAATACTTTTGCTGAGTATAATTAACTTATAAAATATTGCCAACAATACCTGAGAAATAACGAAGTTTCAAAAAATAGCCTTTATTCATGCATAGTTTTCGAAAAACAAAAACATCCTGTATGTAGTAGGTAAATAAGACTTGAAGAAATTATGAAGTGGTTTAAAAAATGTTTTTCTAAATTTAAAACTTAATGTTAAGTTTGCTGCGTAAAGAAGATTTCTTGTTGGACAATACCATATAAGTAGGTTATTAAATTATCTGGATAGACATCTAACCAATAACTTCAACAATTGTGAAGTAATAATTTAACAGCTGGATGTCTTAAAGTTTAACTTTATGATTTATACTGTTTTACTGTTTTGTTAAAGACAATTGTTGCAATAACATTAGATTTAAAATATCCTTTTATCAACAGCATGTAAACTTTTGTCTTGTTATGTGTCTACCTGTTATATTATTGTTTTGTATATGCACTGTTTTTAAATGATAAATGTTCGACTATTTCGTTTACAAAATATGTAAAAAAACGGTTATAAACGCATAACTTAAAAGGAAACTATAAAACACTAAGGCCCGATTGCATACCTAAACGCTAAACCTGGGTTAAACCCGGTTTAACTGGTTTAACTCAGGGTTAACCCCAGGTTTAGCGTTTATGCAATCGGACCTAAGAAACTGTAGTGCAGTATACTTGGGGTGGTACTTATTCATCATTTTTTTGAAATATTTCAACGTGTTGACAATATACAACATTTTACCATAAAAAAAAATTGATTTACAGTATTAACCCTACTATGAGACACTCATAATTGTGTTTTTGAATAACTTTAATAACCGCTTGTACCACCATAGTTCCATTTAAAAAAATTGACTTTTTGTCAAAAAACCAATTCCGCAACCTTTAAAGCCGATTAAAGTAACCTAAATGTCATTTAAAATTTACAAAAACGTTTTTTGGACAATTGTTGACGTAATAAAAATCTAACTAAAAAACTAAATTTTGTTTCAAAAAATTTATGAGATTATAAAAATTAACCAAAATAGTCCAAAATCGCTTCCTCTTTCCAAAAATGTAAAAATATACAACTACATTTAAAATAACAAAGTTGGTGTCATTCCCGGTGAAACCGGAAATGAAACAAATGTGTGCATGTGCTCAATAAGCCCGTTTTTTTGCACATATCATATGTCTAAAATTTTATTATTCTAAAATCAAAGCTAAAGAAAAAAGTGGGGTGTACCATACTTCATTTACACCCGGTGTAACATTTTACCACAAAAAAATTAAATTGATTTACAATATTAACCTCACTATGAGGTGTTTTTGAATAACTTTAAGTGCCTCAAACTAGGGTTGAAATTGTGAATCAATTTAATTTTTCAGAGTAAAAAGTAACCTATATGTTTTCAACATCTTCTTAATCGGTTTCTCTTGTACCATTCGGTGTGTTTCTGGATGGTATCAACATATCGGAAATAATAATTAAATAAAAACAGTAAACATGTTTCTAAAGTCTCCTTTTCTGGGTTCTTTATTGAACCGCAGGCTTAACGCATATAAGTAGGTACGTTACAAAGCTTAATTTCAAACCATTTAGGCGACTTTTAAACATTGCTCAATTGACCTGATTTTTTTGTGAGAATATATCAGAGTACAAAGAACAACAAAAATAGGGGGTGATCCATAAACAGTAAAAAAAGTTCAATGGCTTTCGAGGACCATCCTACTATACATATTTAATAAATTTCCAAGTATGGGTAATTTAATATGCCATGGTCAACAATAGATCTCATTTAAAAATATGTCATAGCTGGAAAATTTATGAGGATAAATTAAATCTAATTACCCCCACTTACTAGTAAACGCCATAAAAAAGTACTTAACACAATTTACACAAATATGGATCTTTAATAAAAAATTTAATATTCAGCTTTTACGAAATACCTTAAAGACGGATATTCACATAATTAATTTTCGTTTTTATCTGCACACACACAATGTAAGATTAAAGGATTTAACCAAAGTGTTGAGCACTTCAAATGAGTTTTACACACTCCATGCTAAAAAGTTGTAAAATAATTTCAAGAAAAACCAGAATAACACATTATACAATATAATTAAAAGGTGCTTAACCCCTCGATTTTGACCCAATAACAGCTAATTACTTTTTTTATTACTGCTGAATTAAAATTCTTCCATAATATCGTCGAAAATGGACTACATTATAGAGAAGTCAGTCTTGTTTGTCATATAGTTTACGCGCATAATTTTTTTCAATTATCGACGGTCACAAGGCCAAGCTTGCGATAAAAGTTGTCGTCATTTTCCTACCAAACGAGACCAACAACTGACAACAATAAACTAGCAAACGAAGACTTGTATGCTAATGATGTATGTTTAAAAAAAAAATGTTTTAGCGGGAGTGTTTTATGAGGATGGCATTTTTCCTGGTAATATCATTAACAGGCAGCTTCGAAATTTTGCAGTTCGAATAGTCGAAGATAGTTTTGTTTTCGACAATACCATATTTTGGTCGTTCAAAAATGTTCTCATGTATATTTATTTCAACATGTGTACGTCATATGCACATCCTGACGTCGTAAGTGCACAACTTGACATTACTTTATAAGTAACAGATGAATTCATGAATTGTTTCGGTATATCTAAATTTTTTCCAACTTTTACTACAGATCTGAAAAAATGTTTGCTTTAAAAGTTCTCAATAAATTATGATCCTAAACCCTTTATTGAAAACTAATTATGTACTATGAACACTATGGGGATCTCGGCTACTTTAAGAGATAGAGATTCAGTGAAATTAGCAAAAAGTTACATAAAATAGAGTTGACTCTGTAGGAATATTCAACTGGATTAAAAATTTATGGAGCTCATAATAGTAGCATGAAAATAATTATACGATTTTAAATTTGGTTTAATAATATCTTTTTTAAGTTATAATGAAAATCTTAATTTTTGTATATTTTAATTTCATTTGATATGCCACATTTAGTGGTTGTCCTTTTTTTTCATATCACACTTTGTTACGAAGATAAATTCATTTATTGATTTTCTTAAAGATGCCATGTAAAATATTTACTGGAATAAATAGCATTTGATTTCCTATTTTTAATGATATAGTACTTACCTACTTCTTATAAGAAGTTAAATGAATTTACCTATGCCAACCAAAATAAGTTGCTTAATGAGTTGGCCATGACCTCTCCTTTTTGTTTATTAGCAAAACAAAAGCGTCTTGTCCGTCAACGTTGATGCATTTTACTTTACATTTAAAATACATTATGAGAATCCTCGTTTGCTTAAAGTTAGTTTTTTGTTGAAGTAGGTACATTCTTTCACACATTTAATTAACAACAATTGATATACCTACTATTGAAAATGAAATATACAAATGCTATTTATATTTGTAAATCTGTTTTATACACATTGAATTATTACTATGCTCAATAATTCTGATTTTTATCATAAAAACACATGTTATTAAATAATGTTTACATCAATGTAGCTCGATATTAGCCAAAATAAAATGCGTTTTTCAAGTAATTTCAATATCGCTACAGATATGTAACTCTGCTAATTTAAGCAAATCTTCTGTCTTTTATACTGACAAGAGCGGGATCCCCATATTTGCCCCAATAAGTGGTTCTCCCTGTACTTAATGACCCCAGAAAAATAATTATTTAAAACACTCAAATGTTTACTTTTAAAATAAATAGCTTTCTAAAAATATCATGTAAGAAGTTAAGCAAATGTCTGCTAAAATGTAATAAATCTGTCATTATCTCCCTTCACGAATTTAATAAACCAGAGATGGGACTACAAAACAATTATGAATTTTTAAAGCTAGAGAAGCTTATTTGTAACAGAGTAACAAATCGTGAATTGCTGCAGTGCATGTTAGTCATTTGTTAATCGCAGCCTTAGCTGGCATGTAATTCGTTAAGTTTTTTGTGTTGATATTTAAAACTAGTGGATTTTAAAAATACACAGGTTTTTATAAAGCTTTTAAATTTGCGCTACAAAAACCTCAAAGCACTTTGTTCTTAAATTATTAGGGGAGATATTATACAACTTTTAAAAATTTACCATTGACCATATATTAACACAATTTTCTAGAAATTTTAAGTCAACGTGTTTTGAAAACCTGGTTTGTTTTGAAAGGCGTTCGCATTTTGTGTACTCAATAAATATCCATTTCATCGCTTTAAGTAATAGACTTATATTTCGACTTAAGTCGAAAATCGGGTGTTTTTATTGAACCTTTCTAACGAAGTTTATTAAAATAAAAAATTAATATCTCCGCTTCCTTCGGAAGGCTTGCAGAAATTTGCACATTGTACTCTGGCAGCTTCTTAATGAAAGTTCATGCTCTTTTCATTCGGGTAGTTGTTAAAATCGTACGTTAAATAACTTAAGTTGATTATTTATTAAAGTAATTGTACCAATATTATTTATCGTCAAGAACGGAGTTTTTTTTAATCAACAAGAATGCGATAAAAAACGCAAACAAACCAACCCACGTGCTGAGAAGTAATTTTAATCAGAAATCAGACAGGGTGGGGCCTGTTTTGTTGACATAATACCGGTTGTCAGTATCGGGGTGGTTTGTCTGCTGCCTTCATGATGGTGCTTTATTTATTATGCGGATAAAACAAGCGCAAGTCGACGCGAGACGGGTACTTTTGAGAGTTCAATACGCTTCGAACATGCAATCGGTAGCTGTTTGGAAGTATATTACAAACACGTTTTTGTTTTATCAAAAAAGTTCATGGATTACGTGATATAAGTAAAACACTGCGAGCGACCGATAACTTCATACACGAATATTTCGATTATCAATAACGACAAAAAACAATCGACGTTACATGTTCGTGATAATTTTTATTTCCTTAAATACTGCGTTGCTCAATTTTTTATATTTTTTAGGGCACGTTAAAAAAAATTTTTTTAGGTAGCTAATCCGTGGTGTACAGAAATAGACATCTTTTTATTTTTCCTAACATTGGAGAATAGTTAAACATGCACATTTTTCAGTTTCAATAAAAAATTATATTGAAAAGAGAGAGTCCGCTTATTTTCGCTATGAAAGCCGTTTGCAAACCCTCTATACCTTTTCAAGTTCAAATTGGCACTAATCAAAATCAAATTGGCACTAATCCAAATCAAATTGGCATTAATCCAAATCAAATTGGCACTAATCCAAATCAAATTGGCACTAATCAAAATCAAATTGGCACTAATCAAAATCAAATTGGCACTAAACAAATTCAAGTTGACTATTAACAAATTCAAGTTGACATTAAATAATTTTAAATTAGCAGTATCATACGATTAAATAGAACTAAGTAAATAATGTTATTTATACTATACTTTAAAACAATAACATGGGCATATTAAATAAACAACATTTGCTAAATTAATTAATTAGAAAATAATATTCTCCATATTTAATGCTGCTGGAATATATCTTTGAATATGGGCTATGAATCTTGCACAATTGGCCACATTGATTGTGTAAATATGATTCTGAACAATATTTTCTAACCGGCGCATTCTGTATTTAGTTTTGGAGATATTATGCCGATCTTCTCCTGCTAAAACATCTCTTAGGTTATCTGCCAAATCTAATTTTACACTAGCCTTTAATACATACCATGCTTGCTCAATCGGATTTAACATGGGACTGTATGGACTAAGTCTTATTAATCTATGGTGAAAAAATTCCTCTTCTGCAAAAACTTCTTCAATAGAAGAATGGCAAGGTGCATTATCTATAACCATAACTACTGGTTCTTGGTATATATTTTGGGCGTTTCTCAAACATTGTTTCACAAATTCGTTTGCTTCTGGTTTTTTACATGATCCCCGTCTTAGCTCATAATGTATTAGACCAGAAATACCTATGCATCCAATAAGATGTATATTTGCGCCTCGGCTACCAGCTGCTACAAATGTACATCGACTTCCTTTCTTAGAACGTCCTTGCATCCGCGAAATAAACATATTAAAATTAGTTTCGTCAAGATAAATTATTGGCAAATTCTCTGCTTGAAGATTAAGTAATGTTCTTACATATTCTAACCTTTTTGTTTTATTGTCTATACTGTTGGCTCTTTCTGGCTCTCGATGTACTTGTTTTATTGTATACATAAGACCATCGAGGTGTTGATGAATACATTCTTTAGTGACATTAATTTCATATGATTGTAAAATCTTTTCTTTTAATTGCTGGAGAGTTATCTTTGGATTTCTTTCAATTTCATTTTCAAAAAAACGACGATGTTCGTCTGTGATTTCAACTCTGCGTTTACCTCCATGCTGTTTCTCTGGAACGTCTTGATTTTTCACCCATCTATACGCCGTTCTTTTTGAAACTCCGAGAACATTTGCAAGATTGCGCCAATCCCCGTTAGAATTATAAACAGCGCAAATTTGTATTTTTCGGTTTACGGCGTCAACTTTTTTTATATAAGGCATTATGAGAACGTGGAAGGGTTCTTTTAAGATGTTAATTTGAATTAACAATTAAATTATTTAATGTCAACTTGAATTTGTTAATTGTCAACTTGAATTTGTTTAGTGCCAATTTGATTTTGATTAGTGCCAATTTGATTTTGATTAGTGCCAATTTGATTTTGATTAGTGCCAATTTGAACTTGAAAAGGTATAGTATTAATTTTAACTTTGCTTATTATAAAGTACCTTTTTTTCCCTCAATAGTTGTTTTGAAGGCGTTTTCATTGCAACTAATAAACGAAACATTGTTTTTAAAAAGCTGTGGTGGGGCACTATCCTCAAAGTATCACTAGTTAAATCGCATTTCTTGTGATAACATTAACTTTTCCGGTTACTTTTACCAAAGATAGTTTGTTACGATCTGTATTTTATAAATGCCAGGCAGGCTTGATCATTATTGTTTGTAAATAACCTCCGTGGGCGTTTAATCTTAACGCTTTTAAACACGCTTGTTTGTGGAACTTCCTCAAGCGTAGCTAAATCTATCAATAAATGCGATGTAATTTCATAGTCATAACTAGAGTTTAGTAGTGTAAAATTACTGGGCACCTTTAAGGGGATAAAACCTTTGATATCCGTTCTGTGTGGGAGGAATCTAGGCCAGCAAGAACATAAATTGCTTACTTTATACATCCATTCACTATAACAAGAAGAGCTATTAGTTTCATGTTCAATTGCACAAGACAGCGTTTATTAAGTTTTTTTTGCGAAATGAAATTTGTATGGCTACATCCTAGGAAATATCTATTGTGTTTGTATAAGAAAAAGCTCATAGTAAACTTGTATCACTATCAAAGACATTTGTTATAAATAATTGTAAAGAAATACAATTGTATGGCTTGTTGTATGCAGGGTGTCATTTAACTTTTACGACCTTAGTAACTCGTCCATCATAGAAGTGAAAAAGTCCAATAAATTAGGACAGACTTAAATAATTTCGTAAGAAACACTAATACAGGATTAAATGATACTTTTCAAAGCTTTAAATACAACGAAATTAATTAAAAACCTGAACAATCAAAGTGTCGTGCTCTTCTCTTTGGTTAATATACGATATTATATTTTTTTACCAAGCTTAGTCTGACGACACAAGTACATTTTTAGAGCTTGGCTTAGCTTTCGGGTTGAAACTGTGGATGTGGTAGACTTAAAACAAGCATACCTTGAGATGTCTTTAATAAATACAGACGAAACGTCGGTTATCAAGAAATCTTCAACTGGTTTGTTACCAAAGGTGGTTTTAAAAGAAAATTCCCTTCACCTGTCAAATTTGCGTTTTCAACCAATCACTATAATCTTAAATCTTCTAGATACTACCAATAAGAGCATTATTACACGGTAATAATTTGACATTACCCTGTCAGATGTTGATCCTCCTGTCGATTTTGCGTTCTCGGCCAATAACAAACTCAGATTTCCTAAAAATGACCAATAAACGTAATCATACGCTGATAATATCCTTTTCGCAACTAACAGATTTTAATGCGTTTATTGGTAGTTTCTAAGAAATCTGAGTTTGTGATTGGTTGAAACTATAAATTTGGAGAGGGAATTAAATATTTTGGTCTTGATAATTTTTTGACGAATTTCGGCGACCAGTAGCGTTACTTTGATATAGGTTAAACCACACCCCTGACGCACCACTATGACAGTACTTGTAAAATTTGACATAACATACATTTAATTTAACAGGCTGGTTAGGTGAAGGAAATTTTCTGATAAAATATAACTCGTGCATTGCAAATAATCTATAATTTTTGACAAATTCTCACTCATGCAAGTTGAATCAGAAAAAAACACTCGTGCACTCGTGTTTTTTTTTTAGCTCAACTTGCATTCGGGCATATTTACCAAAAATTATCGATAATTTTCAATACATTTGTTATATTACTACTGGCAATTACATTAAGGATCTGTCTGATGTGATTTTTTTTTATCATAACTACAATAGATACATGATTTCGATTTATTACTGCATCTCCGAAAAAAAATCACCATAAGAAATGCCTTTTTTGAAAATGAAATTATTAAGAATGTCGTTTAGTTGTTTAATAATTTATTGCAAACATTAGGGGAGAGTGGCCTAAAATGATCCCTGCGGGCAAAATGATCCCCACACTTTAATTTTAGTACTAATCCTTCTATCTATAAATTTAACACGTCACTATCACTAATTGAGTCGCTTGTGTCAGTTAGACTATCGAAAGTGAGGATAAGATATTGCAAGTAGACAGTAAATAAGAAAAAGTGGTTTTTATACGTCGTGATTTAAGGTAAGGCCATGGCAGCTATACTAAAAATATCTTGAAAGTCATAGGAATGCTAAATTGTAATATATTTTTCATAAATACATCCTTTTGTCTATAATTCGACGTGTTTGTGAAAAATTCAGGCACGTCCAACATGTTGCTAATTTGACTTGAGTCTAATTATCCACTTTCGGGCAAAATGATCCCCCAACGCAAAGTCTAGCAAAAGGCAAAGACTGCAAAAGAAAGAAGGAAGACGAGAGTGAGTCAGAAGTGTATGTAGAATGTATGTAGAAGAGGATGTAGAATGCCTTATTTGTTTTGAAACGTTTCCAAGATCTTCTGCCGAAGAAAGATAGGCACAGTGTGTTAAGTGCAAGCGCTGGGCATATGATGAGTGTGCTGGACTTGAGGATACCTGCGATTACTGTGCTGTGGCCCCTTAAGTTCGTAGAAGGGTGTTTGAGTAGTGTTTTATATAGTAGTCTACTAAATCATTCTGTGATCATTTTACCCTACACTGGGGATCATTTTGCCCTACCTGTGAGGGTAAAATGATCCTTTTGCATAGTTTCCTATTATATTAAAAAATATATATTATTTGTTTTTCTCAAACAAAATGGATATATGAATTTTGTAGTCCAAGGTTTACAGGATTTAATAAAAAAAGTCTCGATTACTTTTGAATCTTTTTCTACATTTTAGAACTATTTTGGTGTTAGGGGGATCACTTTAGGCCACTCTCCCCTACTTGTTTACGAAATCATGGTAAATTTTGATAATTAACTTTTTACAAAATCTAGCCATATTTCGGTTATTTTTTGCAACAAATATAAAGAAATTTGTATATTTTTGAAAATCTAAAAAAAATTACTCATATAAAATCATGGCCAACTAGAATTTCTGTTTAAAAAAATATAAATTTACTTGATATCTCGAAAGTCATGGTCGATAAAAAAATTCTAATTTTGTTTTTAAATTAAGCATAAAAATTTGTGTAAAAAAAACTTCATACATTTTGTTCTATTTTAATAAATAAAGAAGTTATTGTAGATATTAAAAACAAATGACATTTTATTTTTGGTCTGTAGTGCCAAAATGAAAAGTAATATAAAAAATCTGATTGCATAGGCGTTCTTTTCTCAAAAAAAATAGTCCAAGAGACCGATATCAGATTTCGCTAACTATTACGGTAACCGAGATACCCCGTAAAACATTCAAATTTGGTCCACCCTGTACAGTTTAACTTTGATGGTTATCTTGTTGTGATTTAAGTAATATGTATATCACATCAGATTTCGTCGTGGTCTTTCTCAAGATAATATGCAAATTTATTCCAACCGAATCGACTTTAAATATTTCAAGATAATCAAAACACAAGTGGAAAAAAATAGAAGCGTGCGAATTTTAACTTTTCGTTTGGTTTGTTATACTAAGGTCTTTGTGCGTAAATTTTACGGTGTCATTAACGTTATTCAATCTTCGGATTGGTATAATTTAACTGTCAAAATCGTACTTGTTAATTTTTTTATTGATGGTATAGGAATGCCTATTTCTAAAACTAAAATAGGTAATTGTCCCTGCAGGTGGTCCCATCTGAAATATTCCGAACACCATGTAACTAATTTTCACGTATGCGTAAGCGAATGAAATTAAAATTAATTTTCAATACACGCAACGCCAATTTGACTAAATTCATAGACCACGACATCCGTTAAGTGTTTTTCAGTGTCCGTTTCATTTGCAGGTGCGCGATGTGCAAAGTCTTTGACGACACGCTATTACAGAAAGAAACAAATGATAGTGCTTAGTATAATGTGTTATCGTTTTAAATAGCCACCATTTAATATGATAATAAAGTAGATAATCGAAAATAATAGGTTTTCAATTAGAAAATTGCATTTTAAAAGCTAAAGACTATGTAATCACTGTTTAATGTTGAAAAAGACAAATTTAAAGATTTTTCAGTATTGCATTGCGTGTTTTAATTATTAAAGGTGCTGTTTTAAATTCATTTGCTAAAACTTGGGTTTTATAATTGAACTAATGTAGTTATACAATAATAATAATAACAACTGTCTGATGCCATTTTCAGTACAGAAGTAACAAATAAGGTGTTTCTTGTCGTCAGCAAGGAAAACACTATTTACTTGATTTATTTATAAATTACTATTCCTTCGTTTTATAGGCACCATATAGGTTTTAAAGATTTGCCAGTGTTGATCTTTGCTACGACAGCTCAGTGAGTAGATAGATACATAAATGAGATTACTACTATAGCAGATAGGAAGAAAGTTTTGAAACTAGTTTAGCATTTCCATAGAAGATCCTTGGAGGGAAAGATAAATCATTTTAATTATTTATTTATACCCAAAATTCCACTTAATTTCATTTAAACGCGTTTACAACTGGGATTATACAGGGCGATTCTTAAATATTGCGAAAAGATTTGGGAGGTGATACCTTATCGAAAATTAAGGGGGTCTTTCATATAAATTTTTTTCCCTAGACGTCTCATTTCGGAGTTACACTCCCATAAAGGGGAACGGTAAAATTAGGTTTTTATTTTATTTCTCAAATTTGGATAAATGTAGGAGAATGACATTTGGTAGATGTTTTATACTTATTAAAAGGTTTCCCATAGTAATATTTTTAATCATCTCCCAGCTTCACAGGGGGCTGAAAAGTGAAACCCATGTTGGTTTTTTAATCAGAACTTTTTGGTGGGTTGAATTTTTGCAATTTAAAAATAAATTTTTTTAAGTTTGATTTATTTAGAAATACTTTTTATTCTTTATATTTTACTCAAAAACTGTAGGTTTTACGAAAAAAAAACAAGAATAAAATTCCAAATAAATTAATCTTTAAAAAATATATATTTCAATTGCAAAATTTCAACAAAACTACAAGTAATGTACTTTGATAAAATGGTACCTACATGAAATATCTAAAGAAGACAATAAACATTATTTTTTTAATGCTTTCTTTAAAATTACAGATAATGAAATAATTATAAATAATTTGATTAATAAAACTCCACATTGTAAAAGGAATTCTATCCATTAAATTTTGTTTTTTTGCTAAACCTATGAGATTTTCTATTATAATTCTTCTATTTGCTATAATTCTGGTTTTCGATACATCAATTTCTGATAACTGAGTAGGTACTAGTTTTAAACGGTGGTAAGTGTAGGTGCACACTAGGGATTCTGTCCCGGACATTCCCGGGACTTTCTTAGTCTCGAGTCCCGGGACATTTAGTTCGAGACTCGAGACGAGACTTCAATGTTACAGAACACTGAAATTTATTTTTCATACTTCTAATTTTTAAACAAATTTTACTGCCACGAGTTAAGCAAAAATATTTTTATATTTTTATGTTTTAAAGTTTAAGGAGAATTGTTAAGTTTATAAGTTAAAATATATTTTACTTGTGCCTGTTATGTATAAAACTTTATGGAAAATTGTTAATTTTATTTAAAATAGGTAAATTAAAAATAATAATAATAATAATAATAATAATAATACACTTTATTCATAAAATAAATGCTTCAAAAACCAAATCAGTGAATATGGTTTAATTTAAAAAAAAAATATATATATATTATAAGTTAGCCGCGTTCTGTCAACTGTCACGACCGATTCACGAGTTCTGTAATTCACGATTACGACACGTTCAAAGAAGCAATTTTAAGTAGGTGGCCTGTGCTTTCACAAACAATGTCACTGTATAGAAATAATTTATTTTTTACTGTGAAAATAGCTGTTGAATTTTCAGTATATGAATATTGCATCATATTTCTTGCAATTTATGAAATCTTCCGTCATTTTTGACAGGTTATACCACCATTTTCTAGTGGGTAAATAAAATTCGCAAAAGTCTCGAAGTCCCGGGAATTCCCGGGACTTTGATAAAAAAAAGTCTCGAGTCCCGGGACTTAAAAAATTGTCGAGACTCAGAATCCCTAGTGCACACCTTTACTTTCCAAGAGGTCTGAAATATTGAAACCACGGTCCGCGAGAATATATTATCAGCAAAATGCTTTGAACAAATTTTGGTGTTTTGTTGGTTTTTCACTTGATTTAATGGCAATTAACCACCGTTTTCTTCTTATAGGATCGTTAGCAAACGTATTGAACATTAAACTTGAGTATTTGTTTGACACAGAGGCACACAGCAGTTATATGGCATAGTTATAAAATTATTACTTCCGTTCAGTGAATGATTGACATTCACTTTATATGCGTTCTAAAAGTAAGGTTAGGTGTTAATACCGACAATTGACTGTAGCGCCCCCTAGATGCACTTGCTTTATTAGGCGTTTAACAGAAAAATTTGAAACACATCATTTTAATTTTCTATATCGTAACATACCAGTCACATGTATGGAACGTTACATTATATGGATCAGAAACTCTAACGTTGGAAAAAACAAGTTAGGTAGAGATTGTTATAATTTAAAAGTCGATGTAGAAAAATGCTTAAAGTAAAAGGGTCAACCAGTCAAGAAATTCTAAATGGAGCAAGAAGCAGTAACTACAAAAAAGTCAATTATATGAGACCTGGATGGTTACTGCTCACCATAATAGAGCGCAAAATGAAAGGTTAAATTCTGGGAAGACCGAGACTGAGCTTTATGAAACAAATCATGCAAGATGTTAGATGCAAACCAAATACCGAAATTATAAGAGTAGCGCAGGAAAGATTAGTATGGAAAGGAAAGTTACAACAAATCATCCAAGGATTGATTATTTTTAAAGAACCGTCAACTAAAGCTCTAGATTAAACCGCCATCTCAAAAAACGTCATCTTATCTTTGTAAAAATCTGTTACTTATCAATATCAGGCAGCTGCTAATCAATATTAATTTATTGCCTATTGTAATCGCATTATAAAGATGAGATATCTGCATTGTTAAAGACTGAAGCAACCCACGTTAAAAGTAAATGTACTTGTATTATAACTTAAAGTTACGAACTGTTTCGAAAAGAAATATTACTGGAGGTTCGTGGTGTGGACAATGTTATTTCGCATTAGAAGACCCTTTACTGCAGATTATTCTGTAACACCTAAAAACCATTTTTAACCCTTTTCAACAGATATTATTTGGACAGTTAAATGTGTAAATCAGGTTTTTTTTTGCTGATCTTACTATCATCTGTTGCAAGAGTTCCTGTTTGAAGTGGAGCTATGTATATTTGCTTTGTAGTTGCTGCTCTATTTGGTACATCAAATTTCGTGAAACTATTTATGATGCAAACATTTATTACAAAACCAAAAACAGGCTTCCTCCAAATTTTGGAAAGCCTTCCTACGCAACAGTACATCCTCTCTTGGTCCATGTGATTCTATCCTCTCATCACTACTATTACTATATTTTCTAAATCCTCTTCCTTATCAATATCATAACCAGAAATCAAAAATTCACTCTCTTTTTCATGTTTATTTCGTAATTATTCAAGGTCATCAATATCTCTATGACGCACCATGTTTGTTAGTGGTCAGGCAAAAATACTGTTTTAATTTAAAAGTGTACTTAATTCCCAAAATGTACTGTGACGCCTGTTGTCAATTTTTTTATTTTACTTCAGTGTTATTTCATTTACTTTGTAAATCAATAACAACATGGAACACTTACTGACGCATCATTTACTAAAACATGCAACACTTTCAAAGGGCCAGCGTCACTGTTTCGTTTTTGTCCGTCAACAAACGATTTGTTAATAAATTTGTACATCATAAATAGAACATACTACTCGTACAAATGTGCTTATAGAAAAGACTGACAAGGATGCAACTACAATAAAAAGAATTACAACAGAAACCCAAAATCTTGGAGCAGTCGGGCCTGAGTAGTTAAGAACCAACCACCAAGAAATTTACAGCCGGTCGAAAAATAAAGAATTTTGTCGTTTAAATCAGGGACTGAGAACGGAACGAAAACGAAAACGTTAAACGAATTTAACCGAAATTTTTTTAAGAACGAAAACGAAACCGAAAACGAAATTATTATTTTTCGTTCAGGAACGAAAACGAAATAAATATTTTCCAAAACCGGTTTTAACCGGTTTTGTCGCTATTCCAATTTTATTTGTTAAACACAAACGCGAATTTACCTTCTATGCTGGGGAGACTCCACGAGGCAGTAAAAAATCTCACTTGAAATAAGTGAGCTTCACTTTTCTCCATATATTTACGTGAATAATGAATATGTATTAACAACTTTATTGTTTATACTTGCAATTTCGTGTAACACAATTAACGGTACAAATATTCTCTATTTCTAATTTGTTTTTTAGATCATCAATATAGAATATACACTTGATTGGATATATATTATCAATGTGTATGTTTTATTTGCGTTTAGACATAATAATAGTAAAATTTATTTTTACTTCGAAAAGGACTAATGTAAAAGAAGATTTATTGGAAGATGTGTTGCTAGTAAGATTTAACGGAATGTGAAAATGTATATTGTATGGTATGTACAAACTATAAAGTTAAAGTGTATTTCAAGTTAATATAAGTTTTTTTTCAATATCTTTTTTATTTATAACATTTAGTAAATTATCCACTTGAACTCATCCTTTTGTCTTTTTAAATAATTACAGCAGGATCGTATTTAATTCAAATGCATAGATTTTTAGTACTAAAACAAATTTAAAACAGCGCTTGCTATATTTTTATATTTTTAGATAAAGATCGTGTGTCTAATTTAACCTAATCACATTGTGTTTTTGCACCTTACGGGTGTTAAACTTAATAAAATGGTTAAATGTTAATGTGTTTAACGATTTGGTAAATTTAATATGGCGATGGTTCGCCAGTCTAAAATATGCTGTCCGTGAGCATCAAACCCCATCGTCTTCGTTTTTATTTTAGTTGAGACGCAAATATTGTTATCGTATTTATAGAGGGTTGTGACTAGAAAAAAAATTGATTTTTTGACGACAAAAAAAAAATATTGTAAAACCGGTTTTAACCGATATTATTTCGGTTCACGAAAACGAAAAAAGATTTTTTTTCGGTTAGAACGAGAACGAAATATATCCGAACAGAAACGAACGGATTTTTTTTCGTTTTTAATCCCTGGTTTAAATTGCTGTATTTTATATTTCTTACTGTGTAATCATTGCTCTAGTGCTAGTGTATTCCGTTAAGCAACGTTTGAGGGTTCTGCCAGGTCATGAAGATGATCATGAGCTATAATTAAAAACAATAAACATAAGAGTAATAAGTGATCTTCCACAACAGTGCGTCCGATGTACAGAACGGTTTCTCACAATACCAAATTTTGTACATCAAAATAACTAGGAAGTGAACACTCCACATTACCCGATTCTTTATTATGAGGGGTTTTTATGATTTTTAATTCCCTAAGAAAAAAAGAACTGCGTGGTCCCTCGCCCTTCCACTATACTTGAAGAAAAAAACAAAAACAAGTGCGCTCGTCGAGCTAATTTTTTACGACAATGGTGAACTAATTTTCTAAACGGTGTTATAAAAAGAAACCCCACGTTTATAACAAGTAGGATTACGCCTAAATATTACTTCCATTGAGTAAGAACACAATTGAAAAATAAACTATTTCGGATTCATTTGTTCCCTGCCACTTCGTATTTGGTTGAACGAACTTTCGTTTCGGGGTAACTACAGTCTGCCGGTCCGTCTGGTTTTTAAATACACTCACTGCGTACTCGTACAGGGGGTAGGGCTCAACAGGGATTCTGTTGGGTGTTTGTCAGGGTCGAGATTCTGTTTACATATAGCTTTTAACAATCTAACCGCCAGCTCTTTTGTCGTAAATTTATTATGAATTATTTTCATTTCAAAGAATAGTACATGAACTATTTGATAAACCACAATGCGGCTACTGTGAGTTATGAGCCGTTTTGACCACTTCGTTTCTTTGTGCTTGGTGCAGCGGGTTATCAAAGGTTTACCCTTCAGGAAGCAATAAAAATATTAAAAAACAATGTGTAAATATCAGCTTTATATTATCGTTTTTTTTATATATCGGAATGCCGTAAACAGATTACTTAAATTAAACACATCGATACGTTTGTGTGCTGATTGAAAGTCAACATTTTTATCAGTTATTGTAACGAACTCCGTCTCAGTAGTACATTGGGTATATGCATTTGGTCGCACTGTGTTATCTTCTTTTTAGAAATCAATTTATCAACAAAGCTTTCTTAACGTACGTACTTGGGAATAAAGTTCATTCAGTTTTAAAGTTTTGTATTAGAAATAGATTATAAATACATAATAGATAGTTGCGTTGCACAGAAATCGCTCCCAGATGAATATCGCTGTTATTTTTAGACATTAATCTAAAAAACTTTAAAACCACAAAACGGGAGAAAAATCTGTGCACTATTACATAAAACTACATTCTAAATTTTGATGCATTTAAAGAGGCATTCAATTTTTTTCGCTTTAGTAAGGGTTTTAGTGGATACATTTTAAATGGTAGTTCTTATCTTTCATGTTAAGTACCTACCTACTAATTATTTATTTTAACTACATGTATGTTATGTTTCTAACCATAAGGACATCCTCTGTGCGTATAAGAGTTAGTAGAAACAGTATTCTGAGCTTAAAAATAGGCCCAAGCAGTTTGTTTTTCTTCTAACAAGGGAAGTATCTCGATAGTGTTTCGCCGATTTTTATACAAATTTGCTGAAACAAGTGACACATAAAATATTAAATTTTGGCAATTTCAAAAGTTGCTTACGCGTAACGGAACCGGCAAAATAACCGGTTTGAAAATTTTTTTCAGCTTATATTATTATATTATATGATATGTAATTAAAATAAGGCAAGAAACATGTGATTAGTTGATAGCTTGGACGGTAGAGTAACTGACAGTAAAGACGTAAGTCGGGTTCGAATCCCGGTGCCGACAATAGTTTTAGTTTTACTTTCAACATTTTAATTGTTATAATAACTCTATTATCTTAAACTGTAAGGGAGACTGTTGTACCATGGAACACGTTTGAGATTTTATTTTTTTAAATGTTTAATAATTTTTTTTTTAATGAAAAAAATATGGCATTAACTAATGAAGATCCTTTTACAACTTGCTATTTGTATTTCTGTTTTACAGCTCTATTAACAAAAAATAAATAAAATATGATGTTATGAAAAGTGTTCCATGGTACAACATGGTCATCTACCATGGAACACACCCTCTAGTTTCTAGTACTTTGGAACACGGGGAAATGGCTGTAAAAAATAATTTGAAATACAGTTTTCAGTTCTACAAAGAATAATATTTCGGAATTGCGAAATGTGTGTTGAAAAAAAAAGCCAATTTAAAAGTGTACACTTTGCAGGTTTCTGTAACTGATGTTTTTGTTCCGGGAGCAGTCAAAATTGCGTCTACAGCTTTTCTCATAGCATCTGAATCAATTGGGGCCCTCTTAACGCCACTTTTACTTCTTGGCATAGCAATCTGTTACAAAAAAATTAAAAAAGGGATAGGATTGTATATTTTGGAACATGTTCCATGGTTCATGATGTTGTGTGTTCCAAGGTACAAGAGAGAGCAAAAATAAATAAACATGTCGGCTTAAGCTAGTAGTTAGAATAAAACATTCACTACAGTACATGAATTTACTCAACACAAGATCAGCAACACACTGTAAATGATGATATCGTCAAACACAGTTTTGTTTTTGTTTAAAAAATCGATTAACACTCGAAATATTTACTTTTGATACTTCAAAAACGGTTTCATCAACTCAACGCGCGCTTTCGAGTCAAACAAGACAGATCTGCCGTTAGAGACACCTAGCGACATTCTTCACATCATGGTGATGGATTTAGCCCGTCAAGTGCCAGCACTATTTAGAATCCGCAAATGTTCCAAGGTACACTATGCTCAAGGTACAACAGTCTCCCCTACATACCTCTGAGTGAAACGGTTGAAACAATTTTTGTGAATGGTTTGCAAAAACGTCAGTTTTTTTCGTTACTTTTCCTTGCCCATTAGTTTTAATAGAAAGATTATCTTTAATTTAAGTGTTGTTTTCCCAAGTGAACAATCAGTTATTTACTTCGGTGGCTGATAATTTGTCTAAATATTTTTCAATATTTTGGTTTGTAAGATTCAATTGTATTCAATTAAATTAATAAAAAGTTTGTTGTACAATTTTCTGCTTTTTTAAATAGCTGTTTCTGTTTAAATAGTTTTTACGAGATTAAGATTTTATACTAATTTCATAAAAATTCAAAATAATATAGAGTTATTATAACAATTAAAATGTTGAAAGTAAAGAAAAAACTATAGTCGGCACCGAGATTCGAACCCGACTTGAGTCTTTTTAATGTCAGTTGCTCTACCGTCCGAGCTATCAACTAATCCTATGTTTTATACATTATTTTAATTACATATAATAATATAAGCTAAAAACAAATTTCAAACCGGTTATTTTCCCGGTTCCGGTAAGCGTAAGCAACTTTTGAAATTGCCGAAATTTATTATTTTATGTCTTATTTGTTTGTGCAAATTTGTGTAAAAATCGGCGAGTCGCTATCGAGGTACTTCCCTTGTAAGCCCAAATAAATTTCGCTACTAAGTTTCATTTATGCACAGGTCGGTTTTCATGCCCCACCTCATAAATTTCGACCCTTTTCCTAAAACAGTTGTAATTACAGGTATTACAATTTGTATTAACAAAGAAAACATTTATTGCTTAATTGTGACTACAAATTCTATAGGTGGCATTTAAAAGAAAGTCAACAAAATTTGGAAAATGTTTTATACCATGCGGTACATTTTTACCCATAAATTATTAAATGTGGTTCTCTAGACTTTTTCTAAAAAAAACATCGATGTGATGAAAGTGGCAATGATCTCTGATACAACCTATGTGTTTGAAGAGCCTAAAAAGCTGCAGTTTTTTTTTTAAGTTTTGTAAAATGGTTAAGTATTGAAGTTTTAGTTTAAAGTATTTTAAATTTAAATGTTTTGTACGTACATACATGATTAATTTCTTTTAGATTTTCTTTATCAGTCCAGACTTCTTTATATAATTATTTATTCACGTAGACAATAATAATAAAATAATAGGACTTAAGGTCTCCATAATAAATTGCGTACTAAACAAAAATAGTACAAATTTAATAATTGCAAGACTTAATTACAACCAAAAAAATAACAATTTTGATAAACAAATACCTAAACTTTTTTTAAAACTATTTTAAAGAAAGAAACGTTAAAAAAACTACATTGTTAAAACCACTTGTGATGTATGCAAAATCAAGTTTCATGACTCCTAAGTAATAATGCATAAACATTAAAGATCATTTTCAGAAATTTTAAGTTACACCTGTTTTGTAAATATTTTTTTTATCATGAAGAAACTAAAATCAATATTGTGCCACAAAACGCAAATGTTATGATTATGATTATTTATCAGTTGTGAAAGTCAATAAATGGCCCATTAATCAATCGGTAATCGGCCAACAAGCTAATGTCGATTTATTGGTAATCGTCCAATTTGCTAATCGGTGCATTTCTGATTAGTTTTCCTAATTAATAATTGAATTTGCCTCTTGCATTAAAAACCTATTGGATTAAAAATACAGGTTAAAACATTTAAATTGGGTTATTCGTTTAAATATTAAAGGTAGTAAGATTGTATCCTGTAAATATAAGATATTATATCTGTTTTAAAACTAAAAAGTACGAATTTTGTATTCCTTTTTTTATAAGCACCCCATAATAATCTTAAGTTTAGTAACTTGATATTGCTGTCGTGAGACGTAAAATATGAAACATGTGATGTACGATGATTTATCTTGCTGTGCTGTACTATTTTATGTGAGAAATACACATGATATTTAAAAAAGTTGAAAATTATCAGTTATATCTCAAGTTGTGTTTTTAATTCACTGCTAACGAATGCAACGGTGAATAACACACGACCAAAAAAACGGAAACCCACATCCACTGAACGCTATCAAGTGGAAATTTTGTACACCCAACGAGAAATTCGACACTTGCATAATAACTTACGGCAAGGAAAAGGTAATCAAGGGAAACCAATGAAACATAAAAAAAAGGAATTGCAAAACACTATGCGTTTGCTAAAATACACATAAGCAATAGTTTCAATTCAGTAGTAAAGGATTTAAAGAATACAGTGAGCTCGCGTTATAAGCAACTAACGGCGGCCAATTCCGATCTAAAAGTTGCTTATAACGTGAAAGTTGCTTATATGATAGAAACAGAAATTATATAAAGCCAAAAAAATGTAGTAATTTAACCTACGAGTTTATTATATTATTATACAGCGTCATTCAAAAAGTCTGCAAGAAATGGAAAAAAAATTTATTATTAATTTCTCAAAAAAATTTATTCCTGATAAAAGTTGGTGCATGGTCTAAAATTAATTTTAAGATGAAAGAAGTTCAATAAAAAATCATGACTAGATTTTACCGATTTTTGAAATATTTGTTAGTGAATTTTTGTAATACGATTTAAGAAAACAAAGTTGATCAGTGCTTCGGTCACAATGCTTTGGTAAAATGCTTTCTCTGTTTTTATTGAGGTAGGTGGAATTGTTTTAAAGCATTTAACAGAAAAAAAGACATTGTTTTTATCAATGAAAATTCAATTATAAGCTACACGTATTCTGCTTCGCATTACCAGGGTACAAAAAAATAGAACGGTAAACGTATTTTCATGATATAAACTTTGTCATGGAGACCGGGCTTCTTGATGCATACTATGGCTGTACATAATTTTTTTTTAATGAGAATAAAGTTCTTTTCATTAGTTAATGTTAGTTAAGATTTTTATAATAAATTTTGATATTTATGATGTTGATGAAATTATATTACAAAGATTTTTACACAAAATAGATAATAACAGTTTTTAAATATCCCCGGGTTTTCTCGGAACAATAAGTATTTTCGGGAATTATGAAATAGGTTAAAATGGACCGGGATCCCGGAATTCCGGGAGAGAAAACCTAATACGCATGGATACGTCAACATAGACTATTATATTAACGGTTTCGGTAAAATTTTTAAGTGAACTTGATCCGTAAGCTGCAAGAACAACTAGAAAAGGAGTATGAAATATGTACGATAAAGAATCGCTGAATAACTACAACGTTAATCTGTAGAAAATCGAAATCGATAGTTTAAAGTCAAATAAGTTTTAGGATTTTCGCTTCATACAAAATGTTAACGATGTGCCTGATTAAACTTATATAGCATGTTTTATTAACCAAAACAATAGAAAAATGATTCGGAAATGCTTCCATCAAAAGTTACACCCTGATTCGAGGCTCAACATGGGGATCTCACTTATTATTATATTAATTATTGTTACACAATTGCATAATTTAGTGGTCATGTCAACTCCAGTGCCGTACGCAGAGGGCGAGATTAGGGGGATAAATCCCCCCCGAAAGTTTGTAAAGAACTAAAATTATAATTATCGCTTTTCAAAATTGCGCGACAGACTGCTTTTTCATACATATAAAATATATTGTTTGTATATTTTACTCATAAATGCTAATTTTGGGTACTTGATCTTGAAAATTTTACCCGGGAGGCTACTACCCGCTGGATCCCCTGCAACTCTTTCTTACTTACGACTCACTTTTTGTGTCTAGCCTCAATAAATGATTTTTTTGTGCGATCGTACTAGAAACAGCTGTTTGACGGACGCGTTAGCAACCATAAAGTACTGCATTACCGGCCCTATCCTTAGCAACGGCCGTAAAAGTTACGTTTCAGGCCGTTACCCTTAGCAACGGCCGAAAAACTAACTTTTACGGCCGTTGCTAAGGGGAGGGCCGATAATCCAGTACATACGCCGTTATTATCTGACAGAATGTCACGTAGTTTCTAACCTATAATTTTGAAAAATACTAAAAATTTAAATTGTTTTTATTTCGATCGCACAAAAAATGTAATATGCACCTCGGCCAAAACGTACTTTTTCGGGTTTGTCTGTTTGCTGGCCTCGACTACGTCTCGGCCAGCAAACCAGACGCGGCCGAAAAAATTACACTTTTTGGCCTTGATACATAAATAACTATTTTAATTGCACCCGTTTGAAATTAGTCAGTATTATTTTTGCAAATTGAAACAATATACCCCCTGAAATATTTTTCTGCGTACGCCACTGGTCAACTCTGGTATAAAAATTGCCATGGCCGTCTTTATCTAAAATTAATTTAGAAAAATCTAAAAATAATTTCGTTTTTTTTGCGTTATTTCCTGGTTTTTAGAAATACCCTTAAAGCAGCTTTATCTCAACGCTGATATAATTTGATTTTTTTCAAGACGTTTCGTCGGTTTTGGACCATAATCAGCAATAAGCCTCGAATTGACAACATCCTGTATAGTTTTTGATGAAAGTCCTGTAACACATGTGCATGCAAAGTTTTTTTAATTATTATGCTCAATAATAAAACACCTGTTAAAGTTTTACCAGAATTATCGTTAACACCCCGTATATTTTTTTAATTTTTGCCATTATCATGTAACCATGGACAGTACACTTTTATTCTTGACGTGATCATTTGTTCGCAATTTTAGTGTGTGCTTGTTTCTGGTTCCAGATTTAGTAAATTTAAGTGTTTAGTAATCATTTTATAAAATGCCGAAAGAGTCTTCGGCATAATATAAAATGCCTACGCAATGTACAAAATTGAACTTCTTAAATGCCGTGCCTAACAGTTTTAGGTATTATATAGAATGTCTAGGCATTCTGTAGAATACCGAATTATACACTTTACCGCTAATATTTAAATTAAATCAAACGTTTACATTTTTTTTTGTATTTTACGTCTTGCGTAATTACAGAAATTTGTTCCGTTATCGAATGTTCCAAAATCTTAGTCTATTTTTAGGTGCTAATTTAACTGCACATCCTGCCCATCACCTTGTTTTAAAGGGTTTCGTTTACACCTAAGTAAAGGAACTAGACATTTTTAGCGGAAATTGAAAACAATAGATTTCTACCGGATGTGAGATCACGATTTGTCGATACATCCATGCGCAGCCCTCTCATAAGCGCACTTAAAAATCACCCGTGCGTTTTTACTCCTGCTGCTAAGAAAAAACACGCCACTTTTATCAATATTTAGTGTTTTGTTGTCAATTATGAGATGTTTGTTTCCGGAACTCATAAATTCAATTGCTGGCGAGATTACAGATGTGCCTTGGTTCAAGACGTGGGAACATTTAACGTTTTTAAGTACAAAAAAATTTGGTGTATGAGAACTTAGCCTAATTAAAATGTTGACGCGATAAACCCACTTGGGTATTTATTTCAGGTATTTTTCGCAGGTCACGTATTCTGTTAAGTTGCGGTAAGATAATGAATTCCTTACATTGACACGCTATATGACGTCCTTGTTACCTCTTGGTTTCATTCAAGGCATTATTTTAATTTTTATCGCATTATTTACAATATTAAATGCATTTTTGCGTAACCAAGGTTTTTGTTGTAATCTTAGCTTGGACCATGTATAGGTACACCTACTTTTTTTTTGTAGATAACTTTTCAGTGCGTATAGGATTAGATTTTTATTTGAGCAACCTGTATGTAAACCATGTTTCCCAAAAAATTTTAGTGCATATCTCGATTTGCGTATTTAACTTTTTGATAAAAATAGTTCTAGATTAACAATTATGTTCAGTTTTTAGTCATTTCCATTTTGATAAAAAGTGGCAACAAAATCGTTTTCCTTGTTTTCAATGTTTTTCTTTGTGTTTGAATTCAAGTAACATTAAATTATCATAAATAACGAATAGAATTGGAACGAGAGCGCCATAGTTTGAACCATATATGTAGAAATTATTACATAAAACGGTTTGAACGAACTTAGTAAGATTGCAGATGTTTTATTTGACATCTATAAAGGTTATAAAGTTGATCTAGAATGCAAGTTAATACGAATCATTTAAAACACAGACATGCAAAAAATGTTTTTATGTGAAGTTGAAATGTGATAAATAGAATTCCCTACAATTTAAAATTGTCATTAGTATAGTGGACACCAGTGGCGGCTCGCAAAAACCTGCTGTAGCGACAAATTAACCAAAATTTTCACTATGGACAGGGGTTAAAAATCACATGACTAGTAAAAATTAAAGCGATAATATGCTTTATGTATAAAACTAATAATAAAATGTTTATGTCATCTATTTATATTTAAATTTCTTCGCTCTTTCTGGTTTACTAATGAAGTGATGAAATTATTTTATTTAACTTAGTTATATTTTCAATCAAAAATAGTCAAATCCGGCGTGGAACGTCCCATTTTTTTTTCAATTTTTTCACTCGGAAGCAAACGCAAATAACTGATTTAATGTAAATATTAAAAATAATTTTGTTTTTATTTTAGTTTATTTTTATCCATTTATATTCTAAAAATTTCAATAATACTCTTGAAAAATATTAAAATGCATTACCTCGTATGCTCATACCTATTGACTTACAATTAGCTTAGACTGTAATGATTGCAGCCCCATGTATATCACGCGTCACCCCTCCCCTCCAACACTCTATCTCTATTCGCTATACTTCGTATACACTATCACTATACAGTATACAGTATGATGGCGCTGTGAGGCTGCAAAAAATGCAGCCCGGGTATTAATTTTATTAAACACATTTATTGTTATAAAATGAAAACTATCAAGTATAGCTGCAGTACAAACGACAAAATAAGGTTTTTAGTTAAATTGCAAACAAGTTTGAACAGTGCCGTGGGCAGGGGGGTGTCAGGGGGGTCAGAACCCCTCCATAGGTTCGCAATGTCGTTATAGAGCTGGAAAACTGTAAATTTTGTGCTAAAAAAAAAGGGGCGCTTTTTACCTTTTATTAACCCCCCATGATGAAACCATCAAACATCCTGCTGCAAAAAAATTAAAAAGAGAGTGGTGACCTAAAGAAATAGGTCCTCAGCTCTTTTTACGTTTATTAACCCCCCCATCTTGCCTACGCCACTGAGTTTGAAGAATATGGAGGGCTGCAACCCTGCAGCCCCTATGGACGATAGGGTTTCTCATATTTGACGTTTGTGCTTGTCCCGGGATTCCGGGAAGAAATAGGTATTCTTCCCTGGATATCCCGGGATCCCGGGAAGTAATAAATTATGTAAAATTTTGGAATAAATAACCCGAAAAAGTAAGGGTACGGTTTATTACTTAAAAACAACTCCAAATCATCGATGTAATTAATACATTTTGTTCCATGATTATGATAAATAATATTGGTGAGAGAAAAATACATTTCAGAAATATTACCTTTCTATTGCAATTTTATTTTAATGAGCACAATGACATAAATAACTTTTACAATTAATTTTTGTAATATGAATTAAGAAAATAAAGGTATTCTATGCTTCCGTCACTTAGTCTTGTTCTTAATTTATTAATAGAATGTCCAGCTGCATAAAATGCTTTCTTAATCCCCATTAATGTGTGTGGACTTGTCTTTAGAGCAACTAGCAGTAAAGAAACATCGTTTATATCAATAAAATTTCATTTTTAGTCTATTTTGCTTCGCATTATATGGGTAGTGGATACACAAAAATAGAACTGTAAACGCATTTTGATTTTGTTATTATAAAGGCGAAAAATTATTTTGAAATAAGAATAAACCTTTTCCATAATTTGATGTTAGTAAAGATATTAATAATAAATTCTGACAAGTTATGATAGTATTACAAAGATTTTGACTCAAAATAAGCAAAAATCAAAATTTTTAAATATCCCGGGATTTCCTGGAACAATAAATATTTTCCGTGAAATATAAAAGAGCACAAATTATTTGCTATAATTTTCTTTTATTTGTCACTTGCACCACACTATAACAAATAATATAAATTCAACTTGGATTTAATATTTGCCACTAGGATTTAATATTTGCCACTAGGATTTAATATTTGCTACTTAGATTAATATTTGCTAAATGAATTTAATGTGTGTCACTTGGATTTAATATTTGTTACTTGGATTTAATATTTACCACTTGTATTTAATATTTGCCACTTGAGTTTAATATTTCCTAATTGGATTTAAAACTTTTCACTAGGTTTTAAAATTTTCCATTTTGATTTAATATTTGCGACTTGGATTTAATATTTGTCACGTTTATAGATACGAGTAAAATGTAAAGGACGAGGTAAATGATAATTGGATAATAAAACATGGATATGAAGAAAATATAACCTAAAATTTATTTAGTCTGATCAATACATTAAATAAATGTTATTTCCAAAATAAACAATATGAAAAGAGCAAGCATAATACGAAATTTCCTTCATTATTGCATTAACATACCCTTCTTTGCTTTTAAAGGTTTTCCACGTTTTCGTTTTGACTCGATATCAACATTTTTCGCTTCGGGAGGTGGAAAAGCCTTCTTCAGCCTAACAGCTATTCCTACAGCATGTTTGCAAATAAATTTTTTAAAATAAGCAGGACAATCACACTGTGCAGCCAAAAAGTTGCCATCATTAGGGATAGTAACGTTATAGCTATAGAATGAATTAATTTTAAATTCATCGAATGTTTCAAAGCAATCAACTTTTATATCTTCATTTAACGTTTTAATTTTTCTTGAGGGAAATGAATAAATTGTAGTACTTGATGATGACGATATACTTTTAATATCTTTCTTCGTCTTAGCCCAATTGTAAGCATTTGTCCAAATATCTAGGGTTACAGTAGGTTCTGTTTTAAATATTTTTAATGCATTACTATAATTTTCAGACCATTGTTCAATGTATCCAAAAGTTAAAGTAAAGAAACGAGTTATTGGTAATCGTTCTCTTAATGTAGCTTCTTGTTTAATTACATTGTTGAAACATTCTAAGGCATTGTTAGTACTAGGAACATCACTACAAATACCTTCGAATATGAAATCCAAGTGGCAAATATGAAATCCAAGTGGCAAATATTAATTCCAAGTAGCAAATATTAATTCCAATTAGCCATATACTAAATCCGACTGGTAAATATTAAAATTCAGTAGCAAATCTTACATCTAAATGACAAATATTAAATACAATTGGCAAAATTTCTTTATTTTTATAGTGCAATAATTAGTGACAGAATGATTTATTTTTATTTCATTTTATTTTCTTTTTATTGCAAAAATTATAATTTCATAGCATTGCACATATAGCAAATTGATTAATTATAATAGCGTCCACAATTTTTTAAATGACATTCTTGAATTAAAATGATTTCATTTCAATTTATTTTTATAGCATTTAAATAGCACCCAATATAAAATAGGTAAAAATGGACCGGGATCCCGGGAGAGAAACCCTAATGGAGAGCAGGGGCCCGGGGTAAAAATTTTACGTGAACCTCAAGTAAATAAATTCTTTGAAAATAAATGTATTTGCTAAAAAACAAATTGTGGGATGTTATCCGGGACCCTGTGAATCTCGGGCCCGGGAAAATTTACCCTAATACCCCCCCCCTTCGCGACGGCTCTGTGGACGAGCAGCCGTCCTTGGTGCACACTATTCTAAACATTAAAGTTGTGGACCCTTGAAATAAAGGGCGTTTAAAATTGAAAAAAAAATTAATTATAGTTAAATGTTTTTTTAATATTGTGGCGACAATTTATGTATTACTTTATAAACGGGTAAACTTTTTATCTATTTTTTTATTTATCTGGTTTTTAGTTGTATTTAAAATAACATTTTACTACTCAAACGTTTTTTTACGTCTAAAAGTTTCGCTAACGTCCTTAAGTAATTTATGTTTTTATTTAGAATAGGTACGTATTTTTTTTAAGTCCCCGACATCAAATATCAAACTATTTCGGGACCTAAAATTTAAAAAATAATATAAAACCGAACCAAGTTTATCGATATTAAAGTTTAGCTTAGTTTAAAATATGCTTTGGGACGATATTTTTGTGTATCTCTGCACTGCTTTTCACAGCGTAGGTAGTGTCTTTCCTTTGCTATCCAAAAAGTGCTAAAAATTCTTAATTGTTTCGCAGCAGTCGGCCATAAGTATTGCACATTCTTGTTTTATTTGTCAACCAGAAATGTCATAGTGTCCATGAATTCGATTTTTATCGCCCAGTTATTGCTAATGTCATTTCAAAATGTCGATGACGCGATGTTTTATTAGCACGAAAAAGATTTAATTATGATTGTTTTCTTAAAAAATCACGTTACAAGGATTTTTATATTAAATTTATTAGATACGACGAAGTTATCACGGTGCTGTACCAAAATTTGCGTTAACATCCGTTTTACGTTTTGGATATTCTCGAAGTAGCCCACTCATTCACTTTCTTATCGTGCAATTTTACATGTACGTCCTATTATTAAGTATTGCTTGTTCAGGGAACATGAGAGTCGATAGTTTATCGCCTCGAGCTATTTTTAACTTTCTGTAAACTTAACAGGACATCCTGTGAACAGGAAAACCAAGGTAGATCAATCGCAACACCACATCAAGAGCTACTTATGAAGTCATTTTTATCTTCTAAAGAATGTAACTTTAATATCAGCAATTTTCCATAAAATCTTGCAGAATTTTAAACTTTACGGATTACAGAGAAGAGCATAGATAACATTAAGTACATTTTTAGAAGAAGCACTTGACCAATGTAAGTGATCGTGGAATATTAATTGACAAACTCATCGTATAAAAATGATGTGAATTAAAACATAGTCGGTACATAGTACATACCAACGAATTGTATTAATCACAGCATTAATCGCTTTTGGAATACAAACATAGTGAATCAATTTTGTTGACACAAGAATTTTGTACAGAGGCAGACATATTAATGATAAATTAAATGTAATACGAGTGCAATGTTTAAATACCAGATTGCACAAAAAAGTAAATTATACAAAAGGTTATTAACTAAAAACTAAATTTTAAACTGCCTTGGCTGCAGACTTAAAGGTTAATGACGATATCTTTTTTTATCACAGAGATCTGCAGTGGGTATTTTTGTTTCCTTTAAGAAATTATATTAATTAATTAAATAAAAAATTTACTTACATTTGTGTTTTTTTAAATAATTATTAAAAAAGGCAACAGTGTTATACTAATGATAGCCGTAGCTGTTTATTGCAAAATAATAATTAGATTATAGTTTTTGCTAAATTTCCTCACCAACATTAAAAAACGGTTTGAAACTTAAATTCATTGTATTAATTTTTTTTATTCAATTAAAAACTTGACCAACAAAGCTACTTAAGTACATAGGTAATTGCAGACGTGTTTAAGTATATTTTTCAGATGGCGATTAGAATTTTATTTGCCGCCCAAAACCACCACTGTGTTAAGTTATTAATGAGATATATGTCGTACGTACGTTTCTTTGTGAAGTTCAAAATCACTGTCTTATACAGGGTGTTTCTTAAGTATTCCAAAAAAAATCGGGAGGTGATTCCTTATCGAAAATTAAGGGGGTCTTTCATATAACATTCTTCCTTAGACGTCTCCTTTAGGAGTTACACCCACCCAAAGAGGAGCGGTAAAATTGGTTTTTTATTTTATTTCTCAAATTTGGATATATGTAGGACAATGATATTTGGTAGATGTTTTATACTTATTAAAAGGTTTCATGTAGTAATATTTTCAATCATCTTCCACCTTCACGGGGGCTGAAAAGTGCGACCCCTGTTGGTTTTTTCATCACAACTTTTTGGTGGGTTGGAATTTTGCAATGAAAAAATTCTTTTTTGAAAGCTTGGTTTACTTAGAAACCTTTTTCGCCTGTCAATTCTACCCAATACGAACATAAATAAACCATAGTAACCAACAAAATGAATCGTTTTATATTGGAATATTTAATGGTGCATGCTTACTTATTTAATTTTTTAGTCAAAAACTCTGTCTTACGAGAAAAATTAAAAAATAAAAAGTTTCTAAATAAATCAAACTTTCAAAAAAGAATTTTTTAATTGCAAAATTTCAACCCACCAAAAAGTTCTGATTAAAAAACCAACAGGGGTCGCACTTTTCAGCCCCCTGTGAAGGTGGGAGATGATTGAAAATATTACTATGAGAGACTTTTTAATAAGTATAAAACATCTAGGTACCATCCAAATTTGAAAAATAAAAACCTGATTTTACCGCTCCCTCTTTGGGGGGGGGGTGTAACTCCGAGAGGAGACATCTAAGAAAAAATGTTATATGGAAGACCCCTCTTAATTTTCTATAAAAAAATTACCTCCCGAAATTTTTTCGCTATATTTAAGAAACACCACCCTGTATATATTGTTGTTCTTGCATTTTAAAGTTTTAGCAATATCACAGTTCGACGCTGTTTCGTGAGAATTGTTTTGCTGTATAGAAAAAAGTAGCGGGAATCAGTGAAACTGTTTAAAAATTCAATATAAAGAAATACATAACGATAGATAACATATTTAATTTTTTTATTTAAAATATATATCTACACAGAATGTATCGCTTAAATAAACCACACGTTACAAACATATACATATGTTGTTGTTTTTTTTTTTTGAGCAAAGATAACATTATTATCTTTTTGCAGGCGTCTATGGATCTTCCACCAGATAAGGCGAAACTATTGAAAAATTATGATTATGAAAAGAAATGGGATATTATCTGTGATCAGGTGAGTCAGTTATTTACTCAAAATATAATTTTGTTTATTGAAAATTAAAGAAAACTTTAAGTGAATAGTGATATGTTAGTGCAGATTAATTTAGGAATTTTTTATTACTATGTACTTTTTAATTAAATTCTATTATGGCACGTGCGTATAAGACTAAATAGGAACTCTTAAAGCAGGCCGTGTCAGCGCATACTGATTACAGTTCTACAAGAAATTGCAACGTATTTTAATTGAATTTTTTAAATTAATTACAAAAAGTTTACTTAATTGGTTCCTTGACAAAACACATTATTAGTTTTGTTTTTCTTTAGGGTATTTATTTTAAGCCTTGACTCAGTTGTAATAAGTTATTAGACATCGCGAAATGTTCTATCGTGATTTAGGTGACGCATACAAGTCCGAATTACGTGTATGAAATGCGTTTTAGACTTTTTAATGCATCTAAAACAGAGGAAAGTGCTATTTGTACGAATGTCAAACTTATAAAAATCAAAATATCAAGATATGTAACAACAGTGGCGTGAGTTGATGGATATTGTAGGTACAATGCACAGGGTAGTTCAAGTTCGATGGGATTGCATGTGTATCTCGCTTAATATTCAAGATAAAGAAACGGTTAAATTGCCAAAATGTGCGGTTTTTTGAGACAAACTCGACCGTTTTCAAAAATATTTTATCATTTCCAGTTTTTAAGTTACTGGACAAAAAGTGTTTTCTTGTTATATTTATAATGTGTTATATCTCCGTTATTGTTGTAAATATCAAAAAAAATCATGAAGATTATTTTTAGATAAATTTATGTAAAATTTGATGGTTCTAAAAAAAAAAAATTTACGCTCAGCGGTAAAAAGTTATTACACAAACTTACCTTTTTTCAAATGGAAGCTATAGTTGGCTATGACCTATTTAAATTCCTTATTTTTTCTCATTTCAAATATAGGGTTGATGTAGCTATTTTCAATAATACGCAAGTTACAAAGGTTTTTAATTTTTTTTTAAAGAAAAATTATAGACTAAAAATAAAAATAAAAACAAGGTGTACAAGGTACGAAGGTTCTTTAATTTGTTGTTGTGATAAACATTATAAAAATTTGAACATAAGATAACAACAAAATACTACATAACTACTGATTCTGACTATATTTTTGTTAGCTTATTTTCAAAATTTATGTTTATCTTAACTACAAATTAAAGAACCTTCGTACTTTGTACACCTTGTTTTTTTTGTTTTTTTTTAAGCCTACAATCTTTGTAACTTGTACAACATCAGTTTTAAAAGGTTTTGCGCCTTCATTTTTATTTTTGTTTTCATAGCATACTATGTTTTCCTTTACAAACAAAAACTAATAAATCTTCGTAACTTGCGTATTATTGAAACTAGCTACATCAATCCTTATATATTTGGAATAAGAAAAACATTAGGAATTTAAATAGGTTATAGCCAACTATAACTTCCATTAAAAAAAAAAGGTAAGTTTGTGCCATAACTTTTTAACAGCGGGCGTAATTTTTTTTGTCATCAAATTTTACATAAACCTATCCAAAAATAATCTTCATAAATTATTTCGATATTTACAACAATAACGGAGATATTACTCATTATAAATATAACCAAATAATAAACATTTTTTTCCGATAACTAAAAAACGGGTAATAATAGAATATTTATGAAAACGGTTCGGAGTTTGTCCTAAAAAACTGCACATTTTTTGTAATTTAACCGTTTCTCTATCTTGACTATTAAGCGAGATACCCATCGAATTTGGACCACCCTGTACATGTCTCAATTTTCCGTCAGGAAGATGAGATTTTTTTGCTATAGGAATTAATAAGCTACCCATAAGATGACTTAAAGTAATTAATGGTAATATTCCCTATGTTATTGATTCAATACATTTATTTTATAAATTAAATTACATTGAATTTATCCGAAAATATGATACAAATATTTTTTTTTTACCTGCTCCAAACTGATCGTGTTTTTAAATAGCCAATTACGACAGAAACTACTAAAATGTTAATGTAGAATGCATTAATTGTGCATTTTTCATCTAGTAATTGCATTCAACGTTACATTTAGCAATTATTTACATATCGTGCATCGGTGTTAATGCGTTGAGCATCAAGATAACGCGATTTTAAAACAGGTTTCATGTTATAAATAACACATATTAAACAAGCAAATTTTTAATAAAACTTACACAACACAAATTATTACAATAGTTTTGCATGTTGGGAAGTAAACATCCTGTAGGTTTCTTATTACAAAAAACTGCAGTTAACTGGTCTATGTTACGCGACTTCCGTGCATTTGTATAAAATAATAATAAAAAAATTGCTGTGCGAGTGGAAGCAACTTTCTGCAGTTATTTGGTATATATTTAGTCATACACGTTACTATAAACATTTCATAATCATTCCATTCGACTTAAATATGAAATCATTACACCGATTAGTTATTTCGTTAAGTTTAAACGGAAATGTTTATACAATTGCGAATAAAATGGTAATATATGACTGATAAGACTTTTAAAAAACCTCGATGCTACAATTATTTCCCTGTTGATATTTTTTTTGTTGATTCACAGCACTAGTTGTAGTTTATTAAAATGGAAATACTTAAACAAGCTGACTAAATTAAAAATGATTCACTCTTGATAACACTCTGAAATTGTTCCCTTAAATTAACAAAGTACCGAATGAATCAGTCGTAAACTAGGTACCTCATATCCGTAGTTTAGTAAAGTTTTCATGCAAACGTATGTTTCTTACATGGAACCCTGTTCTTACCATTTACAACGGTGTTTTATTGATACATACAATTTTTAGTTCACACTTCTGCGAAAAGCAGTTGGGCAAAACCATAACTGCGACAGCTGTGCGATATTTAAATTTAGTAATAATGTTTTAATGCATGAAAGTTCATGCAAAATTGGGGTACAAGCCAAACGAACAGTCAGTTACTTTATTTCCTGTATTAAAATTTAAATATTATGGAGTAAAGCGGAACATCCACGGTTTGACTTCGTTGGTATGAAAAATATTATCCTCAACAAAAAAAAAAACAATTATGGCCAAATTATTGTAACTATTAAGTTTTTTATCTGTTTTGTGTTTGCGCTAATTTAAATCAACAGCTATAAATATAAATATTTTTAAACATTTTTTTTTCAATTAAAACACTAGGTGTTTGAACACTAAAACTGGTCTAGAAGTAAGACCAACCATTAGTTTGTATCTGTTAAATCTTAAATCTAAGTTACGTAGCTAAAATCAGTCCAGCGACGTATTTTATTTGTATTTGTTATCCTTAGGGAAATATATCACTAACACTTGCACAATGCTCTGTTTTTACACAAATCACTTGGAAAGTTCGAACGGTTTGGTTCTCTTCAGTCTTCGACATAGGTTCTGGTTGTCTAGCTACTGGAGAACTTCTGCATTTTCGTGTAGTTGAAGCCTGACATCATGCTTCTTTGCAAATCTTTTGATTTTTTCTTCAACGGTTAAGATGCCCAAGTCTCGATGAAGGTCGGCATTTCTGACAAACCAGGGAGCGTTAGGCATTTCATGTAACACCTTTTTTTGGACAGTTTGTATCTTACGTATATTTGTAATTTTTGCACACCCCCATAGTTGTATTCCATACAACCATGTAGGTCTAATAATTTGTTTCTAAATCAAAATTTTGTTGTATAATGACAGTTTGGAATATTTACCAATAAGCCATCTGTATTGTGCGACTTTAATTTTAAACTCCTTTTCTATTTTTTTAATATGTTCTTTCCACCTTAATTTAGCATCCAAAGTCATACCAAGATACTTTGCAGTGTTTGCGTGTGGGACAATGGTTTCATTGATTGTTATTGCTGGAGAGTTTCTCAATCTTTTATTTGTAAAGTTAATATGTACTGATTTCGTTTCATTTAGTTTAATTTTCCACCTATTGGTCCATTCGTGTATTGTATCACTAGCTGTTTGTAGGTTTTGGGTGGAAATTATATCTGTTTTACTTGTTGCAAGCAATGTTGTAGCTAATTTGACTTGATTCAGTTTTGGTATATCACTGGTGTAGAGTAGATACAAGACAGGTTCAAGGACACTCCCCTGTGGCACTCCTGCTTGTATTTTTTTCAATTCCGAATAGGCTTCCCCTTGTTTTACTCTAAAAAGTCTATTAGAAATGCAGGAAGTAAAAATATTTACATATTGGCACACACATAGGGCAATATTTTGTTAAGTTTGCAGATTAATCCTTCATGCCACACTTTGTCGAAGGCTTGTGCGACATCAAGAAATAGGGCTGAACAGACATTCTTTTCTTCAAGTGCTTTTTCTTTTTATTTATAAATTTGCATTTACAGTTATTACCATGTAGTGTAACTACTCGAAAAGTTTCTTGTAAATTGATAATTTTCCGTAATTACATTTTTTTAACGTGATTTGTCTACTACTCAGTTATTTTTTTAAGATTTTTGTTAACAAACCTGATACAACAAAATAAAGTTAACTTGCAGTCAAACTTAAATTTTTCTCGGGCCAGTTAACCCACCTGGAACCAGTAACCAACAGCCCCACAATATTCACCAACATAGAATGATCATACGTCTTATATAATATACCGGGTGTAAATGAAGTGTGGTTTTAATTTTTAAGTATCCAAGCCTAATAGGGTTGTTCTGTCTCTATACCTTTATCACATAATTCCTTACTATTGAGAATAACTACTCTCTAGTTAAAAAGAAATTGGAACATCGAGCATTTCTTTTGATAGAATAACATTTATTGAAGGTTTTGTTTATGTTAATATTCATAGTTCAATCTACTTAGTCTTTGGAATGAACTGCATTGAAGGTTTGTAGTTTGATTTACCAGTACCACGTTAAACGAAAGATCTGCGAACATTAAACCAGATTTTATTCTATAATGTGGCTTCTACTTTCTCATTTCTAGTTTTTTTTTTTTAATGCAGACAAAATCTTAGTCTACGCGACAGTGTAACGACCCACTGTCGCTATTGATAGTTAACAGACGCAATAACAGTCCATAATCAAGTCAATCGCGAATTAAATGTAAAAGCGAAAGTGAAGCAATATTTGTTGTCACGAGCACCATTAAAACGGCAATCACGAAGGATTACTCAACAGTTGAGACCATTTCTTCCTTGACCGATCAACATTTGGGTTAAATTGTCTAAAGCACACTACTGAAAAATAGTGGCGATGATTCATACATTGATGTAAGTATGCTTAATAGTGTGCATTGGAATTTGCGTACACAACCGGTTTTTCTACTCTGATCAGGTCTGCCTCTAATTATATTCACTTTTGTGCGTCTTACATCATAATTACGTGTCAGTGATACTTTACGGTTGTTGTACAAAATAATATTGCGTCTTGAAATACATAATGCGAATGGTTATGCAGCGTTTGAAGTTGTGCAACGGTGTTCAGAAAGTTTTGGGATAGAGTATCGTACCTAAGCACAATTATTGTAGAAATTTGATATACTTCATCAGTTACAAATTATTTTTGTAGAGAATTTGTAGATAATCAATAAAGAAACATTTCTTTGTAAGCTTTCCTCTGTTTTTTGAGATTGCAAATTCTTCAAATTCAAATCCATTCATGCAAATATTTTGTATCGACCTCCGCTGTCAATCAAGAAAACCATCAAGCGGAAATAGAGCACAATTAATAGTTCATAAAGGTTCAATAACAAGTTCTTGAACAGAAAAACTTGTTAAGATGGTACGAGGCATATTTCGAGAGTAAGTACAGTTTTGCTAATTAAAAAAGGAGAAAACATTTTGATAACTTTTTATTTTTATTGGTTTTGCTGTCTTAAGGTCTCTACTCTCCTACCAATTTGTCAGTACAACTGACCGACCATTCCGATAAATTGTTTAATTTGTAGTCGGTCACCCGACCAACCCGACAGTTGGACAAGTTGGATCGGTCGGGTGGCCAGACCATCCAATAAGCCAACCGCCCCACCACATTCTTCTAGATAAGGACTATTAAACCGAAAATTTAACGCTATTTATAAATTTGTGATCCAAAAAATGGCATCAGAGCCAAAATAATAAAAAAAAGTTATGACGTTTATGCTGTGTTGGTTGGACTGGTCGGGAGGTGTGTAGACAACACCCAACACGGAGTTCCCGACGGTCGGCTCCGACAAGTTGGATAATGAGTAGCGGCCTTTAAAGTACTTTCTCCACATAGTTTTTCCCATTAATAAGACATTCATCATAACGGGGCACCAGCTTTCATAGAGCAAAATCACCTGTTAGGATCAAATATTGTAATATTTGACCAACTTCCACATATCCGATAAAATTAAAACTTTGTTTTTAAAACCAACTTTTTTAATTAAAATTCTTGTTTTAAAAATGTTAACAATATTTGGAGCAAGGAGCAGAGCTGGAGCGGAGCAGGAGCAGGCATTTGGATGCCGGAGCGGAGCTGGAGCAGAGAAATTAAAAAATTGGACTGCTCCAAACCCCTGAAGATAGCCACTTCTGCACTGCCCCTTTGACGTCGTGTTCGTTAAAACCAGCAAGGAAATTCTTCAAACGAAAGAACAGATGGAAGTAAATTTGGCGCCGATTCTGGACTGTAAAGAGTGTGATCCATTTGTTTCCAGACAAATGACGTGATTAGGGTTTGAGTTTGAGCAGGATTGTGTGCTCCTCGAAGAGCATCTTTGGAAGCAATGGAAACCACCGTGAGCACAGTTTTCAAAATTTTAAACGATTTGTTACAAATTCGTAGAGAACAGTTCTTGAAATTGGCGGAAAATGCGAGGGAAGCATTGATGACGTCAAGGAACAGTGCAGGAGTGGGTACTGGGTATCTTCAAAGGCAACCCTGTTCTATAAAGGGGGTAGAAAGCTAGTGCGCTGTTATGAAAAATGTCTCAATAATGGTGGAAGCTATGTAAAGAATTGGTTAAAGTAATGGAAAATTTAATAAACATTAAAAAGCTTCAACAAAAATTCTCGTTTTTATTATATCCAAACGGTACTTTTTGAATATGCTTTTGTAAATTTAAATATTAGTTATTCTTGAAAGTGTACTTTTTTTTCTACAATGAACTAAAGATTATGGTTTCATATAAGTGAACCAGTTCTTGGAAAAAAGCTTTTGTTGTTTAATAAAAGGGATGAATTGTTCAGGAATTGTATGGTCAAATAGAAACAATTTCCTATGTGATTCGTTTGATTGCCAGCTGCAAACAAAATTTGGTAGTAGCCAGGTTTTTGTAGTAAAATTTGCTAGCACCGATTTAAATTATGTTGTATTATAGCTTACTATCTGGATATATTTTTTAAGGCAACAATGGAAAAAAGAAAGTAATATTAAAAAAAAAACAGTTGCATAATAAAATATAATAATAAATGGTTCTCTTGTGGAGTTAGAAATGCATACTCCATTTGTGTAAGATGTAAAAGGGACATTTTTTAGAAACGAATACAGAATGCGCCGTTTTAAGTACATTAGCTTTTTATAACGATCAAAAACTGTCGGGTGACTTGTGCCAAAAGATGGGAAAGTACACATAACTTTGGCTGGTAGTCGAAAAAGAGGTCCTGGAAACTATATGTGCGTTTGTTTTTGTTTTAATCGGTTTGTGTCCAGTCTTAATAGGCCCGATTTTATTTTATTTGCACAGGAATCCACTCTTTAGAATTCCATTTTACACAAAAATGCCCGAGATGCAAAAAGATACTGCAGGTTGACGCTGTTAAACAGAAATCAGTACATGGAACAAATAAATAGACGTTTAAATGCCAGTGCTTTGATTTATTGACTGATAAATAAGGAATTTCGAACATTTTAAAACCTCAGACAAAATATGGGATTGTAAGATAGTCCTAAGCCAACCTCGGACTTACGACAATGGTATTCAAGTGACATATCACAGACTTGTTTAACATTTCTTGCGATTAAATGCAAATTGCTGATTTAGAATTCATGCATTTTCAGCGATATCATACCTTAATGTCGTTGACACTGCCTTCGCAGCTTGGAACGAACGGACGTAAGAACGGAGACTGATTTATCGACATTTGATTAATTTCATACTATTGTTGTTTAATCAGACGAATCGGCGCTCATTTTATGCCCATATGAGTTTACTACCTTTACTATTAAATGTTTTCAATTGAACATTTACAAAAACGAAACAATTTTATTGAACTAGACTTCTATTGTTCCTCCTGCCTACTCTGCACAAGTCGTGCAGTTCTGTAAATACTCGCTGAAATTATATGGGTTATTGCTATATCGTGCGTTACTGGTTTGAAGCCATCGAGCAATGACTTCAGACTTTAATTCCTTAAATCTTAAATGATTCGCTTAAAGTTTAAACTAATACCGTTAGCAAATCATTTTGGTAAAATAACTTCGTTAACAATCAAATCGATCAAAAGAATATCTACAACACCATTCATTAATGCAAAGATATAATGTTAATATGTAATGTTGTTATAGCTTGAAGAGGTTCTTTGTTGCTTGGTATCACTTGATACTGGAGGGTACAAGTTTGATGGGATTACGTGGTCATCTCTCTTAAAAAATGGTGTAAAGGTTTATCACGTTTTTAACACGTTTATCGCCTAGCCAATTTGTCATAAAAATCCCCCTCCCTTGGGCCCCAGTAAAATTTGTACTTGTTATTTAGATGCAGGTGTCAACCATATACGTCGGACATGGCGCCCGAAGAACTTGGTGATGTCAGTCATATACGGCGACGCGCCGACCAACGTGTTAATGAGTTAATGCATAATCTAATAACGTCAATAAAAAAATTCGTTGCCACTTTTAAAGCTATAACTTTGGTATTTAATTTTAAATACCAAAGTTGATTTTGACACTGTTAAATTTCCTATTTTTACCGACTTCAGAAATGTAATTTTCCCTCTGTCCTAAAAAAAGTGTCGAACGTCAATTTTTTGCCGGAACCTAACCTTGCTTAGATTTTGTTTAAAGTTTAATAATATTTATATAATAACGTGTTCCTATTAGGGTTTCTTTCCCGGTGTCCTGGGATCCCGGTCCATTTTAAGCTATTTTATATTTCTCGGGAAATGCCTTGTCCCGGGAATTTCCTGGATTTAAAAAAAAATTATTTTTTTGGGCTAAGATCTTTTTAATACTATTATAACTTATCAGTATTTATTAGTATAATTATCTTTACTAACAGTAAATTATGGAAAAACTTTATTTTTATTTCAAAATATTTTTTCTCTTTTAGTATGGCGTATGGCCCGGTCTCCGTGAAAAATTAATATCTTTAAAATACGTTAAGTTTTATTTTTTTGTACTCTGGAAATTCGAAGCAAAATAGCTCATAAATGAAATTTTATTGATAATAACGATGTTTGTTTGCTGCTGGATGCTTTCAAGACAATTTCACCTACATCAATAGAGACTGAGAGAGCATTTTATGCAGCAGGACTTTTTGTTAATAAATTAAGAAAAAGATAAATTGACCGAAGCATAGATTACCTTTGTGTTCTTAAATCACATTACAAAAATTCATTGTAAAAATATATTATTGTGTTCATCAATATGAAATTGCAATAGAAAGGTTATATTTTCCAAATGTATGTTTCTCTCACTAATAGTATCTATTTAATTATTTATAATAATCATGGAGCAAAGTGTATTACATATATGACTTGGAGTTGTTTTTAAGTAATAAACCGCTCCCTTAATTTTTTGGGTTATTTATTTAAAAATAGTGACAAAATTTATTACATCCCGGGATTCCGGGAAATCCCGGGATTCCGGGAAATCCCGGAATAAAGGCCGATTTCTTCCCGGAATCCCGGGACAAGCAAAATGTTCAAATATGAGAAACCCTAGTTCCTATAGTAGAAATAAGCAATAAAAACATTTTTCAGTTTAGTTGCTTAAAGGAACAGACGTATTTTTTCTAATCGGACACTTATTTTGGGATACAGAAATTTCATGGTGTGGAAAGTTATTTTGGGACAGAGGAAGTATGTAATGGTGGATATAATTATTTTATAAAATAAGAAAAACAACTGTTTTTAAATTTTGTTTATTGTATATAAAATAAAAAGGTAGGGTAGGCCATGAAAACATCGAAACAATACCATCTAAACAGTTTTTTTTTTTTAACAATAAGCCGTTGTTTAACAGTATCAGTATTTAAAATAACTGTCAATTATCAACATTTTTAAATCGCCTTGAATAGGCACCAAACTTATCTTTCGTCGCCTGTTTTCTAATATTTAATTCTACGTTAATTTAAATTTAATGGTATTGTTATTAAGGAACCAAATACAATGTGAAAAACAACAAAGGACGACGCCTTATAGATGACGTACTCTGAAGTTGGAAGTGATTTTTTATGGATCATATGTAACTTAAAGTTATACTATTGTATTTTAATTACAACATAATCAAAAGACTAATCAGTGGTTTTAAATTAGTGTTCATTAGTTGGTAAATTCTAATTTGTATATTCATTTAAAGTATTTCAGTAACTATAAACGGTTGCTTACACATAAAGTAAATATTGTGTCATGATTTTACCATCGCCTGTCCTTTTTAATATTTTCTATACACTAAAATAATTAAGAATATAGTTGTAACTTTTTCATTTTCACTATAACTAAATTAACTATTATATGTATATTTGAAATTAGAAAATGAAGCAAATTTATAAATGTCATTGTCAACTGTATACTTTATAGTAACCATAAATAAAACAAGTTTGTGTTATAACTTTATAGCTGGTAAAAAAAAAATTCATTGACGTCAATAGATTCTACACAAAAAATGTCAATTAAAAACAAATAAACGTTATTTCAATACCAATATTAATAAAGCAGTAGATACTAACATGACAAAACAAACTTCTTTTTAGAAGTTACTCGAAAGCGTAAAGTGATTAAAAACATTTCGTGGTACTTGTCTGTTTCGTGAGAGCCAATAGCAGTAGCGTACGCAAGGGGGAGATTAGGGGGATAAATCCCCCCCGAAAATTTGAAAAGCACTAAAATTATAATACCGCATTTCTTAATTGAGCGACAGACTGCTTTTCCATACGTATAATATATATTATATGTTTGTATATTTTACTTATAAATGCTATTTTTGGGTACTTTTGACCTTGAACATTTTAAAAATTTAGCCTATGGCGCTGTTACCCCCCTGGACTTCCGCAACTCTTCTTGCAACTCACTTTTTGTGTCTAGCCCCCCTATATCATTTTCTAATTTTGCCATTACCATGCCCCGTTTGAAATTAGTCAATATTATTTTTGCAAATTAAAACCATATTTTTCTGCATACGCCTCTGGCCAGTAGTGTCTATTGTCACTTTTTGCCAACCATTCGCTGTCGTTGTATTTAGTATATTGCCTTCATTTTTATTACTTATATTTAAAAAAAGCTATAACGAACCTTAAACCTGACCCTCTTTCACTGATCAAATACATTACGGTCAGGTTTGAGGTCGTTTAAAGTTTTTTTTTTTCAAGAATACAAACTGTATTTGTGAACAAGTGACAATAAACACTACTGGCACAGCTTAACATCTTATGTGCTGTGCTACTGGCTCTAACGAAACAGACAAGTACCAATTTCGTAAATAGTTCTAAATATATCTTATCCAATTTCACATTTCGATAATTTAACCAGTTTTTTATGCTTAATAATAAACAAGATATCCATATAATTCCATCAAATTTGGACCACCTAGTGCAGCAGATTGTAAATTTGCAAACTGAATTTATTTACATTTTTACTGCTGCATGTTTTTACGAATCCAACCAATATTGATTTTTTATGTACCTACCTATACGTGTATTTTTTTCGAAGTTCATGCAGAAGATTTTATGCAGTTTAGTTTTTTAAAGGACTTAAAACGATGTATGTGTAATTCAACCGATAACAGTTACACATTTAAAATGTAACATATTCGTCGTTGAACTTCTCTCATCAGAGGTCGGTCATCTTGTCGCGCTTGTAGTATTTTAGTTTTTGTAAAGGACCAGACACGCTTTGTGTCTATTCGTTTGTGGGGTTACAACGAATTTACCGGAGGCGGATGACGTCTGGTTGAATGAGTCACAGGTCGCAGGTGACCTCGCGGTGTACCCTGTCGTAACTCTTTTAAAAGATCTCTCCCAAGCCATTGTCTTTCCACTATAGAGCCAATGAAAGTGAATACAACGTTAGGAAATACGTATGTGATTTTGCAAAATTAATTAAGTCAGGTAATTAAGTATCAAGTCGTAAAATTGCATTGCCTTTGTTCGTTCACTTCCTGATCTGTTAAATATAAAAAATTGAAGAAATTGAACTTGTGATTTATGTCAGACGTTCCATTATATTTAAAATTAAGCTTGTGGTTGTGTGCTATTTTATTAATTAGCATTTATTTTATTAAGCGACAGGTACAAAAGTGGTGCAGAAAGCAAGTACAGAATGTTTCAAAATTATCCCTTCATTATTTTACACGAACAACATAGAGGGATGCGCAAAAGTATGGAAACAGACAGATATCTAGAACACCATTGCAGATATAACCAGGGGTTTGGAGCAGTCCAATTTTTTAGTTGCTCCGCTCCAGCTCCGCTCCGGCATCAATATGCCTGCTCCAGCTCCGCTCCCGCTCCGCTCCGCGCTCCAAATATTAATAAAATAAGTTTTTTTTATTTAAAAATTTGTTTTTTAAAACAAAGCTAAAATTTTATGAGATATGTGGAAATGGACCAAAAATTACAATATTTGACCCTAAGAAACAAGTGAAGTTAAATAAATGAACAAATTATTGATCTTCAAAAGATAAAAAAAGAAAAAAAAGTTCTTTAAAATTTTTCAAAATTCAAATACAAAATCATGAAAATTAATATTTAGAAAAGTTACATTATAATTATTTTACTTCAAAAAAATCAAATTTAGTTTATAATTTTATTAAATACTTTACCCATGAGAATAATTCATAACAAAAAAATATTGTAGTTTATAATAGTAAAGTGGAGCAGTGGGGCAATCAAAATTATTTGCTCCGGGCTCCGCTCCCGCTCCGGGCAAAAATCCACTGCTCCGCGCTCCTGCTCCGCGCTCCGCTCCAAACCCCTGGATATAACAATGAAATTTTGTATCTTAGCGTTATGGTATTTTTCGGATTCGATGAAAATATTAAGGTTACAATACGACTTCCGGTTCAACCGGAAATGGACTCAAACTTTGAAATTTTAAATAGAACACCCTGTATGTTTTGTACATTTTTGGATTCTTGTTAATATTAACTTTAAAAAATGTATGGTTATGTGGGTCTAAAGTCAACCGTTTTGGTAAAATTTACATTTTTGTGCAAATTTTGGAGCGATACAGCACTTTAAATTTTTTTCAACATTTAATTTATTTAAAAAGGCAGTAGAATTTCGTTTGAGAATTAGATTAACAATTGATTATTTAACAATTAACACTTTCTCGAAAAAAACAAATTCTTTTAAATTCATTTCCAAATTTCTGTAATTACGCACCCTTCCTTGCCTTCTCTCAGGATATATCTCTATTAGTACATTCGCTCAGCTTCTACACAGTTTTTATGGTTAAGAATATAGCTTCTCAACATGTCAAATTTTTCACTTTTTTTAAATTATAGCAATAATTACTACAAAGACTATCGAATTTCACAACAATAATAGAAAATTCTAAAAAAAGATACCGCAGACAAATGGTAACTGTCATTTGATATTTAATTAGTTGTTTTTTGTTTTTATTTTCATAGATAGCTTGATAAGTGATGTGTAAAATACGACTTTTCTTGATTTTATGACTTATTTATAAAAACCGGTATAGCAAGTAATATCTCATCTAAAGACAGAAAAAAGCATATTCAACTATTCCATAGCCAACATCGCGGCCTATAAAAAAAAAACGAAATTAGGGGTAACATCTCGAAAATGAAATATGTTTAAAAAAAATCTAAAATAATGGTTACATTCTACATAAAAAAGTACCTTAGGCAGGTACAAATAAAATTGTTTTAATGATTAAAACAAAAAAGTTATGAGAGAAAAAGGAAATTCGACATTTTCATATTTCTGAAGCACGAGAAATTTTGTACTTTTAAAAATTGTTTGTGGCTCCTGTCATACTAAGGAATAATTCACCTAATTTAAACAAATCTATATCTCTTATATTAAGCGAGATCCCCATGCTGGAAATGTAATCTGGGACACCTTGTATAATATTGATTGTTGTGCAACTCCAAAATGTAAATATTTGATAAATTTAATTAAAAGCGTAATGTTCTAACTAAAATTTTTACTAAAAAACGAACTTTTCATCCGCGAATTTTGGTAATAGGTAGTGTACCCTTAAAGCCACCTTTATTCTGTTATTGCAGTGGTTCTTAACTTGCGGGGTAGGGGAGCGTCAAATATCTGAAGGGAGGCGCGAGGAGATAAAGGGAAAACTATTTATTGGAACATCAAGTTCCCAGTGTGAAACGGCACGGGTTTATAAACTTACCTGTTGACAAATTAACTGAATAAAAAGTACCTTAATATTTATTTTGTAAACCCAAATACACACCTACAACATTTCATTTAAATATTATCAGCGGTTCTTGAGTTATAAGGGCACTGTTAGACAAAAAGAAAATTCTGAATGTCGGTGAGGTTTGCTACTCGTGTGTCAAACCGCACACAAAAAATTTAAAAACGAATGAAATTACATGGAACATCTTACAGTTTTATTTATAAGTATTGATTACAAAATTTATAAGCAAAATCGTGTGCTGTCTTTTTTTTTTAACCTTTATGCTATCAAAGATATTTATTATGAGTAATAAAAATGGTAAAAATAAAGAAAAACTAAGATTTTGCTTAGACTTTAAACGTGTTCAAGACTTGGCCTAATTAAGAAAGATTGTTATAAAAATGAGAATTAATTTTTGGCTAATCATTAATAATTGTTCTTTTTACGGTCTCTTTATGCAATTAGCATAGCACTTTAGCCACTTTGCGGTTTATTTCATTGCTTTCATTGTGTGTTTTTTCTGCGCTTCCAGTTAGTTTACTGTTTTTTCCATTTTCTTTTTAGGTCTTTGTGCTTTTTTGGCGCAGTCATCTTGCTCCGGCTACTTGTTTTGGTAGTTTTTCATTGTTCGTTCTTTGCATATGCCTAAATCTTCTTTACTTAATTTCTTTTAGTTTTTAAACTTTGTTCATCTGCAAAGTTTTTGAAAAATTATTTAAAAACTTTATACCATTTTACTTGCAAAGGATGCTCGCATTGGTAAATAGAAGAATTTTGATTTTATCTCTGACGGTTTCATAGCCAATACGATAGCAAAAATTACTTTTGTTTTCAACTTTTCAGTTTTTCCCCTATTTTTTCGAAGGAAATGGCCAGTGGTACGTATAACTCTGCAAAACATTTACTTAAGATGTTCTTGATGCAATAAACACAGCCTTGATCAGATTCTAGCGACAACATATTGTGACCCTCTCTTATAAGTCTATATTTGTTTCATTGCTATAAATTGTTCCTAAATGTTTCTCGGTTAAAGCTTATTCTTCCTATATTTCGCCGTTACAAGCAAACAATGCTTTCTTTTTATTAGTTTCTTTTTCATTTAACCACTCCTCAATTTTTAGACAGAAAAATTTATTCCGATTTTATATGCCACATTTATTCGTAATTAATTTTTATCGTGAATAAACTACCCATCTTGGGTGTTAAATTTGTTTAAGTTTATGTGTGTTACGTGAAATATTGAGTTTTGTAGAACTCGTTATATTTTAACTGAAAACACTTGAAATATATCTACTTATTAATAAATGGAGAATCATTTTTAGTTTTTCTTTGGTCTTATTTTACCTGTCAAAGTCGAAAGTTTGCAAAACATGCAAGTGTGAAAACTTAGTCTGCCACAAACACATGTGCGTTTAAGAACTCGGTTGATAACTTGTACTTGCTAGTGTTATTACCAAGTCACAATCAATAAATTTGTTTAGCAGACGTATAATAGCTGCTGTAATTTTATGTTAAATTTCCGACACCGTCTGCATCCACAATGGCTTTAACTCGATTCAGTGGGGGAGTAATGCATTAAAAAATAACTCGAAATAACCGGCAAATACATAATTACATTGTCCCATTCATTCTTCAATGCAGCGAGATTGTAAAATAACACTGGTTAAGAAATAAGAGGACATCTGGAACGCATTTGTGCTTCTTAATGTGTCGCGGTCGTAAGCTTATGTGCTCCATAATAAAATTGGGTTAAAAATAGAGCTTTGTTGAGTTTGGCGTTTATAGCTTTTAAGATTTCAAGTTTAAGGTTGAACTTCTCAATGCGTTTTTTTGTTTATTCCACGTTTTATGTCTTGTAAGTCTTGTTTTAATGGGTAAACAAATAGACGAGTGTCTTCAAACGCTGTGGCTATGTATAGAACATATGCATTTTGCAGTTGCAGGATGTTTTCAGCTGTTTTAAAATTATGGTCGGAAATAGTGGGGCCGCAGCTAAAATTAATATTGAAGATTTTAGAATTGAAAACGTTTTCGCCAATTAGTCGCTGGATTTCCTATACTCATTTAACAGGTTTTTTTTGCAAATTCATGTTTATTTACACTTCTTTCCAAAAAAAAAAATTGTTAGTAAAATTGTATTGGCATTTTATTAAGGTATTAAACACATTTTTAACAACTAATTTACGTTTTAGTTGATCAAGTGTCTTCAAATCGCTCATAGTTGTTAAGCAATCTCGCTTAAAAAATTAAATATTTTGTATAGATGTTAATTGTATGCAAATGAAAGTCCCGAAGAAAATATCCAAATCTTTCTTGCTTCATTAGTGATAAAACAACGTAACTTTGGTTATCTTTTTTTTTTAAAGTGAAACATAAGCAATTTTGTATTTTATTTTCTCCTATAGGTACCGGGTGTCGCGACACCTACAGATTTTTTATTTTAAGAGGAAACGCCTATACAGGGTGCACCACGACCCTGAGATTCTTCGATAGCTCCTTTATTAATGAAAATATCAAAAAATGTTTAATACAAATATTGTGCGAACCTATTTTCTACATAACCTAAAATTATTTTCAAATATACAGAGTGTTTCGTTTGACCGGCACATATAAAAATTTAATTTTTTTAAATAGAACACCCTGTATATTTTTACATTTTTGGATTTCTCTTAAAATTTACTTTAAAAAATGTATAAGATTATATGGGTCTTAAGTCAACCGTTTTCGTAAAATTTACATTTTTATGAAATTTTTGAGCAATACAGCACTTTCAATTTTTTTTTTACAATAAAGTTATTTAAAAAAGCGGTAAAATTTCGTTTAAAATTGAGATTGACAATAGATTAATTAACATTTTGCACTAGCTACATTTAAAAAATATTATACAGGGTGTTTTTTACGCTTGGTCAAACTTGTGAAACTTTAAACATCAATAAGTCATTTTTCTTAAACACAACACCCTGTATATTTTTACATTTTCTTGTAGAGAATTTAATTGTCTTTCGAAATTATTAAGCATGTCCTATACCTAAAGTTAATATTTTTCGAGCTATCTCGATTTTTTTTAGTGGTTCTGTAGAAAATTTTATTTTAAATCTGATAGTGCATTAAAAAAATTAACATGCACAGAAAAAATTTGAAGAAAAATTGGTTTTAAAATTATTTAAGTATTACTTTTTAACAAAGTCGTTGTATTTGATTAGAGAAAACACGATCGCTGAATTTAGTAATTTACAGTTGATAATTGTCTAATTATTGTGTTTTTTTTTTCCGACGAAAAACCATCATATTGTGAGTATTAAATTGAAAATGAACCAACTGCCCAATTGCTTTTGTGAATGTGTATTCAAAGCGTTTAAATTTTATGCCCAAAAAATAATGATTTTTTGTCAAAAAATATCAAAACTTCAAAACACAATTAGAAAAGTTATAAACTTTCAATTACTACAGTGATCGTGTGTGAAAAATAATAATTAATTTTTAAATTGATTTTTCTAAAAAAAATTCTTTGTAGGTTAATTTTTTAATGCACTATCGAATTTAGAATTAAGTTCTCTATCAAAATTAATTAAAAAAAGTGTAGTAAGTAATTTGAAAAAAGTTGACTCGCTAGTCTAATACATTGAAGAAAAAACATTTGAGAGGGGATTTCCTGCGATTCAAGAAAACAAGGTTTATAGGGGGGTTATTTTAAAATAACAGTTATAGGGGTGCGACAGTCAAACTGAATCGCCCGGAATCTTTATTTTTTTTATTTCTTTAAAAACGATAAAATTTTGTCGAACAAATCATAAGTTTAGATTTTATTACTGGTTATAACATTTTTAACGTCATATTGGACTCTTTATTTATTTTTTATTGTACAAATGAAAAATATTTTTCTTGAGTTTTTTTGGAAGTGACTGCCTTGCAGGTTATTGTGGTCAACATAATTTTTAAACAGGATATTTAATACTTGAAAAATATGAATGTTGCTGTTAGTATTCTTTAAGATAATTTATGCAATATTATGTAGTGATGCAAATGTTTCGATGAAGTTAATATGAAATTTATTATTTAAAAAGTTTTAATTATGGTGGCTGTATTTTAGTATCTATATTGCATCTGATATCAGGTATGTGCAACATACGGTTATTTATTAAAAATAATTAGTGGTATTCGTTGTTTTTACATGATATTGTAGCTTGATAATATAAAAGGAAGTATTAAACAATAATTACATTAAAACTACCAAATGTGTCTTCTTTTTCTTTTGTTTTTTCATTTGTTTTAGGAGGTGCACTGGATACACATTTTAGAAACGTTGGCATGGAGAAGAGCTTAATATCTAATTACATATTTATCAATAAAACAAAAATTTGTAAGAATTAAAAAGATTTTCATAAAAAAACGTTATCTAAATTTTGTATAACAGCCACCAATATAAATTAAAAAATTGTTTTCAAAAATAATTTGGGCAAATTGTGAAACATAAATGGAATTAATTATTCTAGTTTTTCTTGTTGTTGATCCAATAAATACTATATTTTTAATACATTTTATTCAGCACAAAACTGGTCAATTTGATCTAGAACGATATTTTTGCCAATAGTGATGAAACCACGGTTTACTACACAGGTTAGGAAGCCTGTCAAAAAATTGGAAACTTTTCAATATAAATTTCCGCTAGATGGCGATAAGTCTAAGAACCGTTCGCCATACATTTTCACTAGATGGCGATAAGTCTTAAGAACCTGTGCTTGCACTAGGCGGGATCTTAATTTTGAACAAAACTGACTTAAAAATTCGGTTAAAGCATTTTTATATACATCCTCTAATTGCTTATAAATCTCGCTGACTAAGTCAAAATCTTGTACACGAACCGGTTCTTCTCGCCATATAGCGATAATTTATGGCGAACGGTTCTTAGACTTATCGCCATCTGTGGTATAATTGACGGAACTAGTTACCGGCCCCAATCGGTTTTATATGGGAGTTTTCAACCTGTGTAGTAGACCGTGGATGAAACAGAGCAATGCTTTTAGGTTAGTTTTTCATACAATTTTTTTTTGTACCGTTGGCCATGTTTTTCAGTCATGCTGTGTTCATCCTCACATTTGCATCTAATTAGCTATTACCCTATCGCTTATCGTGTTAAACAAATTTAAAACAACATACACTTTGAATACATAAATAATAATGCTGACAAATATGGAATTACCAAGTATTTATATTCTCTAACGTCGCTATTAATAAAAATACCACTATAACCGTCTTGACGTAAAGATTCGAATATAAATAGAAACGAATACTCAAATACTCATCAGCTAAATTCGGGTACACTTAATTTTCACATGCAGAAGTACGAACGAAAAGGTAATATTTTAGTTTTACACTGGCCACGCGAACTTATCAGTTTATTACGCTACTTACGAGAAGATTTATTTTCGTTTTCATTTCTACAAAGCACTCTGAAGGATTTTATCGATGTACGTGATAGCTTTTGCGTGTTTACGACTGAAAAATGTCAACGTTGATAGTAACTCCACACGATTATCCGCGGGGGGCTTAAATAAAAAAATAATGCGTCAGCCAGGAAACAAATGAAAGTGCAAAGTTCAAGCGACAGTGCATTTTACGTCAATAGTAATATTATGCGGTGCGTAAAACGTATTAAAACGTAACGTACATGTATCAAAACATTCATAGCCTTCGCGATAACTTCAACAAAATAAACGAATAAATCACCGATAAGGTATCGCGTTATAGCCCACCTACCTATATTAACAAATTTAATCAAGATAGTGACGAACTAGGTGGCCCCAGTTTATGTGTTAAGGACTGAAGTTTGCCGCAGAGCTGAGTTGTTAGAACTTTAAATTTTAAATACAAAAAGAATTGCGAAGTACTACCACCATAGTTTCATCAAATTAAAACAATCAAATGCTAACGAATTTTATAGGGTTACCAATGAGAAACAAAAGCCTCACACCTAACGGTAGAGAGGCGTAAGAATAAAAAGATATCTGTATGATTAATATATTAATATTTAAAGGAAATATGAAATGTATACCTACAATAGTATTTGATATTATGTAATAAAGCGTTCTCAAGTTTTGAACACTACATTCCTAAGACGACCTCTATTTCGTTACACACCTTTTCCATATCTTGGTCGTAGGTCGCTTATCACAAGTTACATCATATCTACTGAAATTTGAGACAGTTTTTGGCATAATTTTTGTTTGAGTCTCTCAATGGGTAGCCAATTTTTACATGAGGACGACAATAAAGATTGTATTATAGAAACATCAGGTCGGTTTGTCCAAATTTTCAAATACTTTTGTTAACTCAAATTGCCTAGCAACCAATGATCAACAGCAACACATACTGTAGTTGCAACAAGACAAAAAATGGTGCCTGTCCACGTGAGAGTAAAATACTCTCGATAGCAGCGTCGCCAAGGATACAGCCAATCGCGAGTTACTCTCAGGGGCTGTATCCTTGGCGACGCTGCTATCGAGAGTAGTTTACTCTCACGTGGACAGGCACCATAGCGACCAGTCATAGCACACGTCAGTCGATGAAAATTCTACGACGTTTGTTTCCAAATCGCATAATCTCCAAGGGAATATTCCGTTGCCTCCTAGATCGCCAGATCTGAGAGCATGCGGTTTTTTCTTGTAGGTGTCCTTGAAGGACCAAGTCTTAGGAGACCCTCCCCCATGAGACTTCGACGGAATTAAACAAAGAATTCACCACGAAGTGTCTCAAACTGTTCTGGACATAATAATACCGTGTGATGGGCGACCAAATAAAGAATGTTTGCAACGAATGGAGGTTATCTTAGGAATATGGTGTTTAAAACTTTGGGACTTTGTTTGACATAAAATCAAATGCCATTGTATATGTTTCATATTTACTTTAAAGAAAGTCCTTTGAGACATTTAAAAATAATAAATATTTAAGATTGCAATTCGCCCACTTCTTTGGTCTACCCTTTACATCTCGCAAATTGGCTTCTTAAACTGTCCAGGAACGCAACAATGCTATTGTTTCGAGCAACATTTTTAAAAAGCTTCGTTTAGCCTAGAGGTCCCCAAACTTTTTTGTCTCGTAGACCACTTGCCATGTTTTTCGGTTTTGGGTAGACCCCCTGCTTACCTGATATTGATTTTTTGCAAATTCATCAACTTTTTTTTACAAAATAAAAACTTACACGCAGAGAAGATAAAAACGTACGCGGGCGGAGCTGCGGGCAGCTGCTAGTTTATAATGATTCTTAAATAGTTTCATATATCAGAAAATATACGTAAACTTAAATTTTAATATAATTTTCATCACGTTTCATGAATATTTATGTTTTAAAAATTTTTACGTAATAGGTACTTAGATATTTTTTTAACTAATGTAGATAGTTATATGTCCTTATATTATAAGGTAGTATTATTTAAGTAAATATCTGTGTATGTGGATTAGTCCATTCATGGAATGCCAAAATTAAAGTCACGACCTGCTTATATGAGATCCACTATCGTTGACCCCCATTTTCATTTCATGGATCCCCAATTTATTTTTTTGCTGACATGGACCCCTTGCAGGTCGTCGTCGACCCCTGGAGGTCGATATAGACCACTTTGGGAATCATTGGTTTAGCCTAACGATCTCACCGAATGCGTGTTATCCTCAAGTTTTGAACTGTAGGCCCCGATTTGCGTCAATTGTCGGACCCCCTTTTTTCAGTCGTATTAAAAATGAGTTGGTTCATTTCACACCATCCTAAATTTTAATATTACAATTTCCAAAACCTGTCAAAAACTTGACCAGAACATTGACAAAAACATACCAGATAATTAACAATAATTACGAAACCTTGTATGCCAAAATTACAAGGTGGTTAACCTTTCCTTATAAGCTCTCATAATTTTTATTATAAATAATAAAAATAAAATTAGTCATAGGTCAATAATCCATTACTAAATATATTTAGCGTAACTTTATACTCATACATATCATTTTTTATAAATAGAAGCAGGAAAGTAAAAGGTTTTCGCATGGTAATTAAAATCCATGTCAAACTTTATCATGTAAAATTCTTCCTTATTTTAATTATTGTTAATTTTTTTGAACATTTTCATTTTCTTTTAATATTGGCAGAGGCTCATGAATTGCGTTGAGTCGACTTTTAATTATAGTTAGTATTCAAATTTGCAACTTTTACAATAATTAATGTTGAAAAAAACAAAATAACATTTAAAAAGTTGGACCACTTAACACTCAATACGTTTATAAAGGACAAACTAGGTGCTTTTTGCCCAATTTTCTTCTTTCTTATGAGGGACTAGTGAAACCCTTGGTTGCAGTTCCAGACGTACGTTTCACATTTATTGCAATCGGTTTTCAACTGCGAGCATTTGAACGTGTATTTCTAATTTGTATTCACCGACTACCAACTAAAAACAAGATTAACAATCAGTTGATGTTTGGAAATTAAAATTGGTAACTTTCCCAGTTCCCTCACTTTTATTTTACATCTAACAGTCACAAAATACTAAAAATCTTACTTGAAAAAGTTTGTAACGATAAAAGTTTGTAGTACCAGAAAAGTTTGTAAATTATTACTAAACTTTAATCTATCTCCACTTGTTTATATTACGAAATGTAAATTCCTTTCGTATTTATTTTAAACTGCACTTATTCCAGGAAATTCTGTAATCAAAGAGGCTGTAACACATGGAATTACTGTAAAAGATCTTGTTGTGACAAAATTAAGTTGGTGCACTTCGTTTGCCCTAATTGTCAGTTCGTGTTAAGTCCATTAGGATCAAGATTCACGACCGTTCGGACAAATAGCAATAATTGTTTCAATTCCATTCTTATGTTTTGATACGATGATATGATGATCCCAGCTAACTAAGCCTATTTGCTCATGTTCAGAGGTGAATAACCGCGACTTTTGTTTTATACAGTCCGGTTAAATTAGTTTCCGGTTGGAAATTATTATGTACGTTATGTAATAATAACATGTCTTCCGTTGTTTTCAACAACTACTGAGGTATATTACTGGTTTGTGGCAGTTTCTCGCCCCAGAAAGGTTTTTTTAGGGTAATCTGTTTCTGTAATACAATAGGTAATCTTCTGTAATGTGGAGTATGCACAGAAAATTTGTATCTACTGCTTTTAAAAAGTAAATTAATCTACCTTAAAATTAAAAGTATATATAAATATTTATATTAAATTGTTTACTTTTTGTTATTTCCTCTTCTGTTTCTTGTTATTGCACACTTGGATGTTATTGGAATTCTTCTTTCTTTTTGAAAGTAGTTTTGTTATTCGCTAAAAGTTTTGTCATTGTTTTTGTAACAGCTGCTATGATCATGAGATTTTGACGTAAAACTCACTTATTATCTGTTATAGGGATATATTACAGTAGAAGCGTTAACTCGGTAAATGTTGACACTTACTAGTCGGTCATTTACGAATTTGTAAAGTAAATGTATTTACAACCAATCAAATGTAAACTTTGACTAGTAAATGCCTACAGTTTCACATCTGAGTTAGTCAAGTATGCACAAAATAAAACGTGATATTCTAAATGAATACTTTTACTTGTAGATGTGAGCACACAATGTAGTAAATATGTTAGCCGCAAATGTATAATTCGGCATTCCACAGAATCCATAAGCATTTTGTGTAATGCGCCGTGGAAGAGTATACTTTAATTATTGCAATACATTTATAAAAAAAACCTTTAATAATCCTTTCTTTACGCTTTATTACTGACCAAATGAATGAGGGTCAGGTTTAAGGCTGCTTAAAGCTTTTTTAATGCATTCCTGACGTGATAATTTGTGCGCAATGGTTAGGCATTCTGTAGAATGCCGAATGATAAACTTTAAACATAGGATACTCACACTCGTGATAAGGGGTGGGCGATATATCGATAGCGGAAGTCGATATTTCGATATCGACATGCCGACATTCGATAATTTCGATTTTATTCGACATTTTCTCGATATCTCTTGGTCATCAGCTTCTTTTTTCAGTTTTTTTAAACTCTTAGCGCTTTCCGGCGCTTTATCGAAATATCAATATATTGAAAAATATCGATATAATTTCGATATCGCACATCCCTACTCGTGATATTAAGCTTTTACTAATCTGCTGTTTGCTGTAGCAAATATATACATTGTCTAGTAAAATGAATAGTAATAGTTATTTATGTATCAACAAGGCCGAAAAAGTACGTTTTGGTCGAGGTGCATATTACATTTTTTGTGCGATCGAATTAAAAACAATTTAAATTTTTAGTAATTTTCAAAATTATAGGTTAGAAACTATGTGACATTCTGTCACTGACAGATGACGGCGTATGTACTGCATTACCGGCCCTCTCCTTAGCAACGGCCGTAAAAGTTCCTTTTTCGGCCGTTGCTAAGGGTAACGGCCTGAAAAGTAACTTTTACGGCCGTTGCTAAGGATAGGGCCGGTAATGCAGTACTTTATGGTTGCTAACGCGTCCGTCAAACAGCTGTTTCTAGTACGATCGCACAAAAACATTTTTATATTGAGTTAATATGTGCTTTTACTAAAACCTAACATAAATGTATGCACTGACTAGTATGTACTAAGTGCATACATTTACTACGCTTTAAGCTTTTACTGCATTATATATACTTAAAATAATTATAATTTAATGTTATTAAAACTATTAAAGACACAAACTGCGGGTATTGTGCTCGTAAACGTCACATAAACAATAAAATAGCAAACCAGATATTCTGAAGTGAATAGTTGTAGATTAGTACCTAGAGACGATTTTTTTGCGTAAAATTTTTTTAATTATTTTGAAAAACTGTGTTTCAACGGTTGGGCAAATCTTTAACAATGTTAGAGCTCTCTTTAACAAGCACGTTATAATATTAATTTTTTTAAGTGATCGATAGTTGGTATGTATTTTATTATCGTTTGTTTGCTTTGTGTATGATTAACTGCAAGTGCAAGGCCAAATAATTTCATAAACTTATTCACCTTTTTATGGAATTTTGTCTGAAACATCCCGCGTATAACTATAGTAATTTTCGTTTTCATTATTTTTTACTTTATGTGTCACACGTACAACTTCAATGTGCTGTATACGGCCTTTAGCATCCTTTTTTGTAGCCTATATTATTAATGTTTTTGGTCATTTGTGATGACTTTATTTATTGCAATTTCGTTTGTATAGTTTATCTTGTTCCCTTTACCAATCTAACCGGAACTTATCATGCAATTTTCGCCAATGAATCAATTTTTAAGCCACGAATTGAACAACATATCGGTAAATATTTCCTGCAAATAATAATGTTGTAATAGTTGCCCTATTTTTAAATTTGTATTATTTTTGCTGTTATTTAGACATATGCGTTATTTCAGTTCCCATTTGTGCCCAAGATGCTGTATGGAGAGACAAATAAATAACAGTTTTTAGGACCACACCATGTATTAAAATAAAATTTTAAAAAGGCCTCTAATTTTAAGTGCTTTACCCTTGAGATTTCAAATTCTACTTTTATTTATTAAAAATGCTCGCCAAATGTTTTTAAGTAGACATTAAGTTTCATTAAATTTGGTTCTGCACTTGTGTAGAGTTGATAGAAAAATGGACTTTTAAAATTTATTCTAATGATAGTTCTGCGATTAATGAGTAATTTTCATTTCAAGCTATAGGTGCTGCAATATCTATATCAATTTTATCTATGTGTTGTGTTATATGTACTAATGTACTTTATTTACACAATTACTATCAATGCAATTTTATGTTAAAATCCAGAAATTCGGCTGCAATACCAACAAAAATTATTGGAAGTAGAAATGACTAACTTAATTAGGCTTGATGAATGATGAATGAATACAATTTTATAAAAATGGTGTTCGGTCTCATGGCGTCATTTTCACTGCGGTTCAAATATTTTGAAACAAAATTAGCGAGTACGATGCGTTGACTTTGCTTTTGTTTTTAGACAAAACTTGTGTGATGGGCGACTATTGCGCATACACAATACACAGTAACGATTCTTGATAAAACTACTTGTAATAATTGAGTTTTACGTATTTTATTGCGTGTTATGTGGATCTATGCAAAGTATGAATTGTTTACATATTTTTTTTTACTTGACAAAAGCATTTTATTAATCTAACCGTGCAGGGTTTGATTTAGGCGATACTCGTTTCAGTGTAAAACGAGGGAATTAGTACATAATTTTAAACTAAAATAATCCACTTAATTCGGACCACTATAGGGAGCTCGCTTATTATAAAAGATAAAAATTCGATTAAATTAGCAACAAGTTACATACATGAGAGCTCAATATGTAGCGACATTCAGATGTTTTAAAAAATAAATAGGTAACTTGATAAAAGCAAAAAATTAAGTTTTGCAAATATCTGAATATAGCCACAATTTGAGCTGTATTGTGAGTAACTTTCTGCCAAGTTAACTAAAACCTTCAATTAAGTGATATTTTTAGGCCCGACTGCATAAAGTTGAACCTGGGATTAATCCCGGAATTAAACCGCGTTAACACTATCACTAGGCAAAGGCGCAGCTTAGTTGGTGCTGATATTGCCTAGTTTTGGGTATTGACTTGTATAATCGGATATTAAAAGTAGTAAAGTGGTACACGCCATACACACATCTACGAATTTAATTGTTTAAAATAAAACCCAACCTTCCCATTATTAGTAATCAATTATTTATATTTAAGTTGGATTGTTTAATAAGATTTATCATCGTTACAACCTTTGGACTGTTGTGATTGCCTTTTAGGACTTAGTAGATAGATATTTGTGTCCACATTGTGACTTACTGTTTTAAATAAATTGCTATTCATTTTCTGGTCTACTTGTGTTCCCAAGTGTGAGTTACGCGACCAGTCCAAGGTCGATTCGTTCTGATTCATACAAAATTGCCATAACCGTAAGATGCTAAAATGCTAAAATAATTAATGCCCACATAATATCAAATACAAACAAAACAATAGAAATTTAAATGGCACAAACTGACATTAATCTGCAACTAATGAGGTAGTTGTTTTTACTTTTTTTTGTTGGTGAGGTGGGTTTGGAGTTTGGATAAACCCTCATTTGAAATGCACGTTTTGGGACGCTCTGGTAATGAAAATTACTCTTATAACTCTTCAATTTGTAAAAAGCATAATTTTTGCTATGAACAAAAAATAAGAAATAATGCTGTCTTTTTTAAGTCTTAAAAAAATTGACGAATAAAAGAATGAAAGATAAACATAAACAACTGAACACTGCAATTGGATACAGAAATCTAGAACTAATTAAATTGAATAGCCTATTATACGCAGATGACGTGGTACTAATAGCAAATACTAAAAACAAAATGCAAAAGTTTGTGAACGCATGGACCGAAGAAATCGAGAACATAAAAATGGAAGTGAACATAAATTTAAAAAAAGTATCATCGTAAACAAAAAGACAATCAGAAAAATTAAATGTAAAAACAATTTACAGGAAAGAGTAATGACATACGAATACTTGGGAAGCATAATACCAGATGATGGGAAATAGATGCTGCATTAACAAATAGAGCAAACAATTTAACAAAAATATATTACTCAATTAACAAAACAATACTAGGACTCAAAGACATTGACAAAAATAAAAAAGGAACAAGTAAACTATGGTATGTATGGCTATACCGGGTGATTCAGTTTGTCTGCCGCACCCCTATAACGTTTAAATTATTGAAAATAACCCAAACAAATCTTATATATTTGAAAACGGCGACAAATTCTCTATTAATTGATGTGCATTTGTTATCTCTACGATGACGTATGTCAAACTCGCGATAGGCAACTGTTTTTTTTTTTAAATTACATAGTATACATGTTTTTGTTGATTCGGATAGAGAATTTAATTCTGAATCCGACCATGTATTAAAAAAGTATGCAGACATTAGAACATTTTCGAGAAAAATCAGTTCAAAGTTTATTCAAATTATAGCAAACAGTCTATTTAACATAACAAAAAACGATATTTTGTAGCAGTACTACACCAGTCTTAATCCGAAGAGACGAGAGTTTTGAAACTGGTCCAGTATTTCTACCAGAAATTCTTCATAAAAAACGTAAATGATTTTTAATGAGACTTGTTTATTTTAATGCACTCTATTTTATTTTTAGAATTAAATACAGTGGAAGTCGGTTATAACGCACCTTTGGATATACCGCGGGACATTTTTGTCTATTTTTTATGTTGACGCTCCCAGCGTGAAACACAAGGTGTAGGGTCAAATTAACACTAGAAATTTTCTTAGAATACTTATTGGACATAATAATATTAATCGTAAATTGTAATTGTTATGTAGTTTAATTTGAGAGTATCTTTTCTGGGTTCGTAATTGTGAAGCAATTGTAATTTTTTCGTTTTTGAATGTTTGTATTTGGTAATATGTGAACAGAGTTTATTTTTATTTTATATTTTCTAAATAACAAATAGAATTGTAAAAATGAGTTGTTCATCCTAAAATATAATAATCTTCAACAATTCTGTTATACCGCGGTTATCATATAACGCGGGTCGGTTACACCGCCCCCTCCCCGCGCAAACCCGCGTTATAACCGACTTCCACTGTATATCTAATCAATAGTGAACATAAAAGCAATATAATCGTTTTGTTATTCTATCAATTTCGCTAATGTTTAAATGATTTGATTAACACACTTTTGTTAAGTGCAGTACAAGATAATCTGTCAATAACTTAAATATATCTCGACAATTAATATCACAACACTTGTAAGATAAACGGGCCATTGATTAATTCTGAGAATAAAATGTGTAGTCATATTCTTTGGTTATCAGCTTCCGGAAGACCCTTGTACGTGGTCATTCAGTACAAATACTCTCTTTATGCGTGGAAATAATCGCTGTGCTACGTTTCCTTCTCTGTTTAATAGTCCTTTGGTTTTATTAGCAACTTGAGATGCTGATCATGCATCAAACTCGTATGTGGTAGAAAAGAACTTGAATAATAAGATTGGAAGCAGCCAAGAGTCATTGTCCATCAACTGCTTTTAATACCCATGATGTCACTATTAAACGAAGATGTAATTGCGGCAAGTTTTAATTTATACGTTCAAACGTATAATGCCCGTGACGTAAATAAAGTTCCATGTTCAGTAACTAAATCGTAGGTATCTGATTTTTTTTCTGTAAATTTTTACAGAGAATCATATTATTTTTCAAATTAGATACGTTATAATGTGGATGTGTGAAAATCCGAGATGGGCTATTAATTATCACTGCAATAAAATAATAAAATAAATCTTCAAGCATTAGTTTACTTCAATCTTAATAGTGCCTTTCCACAGGAGAGTAAACTACTCTCGATAGCAGCGTCGCCAAGGATACAGCCCCTGAGAGTAACTCGCGATTGGCTGTATCCTTGGCGACGCTGTTATCGAGAGTAGTTTACTCTCACGTGGAAAGGCACTAGTACAGTTAAAGAAAAAATAAACAACGACAAAAATTTGTTTTTTCTTGCCGTTTTATCTCCATGATGAAAACTTATTGCCAATTTTTGAACCAAATTTTTTGGTGCTTGTTAGAGGAGCAATTAAAATATGTAATTTTTCCTTCTGTTCAATGAGTATTTCTTAGTGGTCCCAATTAAAAATTTCGTCCTGTGCATTTTTTTTTCACGAAAGTTTTCTAGTTTTAGTATGGGTTTTGCAGCAGTTGTTCTGAAGAGCAGTTTTGGTCAGTTGCCGACTGCACATGGTAAATAGGAATGTGTCAATTTTAATACCAAAACTACACGGAGTATAGACTACATAGATCCAGTTAAAAATTATGTTTTTTTGTCTAAAGAAAAATTATCTGCCATAATTGTATGCCAAATTTTAACATTTTTGGAATAGACATTTTGATTTAATATTTAGTCAATTTTAATAATTCCCGTAAAAAAAAGTACTGTGGCTTTAGTAAATCTGTTAAAATAATTCTGCGGAATGTGTCGTGTTTACATTCAAAGTATCTAATAATTAACACATTTTCATTAAATTAAAGATAAATTGCTTATTTTATTATACATAAATGCTTTAAAATAGATACATTTCATTAATTCAGTTACGTTTTGCTATTAATAAAGAAAGAAAGAAATAGAATGTGTGTGTGTTTTTTGTCATTTGCAATATATCTAGCGTTCGGTGTTATTCTTTTAAAAAATAACTTGCCACAAATTCATTCGAATGGTAAAAAGCGACAAAGTATCAAGTTAACACGAAATTAAAGACAAAATTGACCCCTAAATTGTGTCCAAGTACTGGGTGATCCAAATTCGATGGGATTACATAGGTATGTATCTCGCTTAAAATTGAAGATAGAGGAACGGTTATTTTACCAAAAATGTGCAGTTTTTTGAAACAAACTCTGAACCGTTTTCAAAAAGATTCTATCATTTCCGGTTTTTGGGTTATTAAAAAAATAAAACTGGTTTTGGTCATATTTATAATGTGTCATACCTCCAATATTGTTAAAAATATCGTAAACATTTATGAAAACTATTTTTGGATATTTTTATGTAAAATTTGATGATCCTAAAAAACTTTTGTTTACGCTCGCTGTTAAAAAGTTATGACACAAACTTTTTTTATATGGAAGCTATAGTTGGCTATGGCCTATTTAAATGCCTTTTTTTTCTTATTCCAAATATATAAGGGTTGATGTAGTTATTTTCAAAAATTCACAAATAACAAGGTTTTTTAATTTGTTGTTGTTATAAAGATTTGAACATAAGATAAACAACAATATGTTACATAGCTGATTATTATCTACTATATTGTTGTTTTGGTTACATCTCTATAATGTTAATCTCGACAACAAATTAAAAAACCTTCTTAATTTGTGCCATATGAGTTTTAAAAGTTTTTGCACTTTTTTTTAAATTTTCGGTCTACTATGTATTTGTTTTTATTTAAAAAAAAAAAACTAAAAAACCTTCGTAACTTGCGTATTTTTGAAAATAACTGCATCAATATGCCCTTATATCACAAAAAATAGGGGAATTCAATAGGTCATAGCCAACTATAGTTTCCCTATAAAAAATAGTCTTTATAAAGGTTTTCGATATGATACCAATAACGGAGATATGACACATTGTAAATATGACCAAAAAAAATAATTTAATATCTAAAAAACCGAAAATGATAAAATATTTTTAAAAACGGTTCTGAGTTTGTCCCCTCAACTGTACATTTTTGGCAATTTAACCGATTCTTTATCTTGAATATTAAGCGAGATACCCATGTAATCCCATCGAATTTGGACCGATTAACACCGGTCGATTTTTAACTGTGAGTTGAAAACCATACTTGTGGCACAAATCTAGTGTCTTTAATTAAAATTATAGCAAAATGATGCAGTTTATAAAGCTTCTGCTGAAAAGATTAGAGTTTTGCAACGGGAATAAAATCTGTTAGGATAAAAAAGTCTAAAAGTTTATGAAACAATTTGTCCGTAAATTAGAGTCAGATAATTATAATTTGGGGTAGTTTCAATTTTTGATTTATTATCAATGTATTATGAATAAAACTTTATCAGTCTCAACAAACAACGACAATATAAAATTGTAGTATTCACGTGTGTATGAAACTTAAGAAAAATTTCCTATCTGACATAGTAAAAATAATTTGTAGAATTTGGAATACATGTTAAATATCCCAAAAATAAATTTAAAAAATATTAACTTTGGGACAAATGTTTTCATTTATGTGCAAGTTCTAAAGCCTAGTCCAGATTGTAAACAAATGTTTCGGAACAATATTGAACATGTGCCTGAACAGTTGCGAAACATTGTTTCGGAACAATCTGTATACGTTGTTCCGCGTCCAGACTTAAGTCAGTGTTTCGGTGTTTCTAAACTGATTATCATGTCCAGTGAGGCTATTGCAGGAATTTGTGCTGCCAATTTATTTATTTTACTTAACGGCATGTGGACTTTTTTTCGACTTCGGCAACGGTAACATCAAATGCTCGCGCAATATTTAAAAAACCATCCCTTTTTTTATTTCTATTTTTGTAGTCACCACAGGTGACATCCCACAAACAAGATGAACTGTGGACTTTTTCTATAAGTTTTAAAGTTTTCTCTTGATTCCACATTGTATAAAATATAACCAACAATCACTACCAAAACTCTGTTTGACTGAACCGTGTTTGACAAAAAACTTGTTCAATGTTCCAATGTTTCCCATTTCAACGGGAAACAAGCAACAGGCCTTTTTGTGTTTCGCAACAAGTTCCGAAACAAGCTAGAAACAAATTTGAGCTGTTCCGAAACATCGGGAACATTGTTCATGAACACTGTTCCGAAACATTTGTTTGCAATCTGGACTAGGCTTAAGAATTAAGGACCGTCTAATTTGTATATTCCTCAGAGACGCAACCCACTGCTTCTTGAGTTTATAAAGTTGGATTTATTTTTTGACTCTCTATATCGACTTACCTACGTCTAATTTTAAAAGTTTTAGTAACTTATAATTTAGTGTAATAAATTAACAGGGTGCACCACTTTATTCGGGCCACTATAAGAATTCTCGCCTATTGCAAGAGAAAAAGATTCAGTTAAATTAGCGAAACTTGCATATAATAGAACTTAATCTGTAACGATATTCAGATGTTTTAAAAAATTCATGCACACAAATCGAGCTTTATTATAAGTACGCAACTTTTTGCTAGTGTAACCGAATCTCCATTTCTTATAATGAGCTTGATCTGCACAGTAGTCAGAATCAGAATTAAGTGGTACATCCTGTATTTACAAAGAGTTATTATTTTCGCGCAATAGTTTCAATTTAATTGAAAATTAAAATTGACTTAGTTTGACATTTTAATACAGGAGTAATAATTGCCGTCTTCACCTAAAAGGTGCATTTTTGCAGATACATTGTACATTCTTTTTTTTACGCTAATAAATGTAAAAAAAACTTTAAGTACACTTCATTATGTGAATTGTATAATAGTACCTAGTAATAAAGCGTAAGGTAATCATTCTTTTAACAAACATTATATCAAACAAACAACTTAATAACGAAGGTTGAAAGCAGGAAACGATTAAAAAATTTCACTTTCTTTAATTTATTTAACCAAGCTGTTTTTTCTTGTTACGTTTAATTTTTTTTTAAACCGTGACCAACAGCGCTGCTTGTTCAGTGAACCGTCATTCCAAAAACAAAAATTATTTTATTTTTTAAACGAAATCGATGCATTTAACCACTAAAGAACGATTAATTTGTGTAGTTGTTTAGAAAAAATTATGCTGGATGGCTTGAAGTTGTGTTTCCCACGTAGGTAACTTGTATTTCAATCCAAAAACTGTTAATTTTTACCAATTTAAGAGCGAGGAACGAATAGAAAGTTACTACAATTTCTTGTACTTGGACAATTCATGTACAGGGTGGACCAAATTCGAATGTTTCACGGGGTATCTCGGTTACCATAATAGTGGCTGAAAATTTGATATCGGTCCTTTGGGTTATTTATTTGAGATAAATACGTCTGTGTTATCAGATTTTTTTATGACTTCCCATTTTGGCACTACAGACGAACAATGAAGTTTCAACGGTTTTTGCCAACTTTTAACATACTACTGTTAATCTTTTAAGTGTTTAAGTTTAGCCGTTTTACAATACCACAATAAACAGTTAAAAAATACAAATAAATACATGGATTAGCTTAAAAGTGTAAAAATTTATTTGAATATGACGTTTAGTTGTTTATTAATTACTGCAAACATCATTTGTTTTTGAAATCATGGCAAATTGTGGTAATAAAATTTTCACAAAATTAGCCATATCTTACCAGGGAAGGTCACGATATGTTGTCGCTAGAATCTGATCAAGACTATGTTTGTTGTATCAAAAGCATTAAAATTTAATGATTTTGCAGAGTTATACGTGCCACTGGCCATTTTCTTCGGGAAAATAGGGAAAAAACTGAAAAATTGAATAATAAAAGTAATTTTTGCGACCGCGTTGGGCACCGTCAGAGATAAAATCGAAATTCTTCTATTTACCAATTCGCTGATCCTTTGCAAGTAAAATGGTGCAAAGTTTTTGAAAATATCTTAAACGGTTCCGAAGAAAAATGTCAAAAACGAGACCCCTGCAAAAGCGCTATGATTGACAAGTTGTATAACTATAGCTATGCGACTTGCATAAGCGTTTAACATAGCGGAAACCGTTTTTACAAGGGCCTCGTTTTTCGCGTTTAAGATTTTTTTCAAAAAATTTGCATCATTTTACTTGCAAAGGATGCGCGCATTGGTAAATAGAAGAGTTTCGATTTTATCTCCGACGGTTTCATAGCCAACGCGATCGCAAAAATTACCCTTATTATTCAACTTTTCAGTTGTTCCCCTATTTTTCTGAAGGAAATGGCCAGTGGCACGTATAACTCTTGATGCAATAAACACAGCCTTGATCAGATTCTAGCGACAACATATCGTGACCCTTGTTAGTTATTTTTTGTAACAAATATATAATGCTGTATATTTTTGAAGAGTTTAAAAAATGGTCTTTTATACTGGCATGGCTACTAGGTTTCCCATTTAAAAAAATATATGTTTACTTGATATCACAAAAATCAGGGTCGTTTTTTTTTTTTTTAATTAAGCATATCAATGTTTATATAAAAAAATCTGTATAACATTTACCTACTTCAATTTTTATAAATAAAGAGTTCAAAATTACTGCTTGTAAATTAAGCTACTTTCTATCAGGAATTGACCTTAAAGTTAAAGGGTAAATTGATGACTATAATTTTGTTTAAAAACGACTTGAAACTTTAATTTATCGGTTGACAGATTCTTGATAGTGTTTGATAGAGCTTATGAAACTACGTGATATACTCAAAATACTCGAGTAGTGTGCATTTTTATTCTATTTGCTGTCTCTTAAATTTTTTATGGGTCGCGATAACAATTCATCCAAGTGGGTCAGTTACGTGCTCCAGTTGTAAAAGATAAATTAGAAATAACGTTATATTTTTATATTATTCATATACTCAAACTGGCATTAATAATGCAGTTAGTCGAAAGTAATTATGCCCGTATACAATTAACCTTCACTTTCCGGTTATAATTATGCACAGAATGACTCACTGACGACACGGTGTGATTATCGAAATAATTTTGGTAATTTAATGTTTCTCGACTAGGATTTATTAGCTCATAAAGAAGGCGGTGACCTTTTTAATGATTTTTAGCTGCACCTTATTAAAATTAACCGTTGTTCTCACACAATTTAATATGAATTCAAGTAATTCTAGACGCCGACTTAACTTTAATGCGCAACTAGGTTACAAGTGTAAGTAAAACTGTTGTTCATCATAGTTCCTATGGGAAAATCTGTAAACAATCGTTTTACAATACAATAAGTAGCCTTTTTATGGTTTTAATTGACTTAAGACGCATTGATTAAGTAGTGTTTGAAGGCAGGGTCGGGTTTTACCAATTTTATACTTCGCTTGCAGCTTTATTACCTGGAACGGTGATTTTAACAAGGTCGCTTATTGTGAAAATAAGTTGGCTGAGCAATATTTTTTAAACAATGGAAATATAAATCTTTTAATTATGTTTATCACAACCCTTCTAGACTTCAAGAAAATGTTTAAGAATTTACAATTTTTTGTTCCTTCCGGCATAAAAGTTTATCGTTTTAAAATTGGCTTCAAGTTTACATTAACTTATGTAGGTAACTTTTATGAAACTGTAATGATGAATTATAAATTGCAACTCGCTAAACGCAACTTTGGTAACTTGAAAATGAACAGTTTCATTACTATTGTCAAGATGTGTTTTTTAAATCAGGGACTGAGAACGAAACGAAAACGTTAAAGGAAATTAACCGAAATTTTTGCAAGAACGAAAACGAAATGAATAATTTCTATTACCGGTTTTATCATTGTATACATTTTATTCATTAATCACGAATGCGAATTTACCGTCTGTGCTGCGGGGACTCCCCCTTTGCAGCAAAATATCTTACTTGAAAGAAGTGAGCTTCACTTTTCTCCATAAATGTATTAACAGCTTTATTACTAATACTTGCAATTTAGTGTAGCACAAGTAATGATACAAATATTCTCTATTTCTAAAGTCTGTTTTATACTATACTATTTTTTCGTTTAAGAAAATCGTATACGATTTTCTAGTACGGTGTCAATCAGAAATAAAAAATCTTGAACGAAAAATTCGTACGAAATTACTACGTGCCCTAAATGCGTCCAATTTTAGTATGGGCGCATGCGTATTCAACTGTATCTGACCGCATGTCATTTGTGGGTTAGGTTAACTGAAACAATCAAACGATGTTAAATACTACTTATTACCGTTATCCCTCACAATTTATTTTGTAGGAATAAATATGTAGAATGGAACAAGCGTTAGGTAAATATACGTTAAATTTGAAAATGATTCGCTTTTTGTTCTGTGATCAAATTGAACATTTGACATGGTTACTCAAGGTGCCAACAAAATATGATAAAAGTTACTAAAAAGTAACCAAAATATATTGCAGTTTTTGTACCAAAAAATAGTACAATGTAAATGGTTCATATTTTCCATGCTAAATTCTTGAACAAAATTTTTGTAACTATTAAAAATCGTATACGATTTTTTTAAACGAAAAAATAGTATAGTATAAAACAGACTTAATATGTTGATTGGATCATCAATAAGTAATTTACACTTGATGGGACAACGAAAGGGCGTCAGTTTTAGCAGTTTAAAAATATAACATTTTACGTTGATTATCTATGTTCTATGATTTGTACAAACTACACTAAACGTACGATAACCAGTTTCACACTTACAATTAGTATTCGCTTTGGATTGTTAATAAGCATCAAAAACCGAACATAATTATATCCCAACGAATGCTAAGAAAGAAAAACAAAAAGGTAAATGGACTTTAAAATTCACCACAAACGTTTTATATCTCACATTTATTACCAAAAATACACAATAATTACGCCAAATTCAATTTTATTAAAAGGCGAACTGTGCTGATTAGGTACATATTCATACATACGAAATACCTATTTATAATCCGAATAATCTGGGAATAATAGGGGTTTTATCGTGTTAATAGGGTTACCAACACTGTCATTTTGATATTTGGCGATCGTTCTTCGAAAAGTCTTCTCCTCTGAATTGGGAAAAAGAGGGTGGTGATTAAAAAAAAAGGTCCTCGACTTGGTGACTTAACAAAAAGGTATAACCGATATTAACCTTTAATAAATTTCGGTTCACGAAAACAAAATTTTATGGGTGGGAACGTAAAAAACGAAACACTGGGTAAGTTAAGAAGTAAAACTATACCATTTTACAACTAAATTTGCCATGTAATACGAAATACGAGCTTATAAACAAAACATTACAAGCATAATTTAATAAAATAAATTACAAATTAAGGTTAAACAACAGTATTTTGTTTTATAAATAAACAAACGCACTAAAGCATGGCGTAATTCAAGTGAAATTGTAATTGAAATAATTAAAAAAATAATATTTACGATTTAATAATTATGAAAATGGTGTAAGTCCATTTATAACCAAAAAACAAAAATAGTTAAGTGAATTCTCAAAAAAAATTTTTGCTTAATAAATTTACATATTTATATTTAAATTAATAGAAAAGTGAGCAAACCTAGTAGACTTTATCAGTATTTTAAATAAACTGAATTGAAAACCCTTAAATATCTTGAAACAAAGAACAGTAGACTCACACACCACTTTCATAATAAACGGTCCGAATTAAACGAAGAAAAATGCCATGTTGTTTTTTTATTATAAATCCAAGAAGTTGGTTTGGTTAGCGACGAAAAAATATTTGGAGCATCCGGGCACATGTAAATGAGGCAGACAATACTGTTAATTTTTATTAGTAGACGATTTGTTAGTGTTATGTATATTTCTACATCGTAAAAGCGCTGAAAAACTTGTTTCTAAGTTAATTAGTTGTGATGGTTTAAAATTTTTGAAGCGAGATTAGAAAAAATATCTCACGTTTGTTATAATTAAATTTTATTCTATTAAACTTAATTAGTATTATGTATCTCCAACTACTCATACCCAATGTTAATGTCTTCAGATTTGACGTAGAGTAACTGAGAGAAGGCCGAGTAGAAAGTTAATTCTTTGTAAATTTTAGTGGCACCTTTTTTAAATATTTGCCGAAAACAAAGTCCAGTATTTTAAAATTTTCTTTGTTAGATGCTATTAAATAAATGCCCACTGAAAGGTTACATCTGCTAAAACAAAAAAAAAGGATAGTAAAAATAATTGGAGCATTCGTATACGTCAGAAAATCCTGTTAATTTTTATTAGTAGGCAATTTGTTAATGTTACATTCCTTGCTACATCTTAAGTGTTATAAAAACTGTTTCCAAACTAATTAGTGGAAGCTATTTAAAATATTTAAAGATTTTCAAAGTTTTTCGCGTTTAATTAATGATTTTGTCGTGCAAACTGGTTTAGTAGTTAACTTCTCCATCGTGTCGCAAATAATAACTGTGAAGATGTGTTTTTTTAAAGTTAATTCAACTTCCATTTTTGGACTAACATTATAAAACTGTAAGACGTGGTTATACATTTATTTTACCGCTTGATTGTCCTGCAGCTAAGCGACCACTTCAAATTACTGTGTATACTGTCATTTTTCGCATACAGGGTGCGCCAAATTCGACGGTAAGCATTGGGAAATCGCAAACGGTAAAAGTTGCCAAGTTGTGAAATTATCGCCATGCTTAAAGTTACAGGTATTTATTTTTTTAAACAAAAAGATGACATTAAATAAAAAAATCCGTTTTTTGCTTTTATAAAGTTTACTACACTCATCTTTTCATGTATTCCTAGATACTTAATTCTAGTATTTGTAACGTTTTTCCAATTTCATCCAATTTCTGTATCTAATAATAAGTGACCCGAATCAACGTTATATGCGTTTGCAAATTTATTTTAATAATTCGTCTCAAAGTCAACAAAAATTATGAAAAGCTCTCCTATGAATTAGTATGCTATGAAACAGGAAGGTGTAGTAGTATTGTGATTTCGAGTAGAAAATATTGATAATAATGAAATAATAATATTTATTTAGCGTTTGGCTTTGGCTAATAATTTTACAATTATATAACACACTCATAGTATTACATAACATTAAAACTTTTCCTTTATAATTCTATTGAGATTATGTCTAAACCTTGCAATGTATTAGTTTCATTTTAAATCTCGCAACATAGATCGTTATAAACTTATAATCCTTTACAAAACAGAGGTTTGAGTGCAATTTCGTTTGCTGAATGGCAATTTAAAGCCTTTACAGTTTCTAGTTGGATAATTGTGAATTTCAGAATTTGGTTATATATTCTAACAAAAAAAATTGTAAGTGGGTTAATTTTAAAAATTAAAGTGAGCGTATTTAAAACTATCCATTGTTTGATACTAAGCCACTGTATCTAATAGTATATTACATAACAAGAGTTGTAAGAACTTGCTTTACAACTTTGACATTTCTAGACAAGTGTGCTTTTTGATTACCGTGAGTAAGGACTCACTTACTATGCATGCAGGATGGGTTTGACGTGAGCATACTTTGATCATTTCTAAAAAACTGGCTTTTGCGTACCGTGCGTAAAGATCCACTTACTATGCATGCAGGCTGTACAGTAATAGACATTTACAATAGTGGTCGTAGAAAAAGTATCTCACGTTAGCGTAGTTTTGGTGTACTACAATTAAATATAAGATTATTATCCGCAACATTCTCATTTGCAACAGCTCTAGTACTATTTTAGAAAAGGTATTCGTTATAATTTTTACTCAAATATCGTCGAAGCTACAACTACCTTTAACGTGTCATTGATAATTTTATAGAGATCAGAAAAAAAAATATTACTCTAGTTATAAATAAAAGTTCTATCGCCTTATCGGCGACTTTATAAGTTAAATTAATAAGGGGAAAAAAATAAAAGCGACAAAAAAGTTGTTTAGTCATTAATTACAGTCTTATACAGATACTTTATATTAGCAGTGTTTTATTATTTCTCCAAATCATAAAAGAGTGCCGGTGACCTCTTAAATTCATCTGACCTAAACGTAAAGACCTTGGCGGCTCAACTAATATCTCCTTTTAGTCATTTTTCCGCCCACCACACAACACAAATCGCCCCATATCATATTGTACCTTTTTTCAATCTTATAAAAATGACATCAGCTAATTATAATTGCATATTTATCTTTCAGCGTCTGGTACTTTTACATGAGCGTGAATCATAATAGCAATAATGAATCATTTGCTAAAAATCTAAACAAACAATGTTTGACGTACCGTCGATTATGTCAGCGTTCAAAACATGTTTTTAATGAAGTCACTGTTATTTACTGAAAGTAAAAGCATTTTGATTAAGAGTAGCACTGCAGATTATTTTAAACGGTTCAGACTTCGGTGATTTAAACAGAGAAACAATTTTAACTTTTGCCATTTCAAATAGTTAGTGCTTTCATTGATTATCCAAACTCCTGCACAACCTCTTTAGACCTTTTAGAGGTTGCTGTGATGAAGAAATCTGACGATGTAAAATTTGGTTTATTAACAAATGCTTTTTTTAATTTAGATTTATTTGTAGGTACGCCAGCTGCTATTTCCTTAATTACACTCAAAAGGAAAACTATTTATTAAACTGTTTAGTCATAAACAAATTGCAAAACCGCCTAATTGGTCATGTCTTCTAGTTATCATTAGATATTATATTTTATAGTACTGTTATTAATAACGCATTAATTTATTTATAATCTTGCTGTACTGATTTAATAAACTACTTTACTACTTATAAAATAATTTTAAAACAGAGATAAATGACGCTAAAATTCTTCCTTTTGTTAAATTATTTTGCTGATCAATTCTTTCAATTTTTTTTCATATACTGCAATGAATAAATAAGTCTTACTTTATAACAGAGTGAAGCTGACGGCCGGTTCTAGCGGCCACTCTTATGGTGCCTGTCCACGTGAGAGTAAACAACTCTCGATAGCAGCGTCGCCAAGAATACAGCCAATCGCGAGTTACTCTCAAGGGCTGTATCCTTGGCGACGCTGCTATCGAGAGTAGTTTACTCTCACGTGGACAGGCACCATTAGTCGTTGCGTATCCGTCGTGTCAGCCTTAGAATTAACCACGCCCGCCTAGTTCTATACCGTTTCCTTCTACTAGGGAGCGATAGCTCCGTCATTCTCGATTCGAAACGGTCTACGCGCTGTTGTTATAATTTATATAAATAAAATCATAACTTTTCTCCTACAGATTCTACCGGCAAATCATTTCAGATTTGACTTAATTATGCTTACCTACATCTACAAAAAAAAATTTCATCGAAAGTTATTCGGTTTCAGCGGACTTATTAATTTAAAATCGCCCCCCGCTATTATCATAACATTAAAAAAATCATAACTTTTCTCCTAGAGATTCTACCGGCAAATCATTTCAGATTTGACTTTATTATGCTTACCTACATCTACAAAAAAATTCCATATAAAGTTATTCGGTTTCGGCAGATTTATTAAATTAAAATCGCCCCTGCTATTATCATAACTTATTTTCAAAAATTCATAACTTGGCCTTGTATGCTTGTAGGAGCAAAATTGTTTCAGAAATAGCATCCTTGTAGGTAAGCATAACAAAGTCAAATCTGAAATGCTTTGTTGGTAGAATCTCTAGGAGAAAAGTTATGATTCTTTTAATGTTATGATAATAGCGGGGGCGATTTTAAATTAATAAGTCCCCCGAAACCGAATAACTTTCTATGAGAATTTTTTTGTAGTTGTAGGTAAGCATAATAAAGTCAAATCTGAAATGATTTGCCGGTAATCTGTAGGAGAAAAGTTATGATTTTATTTATATAAATTATAACAGCGCGTAGACCGCTTGGAATCGAGAATGACGGAGCTATCGCTCCCTAGTAGAAGGAAACGGTATAGAACTATTCGGGCGGGCGTGGTTAATTCTAAGGCTGACACGACGGATCGCAAAGACTCAGAGTGGCCGCTAGAACCGGCCGTCAGCTTCACTCTGGTTACTTTATTTACAAAATAATTAAGAAAACTTATACATTAGCATTTTTACATTTTGTATTTGTCGTCTCTTATTCCTATTTTTGTACTGCAAACACATAAAAAAGAATGTGCCTCCGCCTGTTTCTTTGCGTGTGCTGTGTTTTAAACCTAATGCTTGTTTATATTTGTATTGTAAGAAACAGTTTAAACAAATAAAAATAATAAAGTTAAAAAAAAAGACAAAATAAATATTAATAACAACGATTGCTACACATATTTCAAAAATAATGTATCGTGTATGTCGATGACCTTGCTAAATAATAGAAATTTTAAACATGTGGTAGACACACAGTCTTTCTTAAAATGCTGTATTTAAAACAAGTACATCGCTTATTTGTTCCTTGATGTAATGAATATAATAATGATTGTTGAACTATTTTTTAAAAATAATTTTCTTTTTCAGGAAATGGTTCATGCCAAGGACCCTCCGTCGTATTACCTCAACAAATTACGAACATACTTGGATCCAAAAGCTTCTAGAAGTCATAGGGTACGTTATATCAATATTTAAAAATATCGTTGTTTGTAAAATGCAAAATTTGAGTTTGAAATTCATTCATAAGTTAAGTAAGCTTATCTTAATTTTATCCAAGTTGGCTAACTGCCAGATGTTTGATGCGTGTAGGTTCAAGTCAGATACAATTATTGCAAGTAACAGTTTTAGTTTAGTTTTCAACTAAATTCTTAATTCCCTTGTATGTTATGTAATATAGGTATTTTAATTGCAAAGTGTATCGTTTGCATGTAGAGCCCTATGATTTTTTATAATGTAAGCAAAAACCCCAAGAAACCCTCTATCTTTGTAAATAACTCAAAATTGTGCTCTAGCTAGATGATGTATCTCGTTTATTTCTACCATGATAGTTTATTATAAAAGTGTTGTTGGTCCATTTGGGGGGGGGGGATAGGAGACGAATAATGTACAATAGATGTAGTGTGAAATTTAATGCAAGTGGTTTAAGTTTTTCCCCGTAGTCAAAATAAACACTGGATAAGCTAAGGAGTAAAACCGTGCCATTTTACAATTAAATCTACGACTCATAAGCATAATGTATGTAAAAAAGTAAATACATATTGAGAAACAATAGTATTTTGTTCTTGTTCTTATATACAGGGTGTGTAAAAATTGGCGGAAGCGCTACACGTGGCGATGTTCTTGGTAAAATTCTAAGTCGAAAATCTTAATACGAAAATGTTGTACCATGCTTGCTGCGTCTGCAAGAGGTCCTCAAAGTTTTGACATTTAGTCCTTTAATAAGCGTTTTTATTTAATATTTGTTAATGAAAAAGCTGCGATTTGGAATAAAAATAAATTTCGAATAGTATTTTTTCCTAGATATTGTGTTCTTCCTTTCAAAAATTGGTGTTGAAAATATGTAAATCACTGATTTGAATGAAAATAATACATATGGCAACATTGTCATTAGCTGTCATCCCTGTTTTTCTCGTAATTATTTCTAGTTTGTGTTTTACGATACCCAAAAGTTTGTAGCTATGTTTACGAACTGAAGGCTTTTAGTTCGAACAAAAATTGTAAATACCTAAGTAAAAATTGCTGATAAAAAAATGTCCAAACGCAAATCAATGTATGCAATGTTGCCAATTTTTTTTTCTTTAAATGGTTCCTGAGGCCATAGGAAGCATGGTACAACATTTTTGTATCAACGTTTTCTACTTAGAATTTTACGAAGAACATCGTCACGTGTAGCGCTTCCGCCAATTTCTACACACCCTGTATAAACAAAACCAGACTAAAACAGCGTAATTCAAGTGATTTTGAACTTTGAATATTTAAAATTTAATATATTGTCGAGTCAATAATTATGAAAATGGTGTAAGTTCATCTATGGCCCAAAAACATAAATATTAGTTTATCGAATTTTCAAAAAAATTATTTGTTTAATAAATGTACATATATTTAAATTAATAGAAATGTGGGCAAACTTAGTTGCCATTGTCAGTATTTTTAAATCGACTGAAATGTAAACCCTTGGCTATCTTGAAACCAAATATCATGAACTTAAACTACCTCATAATAAACGGTTCATATGCTAGTCGAGCGAACATCAACTTTTTTTAACATAGTAGAGGTAGAGAAATTTATTTTGCATACGATTATGTATTAAAAAAATGACCATAACATAAAATAACCTGCGAAAAAATTGTTTGCAAAACCGTAGTAATTTGTGAATCTGGCAAACAAAACAAAGCGTTTCTGTAAATAACATATTGTAACCGCATTTAGAATAAAATTCTCTACCAAAATCAAGAGTAATGACTACACAATGTAATTTGCAAAAAAAAATTGACCATCGCACATATTTATAATATTTGTACATCATCTTGTGCAGAATTTTGAGTAATTTACAAAAATATAATGTTTTTTTTTTGTTATCACAAAAGTTATGTAAGCTTGAATTGAATCGAATGTAGGATTGAATCATCCAGTATATAGTTTAATACATTGTAACAGAAACATTTGATCATACTACAATATTTAGAGGTTTATCTTAGGCAGTATGTTCCCATCATAAATTCTTTTGGCACTGTGGATTAATACAGTTGTTAACATTGAACATTTTATCACAGCAGGCTGTCATTAAGCCTTTATTGTAACTTAATACCTTATTATTACGCGCAATTACGTCATATTCGCCACCCTTATGTGACAAAGGGTTATGATGGAGTGTAATCGGTTATATACAAGCCAACAATTTACAGTTTACGCTGACACGTGTATATCCGCAATGGTAAACGTGAATAGCTCACTCACATGAGTTTTAAATTTTTGTTTAGCCAACTGGAAATCCTTTTTTGTGGGAGTACACATGTATTTATACTGTAACGTACAAACAAATTATTCAGCAACACAACAGCTGAATGAAAGCGCTCGTTTTGAATTCCAATTTTAAACGGTGCGACGCCAGAGTTCCGTATTTGCAACAAAAAGTACATCATATAAACTCTTTTCCATATTAATTTCTAAAATATGCATATTTTCAGTTAAAATAAAGTACGTGTGGTGTGTTTTGGAACCATTGAGCACTACTGAATTGATATTGATGTAATAAAAATAAGATTTTAACCACTCAGGGCCGGCCTTCTCTATAAAAGGGTCCAAGTGCAAGTAATTTTTCGGGGCCCCCAAAAATTTTTTAACGATAAAAGTCCAACATATTTTTACGAAAAATAACATTATCCAAAATTTGAAAAATCACCAAAATTTGTTCAAGGGGACTCGGTTTTTAATTTAATTAAAAATGTTCATTTTTGTTTTGTTTTTTGTAGTTTAATTATTTATTTTTTGTGGGTCCCGTGTACGTGCATTGTACCCGCTGCACCCTCTCTGTGGCCGGCCCTGTAATCACTGCCTTAAAAACTGAACAGCAGTGGCGTAGCGGTTGTGCTTTGCAAGAGAATATGTTTTCATATGGAGCTACATCAAATAATATATTTTCAAAATATACGGCTATATAAAAACATGACCTAACTGCATGCACATTTAATAAATAATGATAGACTTAGTTATGACTTATAATGTTCCAAATTAATAATTTTTTAAACAATTTTCCATTAAGTATAGAACAAATTTTCGCTTTTAACAATCTTAAATATTTTTTGATTCATTCAACTATTACAAAGTTTTATTTATAATTTAACGAAGCGTTTGTAGCGTTGAAGCCAAAGAGTCTTAATAGTCTAAATTTTAGACTCTAAAAAATAGTAACCTAGGAATACTATAGGTATTTGAAAAAACTATTGTAAAAACACGATGAGTACATTTTCTTTACACATTTTTTTTTTAATAAAAGCTAATAGCTTAATTAAGGAATATTGACCTTACCATCTGTAAAAAACATGTTTAAGTAAGAAATATTTCATTTTATTGCTTTCCGTATAAACTATCGTCGGCGTATAAGACGATTCTTAAAAACAACAAAATACACCAAACAATTGGGGGTCGTCTTATACGCTAGATTAAAAAACAGAGAGCTTGGTTTATTGGATAAATATTTAGGTAGTTGTAATACATAGGAGAATTGTGTAACATAAATTTATTTAAAAATATACAAAAATATGTATAAATTTTACATCAAAAAATTATTTTATTTGATTATGTTCCCGATAAATACCATCATAAATTATAACTGGAAACAGGTAATTCCCCTATTTTCAGATTGTGTTATATAACCAAGTGAGCTAAAAGCATGAAATGTAGCCTGAACATTGAACATCTTATATACAAGTCGTCTTATACGCCGGTATATACAGTATTTTATATAATATTATTTTAAAAAAATCTAGCTATAGAAAATATAAATTGTATGTGAACAGAACAGGATTAGTTAGTTTTTTTTTAGTCCTGAATGCTTCCCTATACAAATTTGATACTAATCGTAGTAATATAGTTTTTCAACACAAATCTAATAGCAAAGCAGCTCCAAAAAATGAAAGAAAGTATTGAATCACTACAAATTTATATACTTTTATTATTAAACGTACACAGTGCTTCCCAAATGTAATCGTACCTACTACATTGATCAATAGGTACATTTAATGTCCAAAGATTAAAGTTATTACATAAGAACATATTGTCTTGTAATTTATATAACTTTTATTGATAATTATTGTTTAATTTTTTAACAGAAAAGAAAAATGGTGGGAGATTCCACTTCGACGCAAGTTCTTAGGGATTTAGAAATTTCACTTAGGACAAATCACATAGAGTAAGTTTTTAAACTGTCTATTAGATTTAGATATATGAAGAGTTTTTAATTAAATTATGCATTTTAATTTTTTTTTTTAACAATACATTAATTTGCAGATGGGTGCGAGATTTTTTAAACGACGAAAATATGGGCCTCGATGTACTGATCGACTATTTAAGCTTTAGACTAGGAATGATGAGACATGAACAGCGTATTAACGAATCTCGAACTGCTTCTGAGGAGCGATTAAATCCTACAACACAAAATCAACTAGTAGCGTTGCACAATTTGACAGTAGAGAGACAAAATGGACATGTTAGGCCTTCAATAGACATGTCAGATAGTCCTAGCATACGCAGAAGATCCAAACATGTTGCTAAACTCAACATGGGCGAAGCTAAAGATGATATTCATGTCTGTATTATGTGTATGAGAGCAATTATGAACAATAAGGTAAGATGAAATATATTTATGTTTATATGAATTTAAAAAAAAACTATAAAGCTAAAAATTTTGTTGATATTGAATTAAAAATGATACGGACTTTAACAAAATTAACAGTCCAATCTTATTAAGAAAAATCCATTTAAAGATCATTTATTATTTTTTCAGTTGTTTGTATCAAATGTTTTTTGTTGCAGTATGGATTTAATATGGTTATACAACATCGAGAAGCGATAAACTCTATTGCCTTAAGTTTAAATCACAAAAGTTTACGTACAAAGGCTTTAGTTTTGGAACTTTTAGCTGCAATATGTTTAGTAAAAGGGGGCCACGCAATTATTCTTTCAGCCTTCGACAATTTCAAAGAAGTCTGTATAGAAGCACATCGATTTCAAACGCTTATGGAATATTTTGTTAATTTTGAAGCTTTTCACATAGAATTTATGGTAAGTAATAAATATATTTGACTTTTCACAAAGTGTGCGGGGCAAGATGATCATGCAACACTCAAAAATCATACAGACCCTACACTGTACCACTTTTTTTGTCAATTTGTTATGGCATACATCATTGCATTTATATTAAACATGCATGGTTTAAACAAGACGATGCCCTGGCACACACTTTAAAAACTTTAATTTTTTAAGGGAATTTTTTCATAGTTATGGATTTAATTTACTCTTTGTTACAGGTTGCATGCACACAATTTGTAAATATAGTGGTACATTCGGTTGAAGATATGAATTTTCGCGTACATCTACAATACGAATTTACAGCTTTAGGTTTAGACGAGTACCTCGAACGGTTGCGGCTCACGGAAAGCGAAGAACTGCAAGTGCAGATCTCAGCGTATCTTGACAATGTTTTCGATGTTGCCGCACTTATGGAAGACAGCGAAACCAAAACTGCTGCCTTAGAGAAAGTAGCTGAACTAGAAGACGAATTAGGGCAAGCCCATGATCGGATGCATGAAATAGAAAATGAATCTCTGACAAAATTTGCTGAATTAGAAACAGAACTGACTAAAATGAGACAAGAAAGAGACGAATTGCTTGAGAGCCGGAGACAGGTCGATGAAGAGGTTACAACTTTGCGAAGAGTTGTTCAGCATCACGAACAAGAATCGAAAAATAGACAGTCGTTACTAGAATCAAAAATGTTGGAACTAGAAAGTCTTTCCAAGAGTTTGCCTAAAGGAGCAACAAGTATGTATTTGTATTTAATTAAAATTTTTATTTATGTAGAAGCTTCTTGCTACATCAGAGCTGGTTTGTGGGGCTGTGTGCAAATTTAAATTTGGAGCTAAAAAAGATAAACTTTTATTTACTAATTAAAAATGTATTATTTTAAAAATTCCATTATTAATTTATTATTTAAAAAAAAAACAGCACTGAGCCGTGTTCAGTGCACATCTTACACTTCCCTTTCGCCAGCTCTGAGCTACATACAGACATTTGTACAGAGTGGTCTATTTTCGATGCCCATACAGGGTATCTCGGTTATTAGCAGAGATAGAAAGAAACTAAGTATGTAGTCTCGATTTATTTTTTCGAGAGAAATTCATTGCCGCAAACAGATTTTTGATATCTTTTTTAATTTTCGAAATATAGCCAAAAACCGATTTTTGGCACTTTTCAAAAATGTTAAATATTTCGCTTAAACAAGAAGATACAGAAAAACATTTAAGACATTTTTGGCATGGTTTTTTGTCCTTAATAAGATAGCGATGTTCAATTGTTTTTTTACTCATATCAATACCGATATATTACACCTAACTTTCTTATTTTAAATGGCAACCATAAGCAAATTATATATATATATTTGAAAAGCGCAAAAAATGATCTTTCAATTCATGTCAAAGCAAACTATGGTTGCCATTTAAAATAAGAAAGTTAGATCTAATATATCAATATTCGTATGAGTAAAAAACAATTGAATATCGCTATCTTATTAAGCACAAAAAACCATACCAAAAATTTTTTCATTTAACATTTTTGAAAAGTGCCAAAAATGGTGTTGGCTATATTTCGAGTATTACAAAGGACATAAAAAAAATGGCAACCATAGTTGGCTTTGACATGAATCGAAAGCTTATTTTTTGTGCTTTTCAAAAATATATAATTAGCTTATGGTTGTCTCTTAAAATAAGAAAGTAAGGTGTAATATATCGGTATTGATATGAGTAAAAAACAATTGAACATCGCTATCTTATTAAGGACAAAAAACCATGCCAAAAATGTCTTGAAGTGTTTTTCTGTATCTTCTTGTTTAAGCGAAATATTTAACATTTTTGAAAAGTGCCAAAAATCGGTTTTTGGCTATATTTCGAAAATTAAAAAAGATATCAAAAATCTGTTTACGACAATGAATTTCTCTCGAAAAAATAAATCGAGACTAAGTACTTAGTTTTTTTCTATCTCTGATAATAACCGAGATACACTGTATGGGCATCGAAAATAGGCCACCCTTACATTTTTGTGAGTTACAAAGAATTAAAAAAATTTGTTTTATCTCAGAAATATTTTCTCATTTTTTAAATTCCATTTTTGAAATGAAATAGAATACCACCTAAAATCGGGTTTCCCCCCATTCATTCTTAATTTAATTTATGATTAAAACATCACCTGCAATTAATGTGCAGTTGTATTTATTAAAAATTATTTTGTTTAGAGCTTTTTTATTTAGTTAATTATTTTTATCTTTACTCTTTTCTAAATATTGTGATTTAGTACCTTAAAATTCCCACTCATTGTTCTTAATACATTCTAAATTGAAAGTGTTCCAACGCCAATAGCCCTCAGTTATATGAATTTCTACAAATTCTATAACACAAAGTTTAAAAAAATTTCACACTGAATTATAGCTAAAAATTTTCGTTAAAATTCTATGAATTTAATAAAGTATTTGTATTACAAACTGGGCCTTAAAAATACAAGTGATAGTTATATAATTTGATAACATAACATTTAAATCTTCTTAACAAAAGTGTTTAATATCATTTAATTTCCATTTTTGTTCTCATAATTTTTTTTAATAATATGTTCCTTTATTTAGTCTGTGGTTTTAACACAATTTTTTTAGTTCCAGGCTTAGCCGAAATCCTCCAATTGACACCTCCAGGCTCGAAGTCTTCCAATGATATCAGTTATCAAAACTTCCCCGTTACACCATCTCCTACACCTGCTCCGCCTCCACCACCCCCTTGTCCGCCCCCACCACCAAGTAAAATACCATCAGCTCCAATACCTCCACCACCAGCAGGTTTCATGCAAGCTCCTGATGGTGCCATGACGATTAAACGTAAAGTGCAGACCAAGTACAAACTTCCAACTGTAAACTGGATAGCTCTTAAACCAAATCAAGTTCGTGGAACCATTTTTAATGAACTTGATGATGACAGGTTGCACAATAGCATAGATTTTAATGATTTTGAAGAACGGTTCAAAATTGGTACCATGGGGCCCTTAACCAATGCAACAAGTGATGTAGATGGATTGTCGACTTTCCCTAGTAAAAGATTTAAGAAGCCTGAAAATATTTCATTACTGGAACATACTAGATTAAGAAATATTGGTAAGTATCAATAAACTTTACTCGTTTTACTCCTTTTTTCCACATCTGTCTGCTCAGTATTTCGTTTACCAATATTTTCTTCAATTTCAGATTTTTTTTTATTGTTCATTTGTTTTTATAACACAATATGAGAAAAAACAAATGAAGGTTTACAGCTTAATACCAGTTTGTAATAATACTACAGAAGTCATTTGACATTATTTTAAGAGCATTTTACAGTATTATTAAAAAATTTATTAAAAATCTAACTTTATAATTAAGTTTTTTTTTTTTTTTTGAATGCGTCCGTTGATGATTAAAGGAATTTTTGAAAAGAAAGTCTGGTTTTACAGGACGAAATTAATAACCCATTTTTATTTTATTGCTATACTAACATGTTTCGACTAGGTGATATCCTAATCTTCTTCAGAGTAAAGTTGTCCAATATATCTAAGGTTAAGTAAGTGTTAATTTGAAAAACACGTCAAAATTTTGTAAAAAAAACAATGTGGAAAATTTTAAAAGGCCGTAACTTAATCAAATGTGCAATATGTATATATAACGGCCTTTTAAAATTTTCCACGTTTTTTTACAAAATTTTGACCACGTGTTTTTCAAATTAACACTTACTTAACCTTAGATATATTGGACAACTTTACTCTGAAGAAGATTAGGATATCACCTAGTCGAAACATGTTAGTATACCAATAAAATAAAAATGGGTTATTAATTTCGTCCTGTAAAACCAGACTTTCTTTTCAAAAGTTCCTTTAATTTATAATTGAGCATCAAATATTTAAAATAAAAACACCATAGAAAAGGAATTATGGATAAGCTCTAATCAGTGTGCACATACAGGGCGAGGCATCACTTATGACACCTCCACATTTTGTTATTGGAAAGAATTATTAAAAAAAGTTTTAAATAAAAGTTGTTTAAAACAGTATTTCCCAAAATATTGTCATGTCAAATTTTTGTTTTCTTTTGTTTTTTAGGAGTTACTGCACCATATTTGTTTTTTTTTTAATGGCACCATACATATTTTGTTATACTGTTTGAAAAACATTTTCTTTCTCTTTTCAACGCACTAAAACGTTTATACCCTTATACAGGGTGGTGCTTTTTTCGATGCTCACCATTGCTATCTTGGAAACGGTAAGAGATACAAGGTCGGTTAAATTAGAGAAAAGTTGCACATTTTTATGGCCATTGAGAATCTAAAAAGAAATCCTGGATATTTTGATTCGTTTTTAATTTATTACAGAAAAACTGAAAAACGTGATTTTAGAAAAATATTATTATCTTCCCTACCATTGACGCTATTTCATTTAAACTTGGTAACGTTATGTTTTTGACCGTTCTGGGTTTGATGGCGTCAACAGAAATTTTCTAAGCCTTCTAGATTTCAAGTTGCGATAGTCAACTTTTTTATTTCTTATGGCCGCCATATTGGATTTTTACACCATCAGACAGACAAAAAAATTAGCTTTTCAGATTGGTATCCAACATACCTTGTTTCTTTCAAAAAACTTGTTGAAATTTTAAAATTTGTGTAAATAATTCATAAAATCGAGAATGCTCTGAAAAACAATTGAAACTATGAGATAAATAAAAGCTACAGAACATTTAATTGGTCTAATGATAACGAAATGAAGATTGTTGGAAACATATTAAGAAGCTATGTTAGGCGAATTGCCATTATTAACAATTCAAAATCATCAGTAGTTTCAGCAAGATGGAGCTGGTCCTCACAACGGCCGCATTGTAAAAGGATATTAATTTAGATGTACGCTTTCAAAATTCATGACTTGGTACTTTTGGTCCTGTTCATTGGCATCCGCGATCGCCATCTTTAACGCCTATGGATTCCTTTTACATTGATGTTGTTTATGCAACCCTAACGGAAATATTAAACTTCTTCGTCGCAAAATCAAAAATGCTTTCGACTATTTCGAGACAAACTATCCTAAAGGCAGTGGACGAAATGAATTTGAGGACTAACCACTACATCATACGTACATAACGGCGCGCACTTTAAACAATTTAAATAATTATTTATCTGGTGTTTTAAATTTATTGCCATTTCGTTATTTTATTAGACCTATAAAATGTTGTGTCACTTTTATTTATATTATAATTTCAATTGTTTTTCAGAACATTCACGGTTTTATAGATTATTTATACAAATTTTCAAATTTCAACAAGTTTTTTGAAAGAAAAAAGGTATGTTGGATACCAATCTGATAAGCTAATTTTTTTGTCTGTCTGATGGTGTAAAAATCCAATATGGCGGCCATAAGAAATAAAAAAGTTGACTATCGCAACTTGAAATGTAGAAGGCTTAGAAAATTTCTGTTGACGCCATCAAACTCAGGACGGTCAAAAACATACAGTTACCAAGTTTAAATGAAATAACGCCAATGGTAGGGAAGAAAATAATATTTTTCTAAAATCACATTTTTCAGTTTTTTTGTAATAAATCAAAAACGAATCAAAATATCCAGGATTTCGTTTCAGATTCTTAATGGCCATAAAAATGTGCAACTTTTCTCTAATTTAACCGACCTTGTATCTCTTACCGTTTCCAAGATAGCAATGGTGAGCATCGAAAAAAGCACCACCCTGTATAACGAAATTTAAAAAAAAATGCAAAAGATCAGTTTGGTTTTAAAAGCCTACGGTATTAATTGATTTACATGAGTGGGCCTTGAAAATGATGCAAAATGGTAAAAGATTCTAAAAAAAGTTAATTAGGTTACAACGGCTATCACAAAACTACTGTAATGCATTTTTTACCGTTTTGTATCATTTTCAAAGCCTACTAATGTAAATTAATTAATACCGTACGCTTTTAAAACCAAACTGTTTTTTTGCAATTTTCTTAAAAATTTTGTTATGTAAGGGTATAAAAGTTTTAGTGCGTTGAAAAGAGAGAGAAAATGTCTTTCAAACAGCATAAAAAAGATGTATGGTGCCGTTTAAAAAAAACAAATATGGTGCCGTAACTCCTAAAAAAACAAAAGAAAACGAAATTTGACATGACAATATTTTGGGATATACTGTATAAAACAACTTTTATTTGAAGTTTTTGTTGATAATTCTTTCCAATAACAATATAAGTGGGGGTTTCATAAGTGATGCCTCACCCTGTATCAAAATTAACCCAATATTTTTAAAAATCTCATTCTACCCATGTAGAGCCTTGAAAATGTTTAAAGAAAATTTTAAAAAATTGTTTAATCCAGACCTGTTTATTGAAAAAAAAACGTACGATCAATGTATAAGTTCCAAACAAATTAAGGCTCAGTAGAAATTCATTCCTTTTTTTTTTCATGGTCACAAAATTTTTTGGAGTGCCAATTTTGACATCCATGACACATATTTAGCATTCTTTCCCCTTGTTACTGAAGTAAATTGCCTGTTTTTGCACATGTCACCTCTCCATAACTACATCTAAACATATTTTTTAGCTATATCCAAGCGAAAACTGGAAATGCCTGTAGAAAAAGTGATAAATGCAATTAACACATTAGATTTAAATCAGTTGACTTTAGAAAAAGTTGAATTGTTACAAAGAATGGTTCCTACTGAACAAGAATGTAAAGCTTATCGGGAATATGTTAACGAAAGAAAAAATATTAACATATTAACGGAAGAAGATAAGTTCCTTATGCAACTAACAAAAGTTGAAAGAATTTCTGCTAAATTGTCAATTATGAGTTATATTGGAAATTACTTCGATAATTTACATCTTATCACACCAGTAAGTATTTTATTTAAATTTTTGTTTTCTATTTTATTTTATTTTAATGATTTTGGATTTTATAATCTATGTTAATAGAAAGTATGCCTTCGCTAATTTTTGCATAAATCGAATATTTAGGACCTAAATAAAACGTTTTTACTGATGATAATTTTTTTCATGTGTCCCTTCATATACAGGGTGTCCCAAATATAGTGAACAGCATGGGGATCTCGTTAACAGTAAGAGATACAGAGCTGGTTAATTGGGTCAAAAGGATCTATGATTCAAGAGCAACTGTTCTATGGAAAAAAACTCGAAAAAAATCAATAGTTTTTGCGCTATTGATGAAAAACAAAACACATCAGGTTTTTAATTTCTGCTTATAACTTGCTTAATTGAAATCACACTCAAAATATTATTCGACATTATTTGGGCACTTTTTTGCGTAGATCTGAAATTTGTCAACAAATTTTATCTACCTTCATTTGTTTTTATTATTTTAACATCAGCCGTATTTAAAATAAGAAAATTGATGTTAAAAAAACAAAAACAAAGGTATATAGGTAAAATTTGTTGACAAATTTCGAATCTACCCAAAAAAAGTTCCCAAATAATGTCGAATAATATTTTGAGTGTGATTTCAATTAAGCAAGTTACAAGCAGAAATTAAAAACCTAATGTGTTTTGTTTTTCATCAATAGCGCAAAAACTATTGATTTTTTCGAGTTTTTTTTCCATAGAACAGTTGCTCTTGAATCATAGATCATTTTGACCCATTTAACCAACTCTGTGCCTCTTATTGTGTAAAAGATCCCCATGCTGTTCACTATATTTGGGATACCCTGTATATGAAGGGACACATGAAAAAAATTATTATCAGTAAAAACATTTTATTTATTTCCTAAACATTCGATTTATGCAAAAATTAGCGAAGGCATACCTTGTGGGACACCCTGTATTTTTGATGGATATAAATTAATTGTGTTATTTTTCCAGCAAATTCATGCGGTAATCTCAGGATCCAACTCGGTGAAAAACTCAAAGAAATTACGTTCCGTATTAGAAGTCATTTTAGCTTTTGGAAATTATTTGAATAGCAGTAAACGTGGACCAGCTTATGGCTTTAAACTTGCATCTTTGGACACTTTATTAGATACAAAATCAACAGATAAACGAATGTGTCTTCTTCATTATATTGTAGCAACAATTAGGCAAAAGTTTCCAGAGCTAATGAATTTTGAATCTGAACTTATGTACATTGAAAAAGCTGCTATGGGTGAGTAATATTTAAAACTTAATTTGCTTAATAATTATTTTGCTTTTTTTTTTTTAGTGTCTTTGGAAAATGTTGTGACGGATGTAAACGAATTAGAAAAAGGAATGGAGGCTGTGCGTAAAGAAGCCGAAATTCGAGGTAAAGGTGTGCAAAGTCTCGTAGTTCGCGATTTCCTAGCCAATTCAGAAGATAAGTTGCGAAAACTTAAAAATGAAGCCAAAGCAGCTCAAGAAGCTTTCCGGGAATGTGTTGAATATTTTGCTGAATCACATCGTACTACCGATGCTAACTCGTTCTTCTCGCTGCTTGTTAGATTTGCTAAAGCATTTAAGGTTAGTCTTTCAATCAAACATGGTAATAGAAATTATTTAGTATTCATAAAACACTGCAACAGTTTTGTTTCTTATTCAGTATAGTTATTGTTCATGTTTTTCAAATTACTAATATTGTTGTTTTTTAAGATTGATCCATTTATTTATTTATTTATTTTATAGGTTGCAGATCAAGAAAATGAGCAGAGACGTAGGCTAGAGTTGGCAGCGCAAAACGCCAATAAAGTCAACGAAAATGTTATCAAGAAAAATAAAATAAATCAGAAGAAACAGCAGGTATGTGATTTTCAACATCTTCTAGTTAAAGAAATTATGAATTTCCAACAAGGCATGTGTGATAATTAATGTTTATGGGTGATGATGGGAGTTTGGTATCTGTGATATTTTGTTATTACACATTTACAGTATGAAAAGTTATGATGATGATTACTTGATTTTTAGTGTCCATTTGTGTCAAAAAGTAAAACATGTATGGCAATTGTTTTTATTACATACAGGGTGTCCCGCTTTTCGAGGCTAAGCATGGGTAACTCCCTTATCTTTAGAGATACAAAGTCGATTAAATTAGACAAAAGTTGCGCATTTTCATGCTGAGCAATAACCTTAAGAGATAATTGCCTTATCATTTTTGGTTTATGAGATATTGAAAAAAAAAATTTGTAATTTTGGTTTTTATCGTTTAATTCAAAAACCAATGAAGCTAGTTTTTTCTAATCCAGACATTATCAAGGCACTTTGTTAAGGAGAATTCAAATCTGTCAATATCTTTTTTCTATCTTTCAAAATGGCAGAGATACGATATTCAACTGTTTTTTGTCTTATGGGCGCCATATTGTATTTTCACATTTTTGAATAAAGATCTTTTTTCTGATTACAACGATATATCACATATCATTGTTGAATTCATATTTTCGAAAAATCAAAAAATTGAAATTTTGGCCAAAAACATGAATTCAACAATGACATGTGATACATCGTTGTAATCAGAAAAAAGATCTTTATTCAAAAATGTGAAAATCCAATATGGCGCCCATAAGACAAAAAACAGTTGAATATCGTATCAATGCCATTTTGAAAGATAGAAAAAAGATATTGACAGATTTGAATTCTCCTTAACAAAGTGCCTTGATAATGTCTGGATTAGAAAAAACTAACTTCATTGGTTTTTGAATTAAAAGATAAAAACAAAAATTACAAATTCTCGTTCTTTTTTCGATATCTCAAAAACTAAATATTAAAAGGCAATTATCTATAGCTCAGCATGAAAATGCGCAACTTTTGTCTAATTTAACCGACTTCGCATCTCTAAAGATAAGCGAGATACCCATGCTTAGCCTCAAAAAACGGAACACCTTGTATACAGGATGTTTGAAATTCGAGTCTAACCATAGAGATTTTGCTCGCTGTAATAGCTGGAGTATAGGTTTAAATTTGGCAAAGTTGCTAAATTTAGTGCTCATTTATAATCCGAAGAGAAATTGGAAATATCTCTGGTATCCGAGAAAATTGGGAAAAACCAGATAATACCATTTATGAAAATCGTCTATAACTCCTTTGGAGCATAAAATATTTTAACTGTGTAAAAACATTGCCCAAGCTACTTTATAAATGTAATTTAATGATAATCACTAATTTATTTCTAGATCTTTTTCGGTGTAGTTTTATGATTATGTAAGCAGCAAAAATTGTGCTCATAAAAAAAAAGTTGGTTGTCATAAAACAAAAATGAAGCGACCTACGAAAAATTAGTGATTAAATTCTGATTCGGCCCAAAAAGTTGCTTGGCCAATGTTTTTACACATTTAAAATATTTTATATTCCAAAGGAGTTATAGACGATTTTCAAAAATCTTATTTTCTGGTTTTCCCTAATTTTCTCGGGTACTATTTGAGATATTTCTAATTTCTCTTCGGATTAATAATAAGCACCGAATTTAGCAATTTTGTCAAATTGAAAATTATACTCCAGCTACTATAATAAGCGAGATCCCCATGTTTAAACTCGAATTTCAAACGCCCTATATAGGGTGTCCCAAATTAGAGATCAATATGAAAGAGCTACGAAGTTTGTTAAATTGGGGTAAAGTTCTGAAATAAGCGCTCAATTCAAATCTGAAAATCACTATTTTTGTACGTTTCACCGTTATTTTTCAAATTGCACCAGTAGTATGTTATGTCAGTGTATTGAGAATTTTTAATGCTAACTTTATGCAGAAATACAACACCTGTAAGGCTAGGCACTAACATGCAGTTAATCAGTTCTGCAACAGTTTGATCTGCGTATGGCTAAACCACGCCCTAATACGCAAAACTAGATTAGGAGTCGTATAGATGAAAGAACACAAGCAACTAAATTGTTTGGTTTTAACATGAATTTCTACAAGTTAGGTACGGTGTGTCATGTCGGGATGATCAGCAGGACGAAATTCAAACCTATAAAACACAAAAAAAGTTGCACAAAGTCATGCAATCGTTCAGTTTGTGCTCTTGAGGACAAAATTCAAACCTATGTGACTCAAAACTGTAGTATGAAGTCGGGCAATCGTTTAGTTTCTGTCAAGACACAAACTGTTTAGTTGCTGAAACTTACAGTTGTATGCCAGTTGCATGTGAGCGCATTGTCATATAAACCAATGGTTATGACTTCCGCAACCAAACTGTTGCACAAGCCTAAGAAATAACAAAGTTTTCAATATCTGTAAGAATTTAAAAAAAAAACAAAGTTTATTGTCTTAATCACTTTTGAAGTAAAAAAGCCATGGAAATAGTACAGATTTTAATTCGCAACTAAGCCCCACTTTAACTGACAGTAGCTTTTAAAATAATTAAAATCTTCATATTGAGCCTTCATTTGGTACATACATATACAGGGTGGTCCACATAGAATAGCCTCTATTGGGTCTTGTAAACGGTGAGAGTTACAAAGAAGTTTAAATTAGACAAATTGTTCCCCCATTGTAAGACCTATTTAGTGATGCTTTAATGTTTCCAAAGTTCCATGGTAGGCTAGATAATAAACAAAAATCAAAATGGGCAATTTTTGATTAAATAATTAATAACTCGGTTATACTTGATGGTACAAAAATATTTTTGGGGAAAAAGTTGTTGATTTTTTGTATGCACTGTAAAATGAAAACATTCATTTGTTTCAATATTGTTTAAATTCGTGGCACTTCCTCTTTAGCTTTATAGGCACTTGATGAATTTTATTTGTTTTGAGCCTAAATATCCAAATAAATACATTAAAACTTATATTATTTAAAAGATTAAAAAAATATTTTTCATGAGGTCATAGCCAACTATGGTTTCCATTTAGAAAAATGCAAGTTTGTAATTTATCCAAGAATTTAAACAATATTGAAACAAATGAATGTTTTCATATTACAGTGCGTAATAAAATCTATAGCTTTTTCCCCAAAAATATTTTTGTACCATCAAGTATAACCGAGTTATTAACGATTTAAAAAAAAAATGCCCAATTTGATTTTTGTTTATTATTTTGCGTGCCATGGAACTGTTTGGAAACATAAAAGCATCACTGAACAGGTTTTAGAAAGGGGAACAATTTGTCTAATTTAAACTTCTTTGTAGCTCTTACTGTTTACGAGATCCCTATAGTGACCTTTCTATGTGGACCACCCTGTATATATTTTTTCATTTTATATTGTACTACTGCATATATACGCTTCTAGAAATATATTTTAAAATCTCATAGCTTTTCATGTTACGAATTTATGGCTGTATAGTAAATACAGTACTTTATAATTTTGCCAATTTTAATTTGTGTTCAGATTTTTTTTTTTTAAATAATCGTTTTTTTCTGAATATAAACTTTTCGTTAAATAAGGGAACAGTGTTTTTTAACCAGGTCAATACTGAATGTTTGTAAATCAGTGCTTTATGTGTGTTCATAATGTTTTATTCTGCTTTTGATGTGATATTGTGACCTTTTGTAAATAGCAAGTGAAATTATATAAATTTTATTTTTTTAACATTTGGTTTCATTAACTATTATAACCTTGTAATTCCTAAAATCTGGTGGTGTGTCTGCAGAGAAATAAATATTAGGTGTATAAATCATATAGAATGGCTCATTATCAGTTGCGAAACCATTTCTTTTGTTTCTATAAGTACTTTGAAATTTTGTTATTGATTTTTGTATGTGTTACATAAAGATTTACTTTACTTATTGTTTAGCATTTTGATTATTCAGTAAGTCAACAACAACAACAAAAAATTTCAAGATAAACACGCGTGTTATCCGAGTTTTATATCATATTCCATTTTGGCACTACAGAGGAAAAATAAAATTTAATCGTTTTTAAAAATTTACTGTAAGTTCTTTCTTTATAAAAATAGAACGAAATATTATAAACGTTTTTAATAAAAAATTCTATGCTCAGTTTAAAAATAAAGTTATAAGTAAATTTTTAAAACTGATTATATTTAATTTTTTGTTTGTAGTGTGTTTATCTCAAAAAAATAACCTAAGAGACTGATATAAGATTTTTGCTAACCGTTATGGTGTCCGAGATACCTCGTAAAACATTCGAATTTGGTCCACCCTGTACAAAATATCAGTATTTTGAACTTTTGTGGCATTGTAGCAAGCTAATTTTGGATGGGCTAACCTATCTAGCTTTTAATCCTTGGTCTGTTTGGTGTAAAGTCTTGTTTTTAACATTTTTTAGTAACATTTTTGTATAAAAATCCAAATCAGTACTGCATGTGTGCAAGCATTTCTATATAAAATATTAATTTCTTGATTTTTGATTTGAAGTTTGTATTTTATTTATAATTATACGAAAACTAAGACTTAATTGGTTATTAACAGGATGCAGTAATAAACGAACTAAAGCATAAAACTCGAATGGTTCAAGAAAAGAAACTTCTTCAACAAGACGAAGTGTATAATGGTGCTCTTGAAGACATTTTGTTAGGTTTAAAAAGTGAGCCTTATCGTCGTGCCGATGCCGTGAGAAGGAGTCAAAGACGACGAATTGACAACAATAGACTCTCAAAGACAATGGAGGAAATGGAATTTTAATTGTTGATTACTCAAATTGTTTAGGTAATAATTACAGCAGTTGTTATAATTAAAAAGGCTTTATTACTTGTGTTACTAGTTTTACAGTTTAAGTTCAAAAACCAATAACGTACGAGGTTATTATTACTTTTATTATAAATCAAATGTTATTTATTACTGTTTGACTTTGGCTCGATATTAGATTAGTTTGTTGATCATGCACACAGTTAGCATAGTGATAAGGAAAAAATCAGTAATACACCTTTATTTATTTCTTATTTGTAAAAATAATTGGTAGTAAAAAATAAAGTATTTGGTAACATAAGTTGAAAACAAAACTATTTCAAAAGTTTTATCGGAGCTACAAACCATTTTAAAGTGGTACAAAATTTATTTATTTAATTCAGAGATATTTTAGTTCAATCAATTATAATTTACGCATCGTATTTTTGTAACTAGACGACTTTTATCCTATTAATAAGTAGAGCAAATTAAATCTAACAAATGAAGATGAAAGAGCAATATTATTATTTTTTTATATATCTTGCTAGTAGAATAATGTTAATTGATTGTTCCTAAGATTATATTACTTATTTTTTATAAATAAATATAGGGTATTATTTGATTTACTAAATTATTTTTGAAGGGAAATAATTGCACAAAGTAAGTTTATATCATCGTACATATCACAAATAAATTGAAATTGCTAAATCAGCATTTTAAAAAAATATTTTTGATACAGAATTGTTATTACAAAGGCCTTTAAAATGTGCCAGTGATATATTTTATTTCCTTGTCATTTCCTTCAATAATGTATTGGATATATTGTTATGCTATAGATACAGACCAAAAATTATTGTGTGTATGTGCCAATTTCCATATTTAAGGAAAATTCCATTGTATAATATGTACAATAAACTAGTTTTATTAACTAATGGCATAGGTAAGTGCTAATTATTTGTATTAAAAAATATGCACGTCGAATAGTCATGTTTTCTTTTATAAAAAAATATATATTTAAAATATAAAATATAAATGGTGTTTTATTTTATGCAGTCTATTCCATTTTATTGGCATTACCATTTTTTTTTGCAATCACAAAGGTGTGTTTTACTGCAATATACTTTTAAAAAAAACTAAAGGAAAAAATTAAAGTGTAATTTCTATCTACTTAAGCTACATGCTAGATGCAAAATTTCTATATTTTCTTAATTATGCTACTTGATCATGCAAAAATACAAAATTTGTAATTTCTTTATCAATACAATTATTTTCTATCAGACATTACTTTTTATTGTACATTTTTCAATTAAAAATCTTAAAATGACCAAGGAATAAAATAAACTTTTATTCAAAAAAGCTATTACCAAAAATAATCCAGTGTCATTACTAAAAAATGTGGATCTAGATACCTAGTAAAACATTCTGTCACAAGTGACAATAATTTTTGTGCAGTTAAAATTAGTATTAACACATTGATTAAAATAAAAGTGAAGAATTTATTCAAAGAAAGCAGTTTAATTTTCTTACATGGTTGATTCATCATAGGCTGTCAAATTAATTCGCTAAGCTAAAACAATCATTTTTGTGGAAGATTTTTCAAGAAAAACTAAAAGGGCTTCAGACATTTGTAGGGCGTTTACCACGAATTACATAGGTTTAATAAAACGCTAAATATGTCTATGCAAAATACATGTGAATTGCAAATCATGATATTAAAAATAAATGTGGAATTTGATATGAACAGCTAAAGCAATTTTTTACAGCTTGCAACCTTTGCCTTCCAAATTCTTTATTGTAATGAGATAAGGGCATAAAACAACTATTGCGGTAAAGTTAAAAATGTATTGTCGATAGTGATGTATTGTATTATGTATTTATTTTATTCCTACTCTGAATTTAAAATTAACATATTATGGGAATGGCGAATGCACCTATTTTTAAAAATACAGTGCCAACTAGGAATGGGTAGTCGTAATAAAGCGTTGTCAATGAACGTTTTCATTTTGTTATTGTAAATAACAAATTGTTTTATACTTTGACGATAAATGTACGATTCATAAGTTTCAAAAAATAATAGAAATAATTTAATTAGATTCTCTTTTCAATATCATTTTCCCAATATTTTCATTTATCTATTTATACTTAACTTGACTCGGATAGTCATGACGTCACTTATTGCCAAAGGAAAATGAAGCAGAAGGCAATGCAGATGGCGACATACTAATAGGAACGTTCGCAATAAAAATTTAAATCGTATTTTTTTATTATGATCTATGCCACATCAAGTATAAGAATACCAATAAAAGTCAACTACTAACTCTAACAATACTTCTTAAAGAACTATTTTGCTGAAAATTAGTTAAAACGCTTGTAAAAAGCCCAAGAAAAAACAGAAATGGTCCGTAAAGACTTAAAAGCTAAGTAGTGCTGTGATCTGTGTTTGTGCGTCTCATCTTTCGTTCGGGGGAAATTCTATCAATTAGGTAAGGTTTTTAGTTTTTACCGTATTTAGTTATAGTATTAATATTTTTCTGTGCTTGATTCCAAACGACCCACCCAAAACACCAATGGCGTAAATTTGTAGTCGTCATTCAAGGTCACTTATGTCAGTGTGTATACAACTTAAATTGTTTGTCTACGTCATTTACAATCAAATTGTGTAAAATTGTGCATTTTTCCTTTGATATATTAATAATGAAACTTATTCTACAGTGCTTTGTAGTGCATCTTAACATGTGTACCAACATTAAACATAACCCCAAAATAATCCTCTGTTGCTAGTTTAGAAGTAAGAACATAATTACCTATGGGTTATTGCAGAGAAGAAGTATCTGGTGATAAGCCAGCATCAAATAATATGTGCTGGATTGGCACGAGTAGAAGTATACTATAAAATGGAAAAGAGTCGTCATGGAAAAAATAAAGAAAAATCCAAACGATCATCCAAAAAGCGTAAATCCCGAGACGAAAGCGGCAGTCCCACAAGTACAAATTTAGTATCAAAAAATACTACAAAACCCTTAGTGGAATACTCTGATGTGAGTTCTGAAGATCTCTCAGGTCCAGAAGCTGGGGAAATACAAAGTGGTGAAAGTGGTTTAAGTTTTAGTGATGACGGTGAATTAAGCGGCCATTCAATGCATAGAAATAATTATTACAACCGACACTCCCATAGCAGTCGAATTTTGGAAGAGGAATATTATTTATCTCGATCACAGTTTTCTCCCAATCGACGTGTTCATAGACTCGACCCATCAATGATCCCACGTTCACCGTCCCCCATGCTTGCTCGGAGCGAACGAAAACAGTCAGTTTCATCTAGGTCTTCCCGATCTAGTGATGTTAGACATCGAAGAAAAGTTGAGTCATCTCCATTACCAGAGTTCAAACAAGTAGTTGGTTCTCCCACATACGACGAAGATTTTGAAAATATTGATAAACGGAAACGAAAAAAGAAGGAGAAAAAACACAAGAAGGATAAGAAAAAGAGAAAGAAAAAGAAAAAACATAGATCTCGTAGTTCCAGTTTAGAAAGTATAGATTCTCTTTCTTCTTCGACACCACCTACCAAAACAAGTAAAACAAATTCACCGAAACCAGAAGTTGATCGTGAGCCACTATCTGATTGGGAACCACCTGCAGTAGAGGCTGAAATTCGCCCAACAGTTAATGTGATTAAAATCGATACTGACGCTTGCTCTCCAGTATCTAATGACAGTCATATAGCATCACCAGAACCAGAGGAAGTTAGACGGTCACCTACGCCTGATCCAGACACCCCTCCTGTTCACACAAACACTAATAAAGAACTTTTTACTCCTCGAGAATCACCTCATACACCTCCCTTATTGCCTTCCAAAACTTCCAATTCAATTCACAGAGAACCAATAGAAGTGATCGATATTCGCGACAGAGATCCTAGTCTATCCCCTGTTGAAACTGTTCGACCATATCATGATCATAGTGGTCCCAAACATAGTATGTCGCCTATAAAATCATCACCATATCGAAATCCAAGCCCTGAGATCTTTATTAGTAGTCGTCATCCGTATAGTCATGGTAGTGTCTCTCCATCAAGAAAACGTAAAAGGATGGAAAGAGAAATGTTGCACAGGAGGCATAGGAAAGAAAAGGATTTAACTAGGGAAAGGCGGAGGTTGTCAAGAAGTAGAAGTCCCATTAGAAGAAGGATTTCACGATCTCCGAGTTGGACGAGAAGACATTACAGTCGTTCACCTAGTAGGACCAGAATTCCAAAACGTTATAGATCGAGAAGCCCTAGAAACATTAGAGAAAGGGAGAGATCCAGAACACCGCCTAGGTATGTTACCTAATTAAACTTTAATATTTTTGGGAATATGAATCTTGAAGTTAATATATATTTATATTGAATTTAATTGATTTTCGTAGATATTAAAAACTTTGCAACAGTTTTTACTGTTTTATGTAGAATCTTTCTTGCGAAAGCTGACAAAAGATAATTTTATTTAATGTGTGTTTAAAAAAGTATCCCAGCTTATATCTTGATTTTTTAACGTTTTAGTATTCAAAATAAATTTTCAAGGGAAAACTGTTTCATGTTATGATGTTTTAACATTTTTAAGTCGTTTTGCTCTTAACAGAAGTAATTTTTTTTAAATTTAAATGTAATTTTTTATTGTAAATTAAGGAATTTTTGTGTGATCTGAAACTGAATACAAAAATTTAGTATGACCATGTCATAGGACAATATGTTTTTAACCTCTTAAGTTGTTATGCCGAATATAATCGTCATCGGCCTTGGTCATGAATAGCGACTATGCCGTACATATTCGCTTTGTGTAAAATTGTGTATATCTTATTGTATTTGACGAAAACGTATGCTTGCTGTGCTTCGGTCATTACATATAGGATCACTTTATGACGTCATCTATTTTGTTTGTTCGAAAACGTTTACAGCGCCACTTGCCGATATTAACTATGTGTTCTGTGCTTCAAAAAAGTAATAAGAAAAGAAAGTCGTTATTGGTGTGCAATTTGCAGCACGGGCCTTTGCCCTGAATCTTGCTTTAAAGATTTTCATACCAAAAATTAAATTTTTGAAAACTTTGTACTGTTTTGTAATATTTTTAAAAACATGCTAAATGGATAATTATGCATTGTTGTGTGATATAATATGTTGTATATACTATAAAAAAGTAAAATTTTAAATAATTCTTACGTTTTATTAATTTTTTAATTCATATTTTCAATACAATGAATATGACGAACGAAATTTTTCATGCAATGGATATGACGTAAATACTCGCGAGCGGTCTAGAGTTCGTGTCGCTTTGCAAGGCCTCGCGCTCAGCGGCCGTGTCCACTTAAGAGGTTAAAATGGAAAACTTGTAAGGTAATCTACTAGCATTATGTTGACAGGTGAAAATTATATGAACATGGATCCAATTCACATTACTTAAAAAGTTACAAAACTTAACATGTTTGTAATAAAAAATTAAAACACGGCTCATCAAAAACAGAAGTTGTTTATTTCGTATTTATAACGTTCATTATTTGGTGTTCGTAATTATTTAAGAAAATTCAAAATGGTCAGGTTGATATGTAGAAATCTAAGTTGGTATTCTTATACCGCTTGTCGAGCATTTCCATGAGGAATACAATACACAAAAATGATAATCTTAAGTTGTAAAAACATGCTTTTGAATTTTTGTGAATATAATTACAAACCCAGAAATAATAAACGTTGTTAATACAGGGTGAGGCATCACTTATGACACCCCCACTTATTTTGTTATTGGAAAGAATTATCAAAAAAAGTTTCAAATAAAAGTTGTTTGATACAGTATTTCCAAAATATTATCATGTCAAATTTCGTTTTCTTTTGTTTTTTTAGGAGTTACGGCACCATATTTGTTTTATTTAAATGGCACCATACATATTTTTTTATACGGTTTTAAAGACATTTTCTTTCTCTTTTCAATGCACTAAAACTTTTATACCCTTACATAATTTTTTTTTAAGAAAATCGCAAAAAAATTGTTTTAAAAGCGTACGTTATGTAAGGGTATACAAGTTTTAGTGCGTTGAAAAGAGAAAGAAAATGTCTTTAAAACCGTATAAAAAAATATGTATGGTGCCATTTTAAAAAAACAAATATGGTGCCGTAACTCTTAAAAAAACAAAAGAAAACGAAATTTGACATGACAATATTTTGGGAAATACTACATCAAACAACTTTTATTTGAAACTTTTTTTGATAATTCTTTCCAATAACAAAATAAGTGGGGGTGTCATAAGTGATGCCTCACGCTGTATAATATTAATAACTTTTGCTTTTAATCTCTTAACAGTTACTTGTGGTTATACTTATTTCAATTACAAATATTTATATGTTGCAACTTCTTAACCAAGATGAATTAGACCTATGTTCAGGTGCCATATTATTATTTTTTAATTGAATCGGTTTTATCTGTTAAAGTTAGTTATAATGCTAGTAAATCACCTTATATGTATCAACACAGTATGAACGTATCATTCATCATCCAAATAACAAAGTTGACAATTTGATTTTTCTTCATAGGCGTGAGAAAGTTAAAAGTCCATCTCCGCATTCGATGAAATCGTCTCAACTTAAAAACAAAATAACTGACACTAGTTTATTTGCGGAACTTGTGAAAGACCGACAAAAGCGTGAAATAGAATTAAAAAAGTTAGAAAATATGCTGGAAAAGAAGAATGATAATCAGTCTACTTCGGATGTCAAAGAAATCGCTCAAATATATCAGATTGATAGTAACGGTGCAGGTGATGACAACATGCCTCCGTTACCGATGGCTGTTGACGATATCCCCATTCCGTCGGATAATAAACCGCTAGATATTAGCATTCTAGTACAATTAAACGATATTGCTTTGCCAAACAACACTATTTCGATGATGGCAGAAACAAGGAATAATAATGTTATTAGTTTGCCACCCACTCCTCCTCTACCGACCTCAGCTGTTATTGTGACTGCGCCCCAGCCATTGCCCTCTTCTAATGTGTCAACATTTGTGCCTAATAAAGCTCCAACCAGTACCCCCACACCGACCAAGAAAACTGGTGAATCAAACAAAGCTAGTAAATCGAAAAGCATAACAAAATTACCGATGCCACCAGGCATTAATCAAACTGATTTAGAAGCAATAGAGTCACCACCAAGTAGATCACCTAGTCCAATTATTGCTTCTAAACCAAAAACACCACCAAGAAAAAGTATTATGAATCTACCTTTTCCACTAGGTGAGTACTGCAATTCTTCAATTATCATTATACTGTTTACGCAGTATAACATTTATTATGTTATTGAACATTACCTTTAAAAATTTAGATGTGTAAAGCAGGGATGGAAAACGTAACGTAACGATACCCGATAACGTTATAATAACGATTCAATTATAAGTTTTAATACAATAACGTTATATTACGTTATAATAACTGATAACGTTTCATTAAAAGTTAATTTGTATCATTATTCTCTATAAATTAAATTTTTATATGGCCATCTTTTTATTTTCAGAAGATATACTATTTTGTTTATATTTTAGAAATTAAAATGAAAATACAGTATCTCAACGTAATTTTGTACTTTTTTCAAAATTTACCTTTACAGATCCCAAAAATAATTTCAGAGTTACAAATGAAAATTATTTTTTCAACGTTATACAGGATGTTTCTTAAATAATGCGAAAAAATTCGGGAGGTCATTCCTTATCGAAAATTAAGGGGGGTCTTTCATATAAAATTTTTTCCTTAGACATCTCCTTTCGGAGTTACACCCCCCTAAAGGGGAGCGGTAAAATTTAGGTTTTTATTTTATTTCTCAAATATGGATATATGTAGGAGAATGATATTTGGTACATGTTTCATACTTATTAAAAGGTTTCCCATAGTAATATTTTCAATCATCTCCCACCTTCACAGGGAGCTAAAGTGCGACCCCTGTTGTTTTTTTTTATCAAAATTTTTTGGTGGATTGAAATTTTGCAAATTTAATTTTTTTTTTTTTGAAAACTTGATTTATTTAGATTTTTTTTAATTCTTTAACTTTTCTCATAAAACCTACAGTTTTTGAGTAAAAAATTATATGAGTGAACATGAACCATCAAATATTCCAATATAAAACGATTCATTTTGGTGGTTACCATGGTTTGTTTATGTTTATATTGGGTAGAATTCATTTTGACATTTACACAGTGACAACGCTAAAACGCCCGTCAATTCTACCCAATATGAACATAAACATCATGTTCACTCATTTAATTTTTTACTAAAAAACTGTAGATATTACGAGAAAAGTTTAAATCAAACTTAAAAAAAAAAATTAAATTGCGAAATTTTAACTCACCAAAAAGTTCTGATTAAAAAACCAACAAAGGTCTCACTTTTCAGCCCCCTGTGAAGGTGGAAGATGATTGAAAATATTACTATGGAAAACCTTTAAATAAGTACAAAACATACCAAATATCATTTTCCTGCATTTATCGAAATTTGAGAAATAAAATAAAAACCTAACATTACCAATCCCTTTTAGGGAGGTGTAATTCCGAAAGAAAACGTCTAAGGAAAACATTTTATATAAAAGACCCCCCTTAATTTTCGATAAGAAACACCCTGTATATCATAATTTATGTAACGTTATATAACATAACGATTCATTTTTTTAATGTTATTTATTACGTTATGTAGCGAAAACAAATAATAAATAACGTTATACAATAACGTAACGATTTAAAACGTTATTTCATCCATGGTGTAAAGCAATTGAATTTTTGTATTGCAGTTATACCCGGTACTGAAGAACTTAGTGGTGATGAAGAAATGCCAAATACTCCACCTAGACAAGTGACTGGCAGTGGTAGAGCAATTGACAAAACGAGGCCCTTGCCAAAACCTAAATTGAAAAGGCCTAAAATATTGAAGCGTAAAGGATCTCGCAACATAAACACTGGTAAAGATTGGGGTGAACGTTGTGTCGATGTATTTGAAGTTATTGCTCAAATTGGAGAAGGTATGTAGACAGTTCTCGTGCTAATAACAAAATTGTGGTTTGATTGATATTGTTTTGGGTATATTTTATCGGGAATGTTTTGTTTTAGGTACTTACGGTCAAGTGTACAAAGCTCGAGACATGCGATCAAATGAAATGGTAGCTCTTAAAAAAGTAAGACTGGAAAATGAAAAAGAAGGGTTTCCCATTACCGCAGTCAGAGAAATTAAGATTTTAAGACAACTTAATCATAAAAATATCGTTAACCTGAGAGAAATTGTGACTGATAAGCAAGATGCTGTTGATTTTCGAAAGGTGAGTGTTTTGTTTTTAAACCATTTTTCACAGGAATAAATTTTTTGCTTCTATTCAATTTTAAATTACGGTAATTTTACATCACTGCTTATTTATATTGCATCCACATTATAAATTTGAAAATTGGTATTTGTAGGTGTGGCAAAGGCCTTAATCTCTAGCTTTGTTTAAATCGACTCAACATACTAATTTTTTTATAGTAGCAAAATTGTATTTTTATGCTACCAGTTGACTAAAATGTTAATGATTATAGAACATACGTAATTCAACACTAATTTTTGATTCAGTATTCAGCAACAGTATCAACATGAAAATATTAGGTTATATACTACCTGACAGTTAACAACCTAAAGACCTCTACGTCACTACCCTTAGCGGGGAAGCCATAATCTCAGAGGTCTTATATTCAGACACGCACATGCGCTTTCCGTTCTGCTTAATGCAAATGATCTTTTTCGTACGCTGTAGCTGCCGAAAAAGACTTTTAGCGGCCAAAAAAGACTTTTTCGGCTGTTGCTAAGGATAAGGCCGGAAATGCAGTACTTTATGGTTGCTAACGTGTCCGTCAAACAACTGTTACTAGTATGATCGCACAAAAAATGTGTTTCGCTTGGATCGCTTTATTGAGGAGGGATATATGGGTTATCTACGAAGTCACAAAAAAAGTGAATCCGTTTGCTAAATATGGCCCAAAGACGGACAAAGAAGCATGCTCTTGTAATGAATTTTTTTTCAATATACAGTAGAACCTCTTTCATCTGGACCTCGATTATCTGGATTTTCTATTATCCGGATTGTACAAAATAAACAATTTTAACAAAAAAAAAGTGAATTATACAAATTTGTTGCATAATACAGACAGACAGTGTCATCTATCGATAATGTATGAAATACCTAGACGCAAGTAGAGTCAATAGCTGTTTAGATACAATATGTTTTTTCTTCTACATAGATATTTGTAATAGATACCTTTTTTTCTCCTCTTGATTATCCAGATTTTTTATTATCTGGACCATCTTCATTCCCAATTAGTCCGTTTAGTCGGTATAATGTATTATTGTATTTTTAAATCTAAAATTAATGTTTATTCCGAATCGGGTAACCTGTTTATTTGTAAATAATTATTGTAAACAATCATTGTGTTCATTTTGTCACCTGATCCAATATTATACCCAAAAGATAAACAGTTGACTGTTGCATCTCTAAAACCAAGCAGGCTCTGTAAATTTGACATTGCCGTGACATTAACTTTAATTAAATTTGGACGATATAAATTTTTTTTTTTTTGTGGAGGTTTCACAATTTTTTTAAAGTTTGTTTTTTATGAATTATCTAATCTTTTCACAAAAAAAACATGAACATTCTGTACACGGGCGGACTGGCAACATAAGACTGGCCGGGGAAATTTTTGACTTAATCAGCCCAATCGCTTCATACGTACAGGGTGGGCAAATTTCGATGTTTTAATAGGGAATCTCGATAACTATAAGAGGTATCAAAAAACGGACCGCGCACCCTCGATCTATTTTTTCGATAAAAAGTTAATGGTGAAAACTAAAATTGGTTATCGTCTTTTGTTTTTCGAGTTATCGTCGATAACTCGATTTTTCGACTTCGTTTTATGACCATATCTCACTTGTTTATGAAAATAAACAAAAATAATTTTGACGTTCTACAAGCACTTTTTTGATAAGAATGCAGTGGCGTAGACAATTTAAAAAAATAATCTAAATTCGAGTTGTGACATAAAGTTGTATTTTTTAAAATAGAACCCATACTTGGCTATGACTTATTTAAATTCCTTTTTGTTTGTCATTCCAAATATATAAGGGTTGATGTACTTATTTTCAATAATATGTAAGTTGCGAAAGTTTTTTAGTTTTTTTTTTAAAGAAAATTATACTGTGAAAACAAAAACAAAAGTGAAAAACCTTTTAAAACTCATTTGGTACAAGTTACGAAGGTTTTTTAATTTGTTGTAAATTGTACCACATGCGTTTTAAAAAGTTTCACATGTTGTTTTGCTTTTGTTTTCAGAGCCTACTATAATTTTGTTTAAAAAAAAACTTATAAACTTTCGCAACTTGCATATTATTGAAAATAACTACATCAACCCTTATATATTTGGAATAACAAAAAAATAAGGAATTTAAATAAGTCATAGCCAACTATGGGTTCTATTGAAAAAAAAACAACTTTATGTCACAACTCGAATTTAAATATCCTTTTTTTAAATTGTTTATGCCACTGCATTCTTATCAAAAAAGTGCCTGTAGAACGTAAAAATTATTTTTGATATTTTCATAAACAAGTGAGATATAGTCATAAAACGAAAAATCGAGTTATCGGCTTTAACTCAAAAACAAAAGACGATAACCAATTTTAGTTTTCATCATCGAGGATGCACGGTCTGTTTTTTGATACCTCCTATAGTTACCGAGATTCCCTTTTAAAACATCGAAATTTACCCACCCTGTACATGTATTTAAATAAAAAGGAATGAATTGTATATTTTTTCCAGTAATTTAATTTTGTAAAGCTAGGGATATCTGTAAAACAGAAAAATACCATACCAATAGTTAATACGATAATTAAAATAAGTGTTATTGAAGTTTTCTCTGAATTATTTGAAGCGCTCATTTCTCATTAGCGTTTTGTTTGGGGTACTAGTTAATTAATATTTATTTCCAAACAGTAAAAGAATTTTCAATGCTTATTAACATTATTCTAAATATAGATAAAAAATCATATAGGTACAATAATGCAGCTCATCGAATGACCGGTAACCGATTCTCAGTGAGCCAATCTGTCCCTGATCTTGTACATTTTCGAAATGTAGTTTCATTTATCCTTATTTTAAAAATGAAAGAAAATGCTGCTTTGTATTGTTTTTCCAGTTTTGTCATAACTAAAAACATGTTTTGTCGACTGTTACTGTAGAAACTATCTTTTCAGGACAAAGGATCATTTTATCTTGTATTCGAATACATGGACCACGATTTAATGGGCTTATTAGAATCTGGTATGGTAGACTTCAACGAATCAAATAACGCATGTATTATGCGACAGTTGTTAGATGGATTGAATTATTGCCATAAAAAGAACTTTCTTCATCGGGATATCAAGTGCAGTAATATTTTAATGAACAATAAGTAAGTGCCTGTCTTTTTTTTGCATGTTTGTGTTGTTATAACCTACACTTTGTAATTATTCGTCTCTTTACATCAGCGAGTTCCCATTTGTGATTTACTTTTAGAAATAAAATTGTGACAAGCCACTTTGTACTTTCATCTAGTTTTAATACTGTTTGTTTCCTATTTTCACTTAAATATTAGCATTTACAATGTTACGAGTAATAAGTGAAACACTCGTAGGGGTGAAGTGAAGCTGGCTGATTTTGGGTTGGCTCGTCTTTACAATGCCGAAGACCGACAGCGACCGTACACTAATAAAGTTATAACGCTATGGTATCGGCCGCCGGAACTCCTACTAGGTGAAGAACGTTACGGCCCAGCTATAGATGTATGGAGCTGTGGATGTATATTAGGGGAATTATTTTTGAAGAGACCATTGTTTCAAGTACGACATTAACATTAATTATAAATTTTGTATATTAATTAACTTTGCGTTTAGGCAAATGCAGAACTAATGCAACTGGAAATGATTTCAAGACTGTGTGGTACACCCACTCCGGCAGTTTGGCCAAGCGTTATCAAGTTGCCTCTGTTTCACACGCTGAAACCTAAGAAACTACACAGACGACGAATTCGTGAAGAATTTATTTTCATGCCAACTTCTGCTTTGGACCTTCTCGATAAAATGCTGGAATTAGATCCTGAAAAGAGAATCACTGCCGAAGATGCATTGAAGTCAACGTGGTTGAAAAACATCAATCCTGAACAGTGAGTGAAAAAAATATACTTAATAGTTATTTCTAATGAAGATATTGTCATGTTTTATAGAATTGATTGTTTTCAACTACCGTATTGCATCGATTATAAGACTCACCCTTATTTTTCTAAGCTAGAAATAAAAAAATACCCTGGTAAGACCTCATCGAATATAAGATACACCATGAATACAGAGATAACAAAATACGAAAAAACATGGGTCTTATAATCAATGTAATACGGCATTTTGTTTAATTCTTTAACTGGCAATCTTAGTTTTCATCAAAAAATTACATTTATTTTAAAGGGTGTATCTCTTAACACGTTAAGCGCCATTTGTATCCATATGGATACAAATCATTTTTGCCAAATGGGCCACCTGTATCCATTTGGATACAACAGCCTACATTTAGATTCGGCTGCCTGCATTCTTAAACATACATGTATTACATATAACTATACCAGAAAAAGGTTAAGGATGACCCGCTGGACCAGAAAACCTTGGTGGCCACTGGCCAGCGATTTTTTTACCCACATTGATATTTAAAAAAAAAAAAAGTTTTATGATACAAATTTATTCACACACACAAAAAATTAAAAACTGGTTAAAATGTTATTATTTTGTTGTGAAATTTTTTTATATTACTTAAGGGCCATTTAGAAACTTTAATTTAAAAAAAAAATTGGTGGCCAGAAAAACCTACTTTTTTTTAACAAGGTGGCGCTTAACGTGTTAAACCGTTGGGGATATCTAAGTTTTGTTTGTTGCAAAAACTTATTTAATATTTTTTTACAATTTCGTCTGGTTTGAGTAATGACCATTTATAATAATTTAAAAACGTTCTCGCATGAGACACTTTACTCTGCATGCACTTTCCAAAATTTACGAGGTTGCGCTTTAAACTTATTTGACAGAGTTATTAAATCTCATGAAGAAAAAATTTTTACACAGTGCGATTCGGCCAATCAAAGAATAATTTAATTTAACCCCTTAACACGTGCTTTTTATTAAAAAAAATTTAAAAATCTGTTTTTTTTATGCGTGGAAGTCGTTATTTGAACATATTTTTATACAATACCCACATATACAGAGTGTCCCAGATTACATTTCCAGTATGGGGATCTTGCTTATTATAAGAGATACAGGTTTGTTTAAATTAGATGAATTATTCCTTAGTGTGAGAGGAGCCGCAATCAATTTTTAAAAGTACGAAATTCCTCATACTTAAGATGTTATAGCAAAAAATATGAAAATGTCGAATTTCTTTATTCTTTCATAACTTTTTTGTCTAAATCGTTTGAACAGTTTTATTTGTACTTTCTTGATGGATTTTTTAATGGAGAATATAACAGTTATTTTAGATTTTTTTAACACCGACCATTTTTGAGATATTACCCCTAATTTCATTTTTCCTTATGGGCCGCGAAGTTAGCTATAAAATAGTTAAATGTGCTTTTTTTCTCTTCTAAATAAGATATTACTTGCTATATCTATTTTTATAAATAAATCACAAAATGAAGAAAAATCGTATTTTTCCCATCACTTATCAAGCTATCTATGAAAATAAAAACAAAAGACAACTAATTAAATGTCAAATGATAGTTACTATTTGTGCGGTATCATTTATTAGAATTTTATAGTATTGTTGTGTAACTCGATAGTCTTTGTAGCAAATTTGTTATAATAGGTTTGTTCCAACATGTCATTTGCACTGTTCAGTAAACGGTTTGAGTTTGCGCAGTATCAATATCGCGTTCCAACAAGGTCTCTGATAGTTTACCGGACGATCAGTAATCCGTTCCAACAACGCTAAAACTAATCCATGAACGGGTTTGCGGACGATCAGAGCAGTACATGAACTAAAAGATGAATTGTTCCCAGGATTTTTAAACGCCTGCGCTGTTCATAACTAACGTGAGCTCAGCTAGCTATGCATCGGTCTTCACGCCACTGAGTGCTAGATTATTAAGGTGTTTACCCTAGCGATGCGTACATTTGTATGAACCCAATAGACGCAAATGTCATTTACAGTTAGGCCAGTCGTAAAAGCGTTCCAACAACGGCTAATACTGGACAATACATTTATTAGTACATAGTTCACGCATGCGAATAAAACGGTTCATGAACTAATAAGAAATCAGTCTTAAACTGCTTGTAGGAACAAACCTAATATAATTTTGGGCATATTTACAACTAATTAAAAATTTTAAATGTTGAAATGCTACATTATTTGCAATAGAAACTGTGTAAAATAGATAATTCTAATTAATTATTGATTTGTTTTGGATTTTTGGTTGGTTTCTCGAAAAAACCATATTCTTTTAAATTTATTTCCAAATTTCTGTAATTACGTACCCTTCGTTGCCTTTTCTCGGGATATAGCTCTAAGTATATTCGCTCCTACACAGTTTTTATGGTAAAGAATGTAGCATCTCAACATATCAAATTTTTCGCTATTTTTAAATGTAGCCATCATTACAACAATTACTACAAAGACTATCGAATTACAAAACAATAATATGAAATTCTAATAAGTAATACCACAGACAAATGGTAACTGTCATTTGACATTTAATTAGTTGTTTTTTGTTTTTATTTTCATAGACAGCTTGATGGGTAAAATACGATTTTTTGTCATTTTGTGACTTATTTATAAAAATAGGTATAGCAAGTAATATCTCATTTAAACGAGAAAAAAAAGCACATTTAACTATTCCATAGCCAACTTCGCGGCCTATAAGAAAAAATGAAATTAGGGGTAAATATCTCGAATATGGTAGGTGTTAAAAAAAAATCTAAAATAACAGTTACATTCTCCATTAAAAAGTACCTTAAGAAAGTACAAATAAAATTGTTCTAATGATTAAGACAAAAAAGTTGTGACAGAAAAAAGAAATTCGGCATTTTCATATTTTGCTATAACATCTAAGGTACGAGGAATTTTGTACTTTTAAAAATTGATTGTGGTTCCTCTCACACTAGGGAATAATTCATCTAATTCAACCAAACCTGTATCTCTTATAATAAGCGAGATCCCCATACTGGAAATGTAATCTGGGACACCCTGTATATGGGGACAAAAAATAAAATATTCAATCAAAAACAACTTTATTTTTTCAAGTTATACAGGGTATTGAATTTATCGATGCTCACCATTGGTATCTTAGAAACGGTCAGAGACACGAGATCAGTTAAATTAGAGAAAAGTTGCACATTTTAAAGATGTTTGAGAATCTGAAAAAAAATCGTGGATATTTTGATTCTTTCCAGATTTATAACAAAAAAACTAGAAAATGTGATTTTAGAAAAAAATTATAATCTTCCGTACCATAGACGCTTTTTTAATCAAAATTGATAACCTTATGTTTTTGACTATTCTGGGTTGATTGACGTGGACAGAAATTTTCTAGGCCTTCTAGATTTCAAGCGACGATAGTCAACTTTTTTATTCCTGATGTCCGACATATTGGATTTTTACACCATTAGACAGACAAAAAATTACCTTTTTAGATTGATAACCAATGTAACATATTCCATCTATATTTCCTACAAATCTGTCGTGGCCTAAATCGTGCCGCCCGGGTGCCTTGCACATTTTGCACCCCGGCACGATATGACCATGAGTGTATGGTACGTAAATAATCACGATATTTTAAGCTTACGAAAAGTTCCAAAAATGATTAAAAATTGAGTTAAATTATGTAAATACTGTAAAGAATAATTCTACTTTAATACAATCATGACTCTTGCGATTATAATTCATTGCCTGTATTTATGCGAGCTCGTTAATTGTGGAAACAGAAAATACGACGCTGCCCTACAAAAATATAGCAGTCAACTTTTTGTCTACTTATGGAGGCCGTATTAGATGTTTATTTGAATTATTTTGTCCTTTCCAATGATATATTACTTGTACTTAAAAAAAACTGGAAAATTTCATGTATCTGTTTAACATTTCAACCAAATCTCTATCTGTTCTATTAACTGAGATCCCCTTAGGGGCCAAATAAAGTGGTACACCATGTACATTGTACAATTTAACATGATTTTAAAACTAAAATGAATTTAATAATATCCATATTAATAAAATGTGAATAGTCATGAAAAACGTATCCTGAATTGTATACATGTTCATAATGTGATTTAAAAGCTGGTAAAACTGTAGAATAATTTTAAAATGAAAACTTGATTCAATTAATTTTATTTAGACTTCCAAATTGTATTTAACACGTTGACTGCCACGTGAGTTAAATACAACTCACACCATGTTGGGACCCGGGCGCCGCGTGAGTTGTATATAACTCCACGCTATGTTTTATTTGAAAACCGTGTAAATTGTATACGCGTAAAAGCTGTGTGCTAAGAAATTGTTAAACAAACAAGTGAGGTTCAGAGAACAATTTCATGCATTTAGCGCATCATTCGGAGCACCCGTTTAAATTCTGTAATTTTTTAAACTATTATTGATGAAGAACTTAATGTTCTTTTTTATTTCCTTGACTAACCCTGCTAAATACAAAGCAAAATCATAAAAAGCTTTTTAGACGATAAAAATAATCTTTATTCAATAAAAATACAAAAATAATTACAATGAAAAAAAATTAATATTTATTTTTACCGCTCGAAACATGTTTGGTGCATTGTATGTTCGGAAGAAAAAACTGTATCAAATAGCATTTGAATCAACTTTCTATCTCAAACCATTAAGCGACAATCGACCGATCTTGCACTTATGACACCCTGTATATTTGAAAATACAATGCACGCGGCCCGAATGGGTCTAGCGCCGTGTGAGTTATATATAATGCACGGATGTAAATCAAATATCATAATCGAAATTTGAGAAAACTTTATTTCCTTAGTTTCTATATATAATTTTAGATCTAAAAAGCATAAAAAAGTGGTGTGGCCCCAGGGACCCACTCTTTTTTTCCGACGTGGCAGTCAACGTGTTAAACATCTGCTTAACAAATTTACTCTCTACTTATAAATAACATAATACAATTGTTTATTAATTAGAAGGCTATTTTATCAGTGTAATAATAGTTATTTATGTACCGAGGCAGTAAAGTTCGACCTTTTATCACGAGTGTGGATATTATTTGCTGAGGCGAAGTCGAGGCAAATAATCACGCGAGTGATAAAAAGGAATTTTACTGCCGAGGTGCATATTAAACTTTTTCTGCAATCGTCAAAGAAATAGCGAAAAATCAGGCAAATACATAAAGTTTTACTTCATCTGTCAGATTCTCCTTCATCTGTCAAATATGTATTGAACAAAAGCACGCCCACTTTTACTAAATTCAACCAATGAGCGTAGCACATTTTACTTTTTTACTGCCTAGGCAGTAAATATGATTATTACAGCCAATTTTGAGTACTTATTGAGCTAGTTTAGTGACGATTGCAGAAAAAATGTTGTATTGTTTATTTCGAAGATATTTTAAGCCAACCCTACATCGATGTAGCAAAATAAAATTATTGAACCGCCTTATTTAAGTCTTTAAAGTCTCTGTAATCATCAAGTTAATTTAGACATAATGATTAAATTTACATTATTGGTGATGACTAAAAACACATTATAGTGTTGCCTTAATCAATATGAACATTAATAATTGAATACTAAGTTGAGAGAGTCATATTTAAAGGTATGTAACCATTTTTATTGATAAAATCGGACTTAATTCAGACCAGTTTATTAACAAATGTTATTAATGTGTTGCTAACCACGTTTTAACTGTTTTTTAAAAGTAATCATCGTACTTTCAGAATGTCTGCTCCTGAGTTGCCGACTTGGCAAGATTGTCATGAACTGTGGAGTAAAAAGCGTAGAAGACAGTTACGGGAACAGCAAGAATCTATGCAAAACTTACCACCTGGTAAACCATCCTTATTGACGAGAGATGGAAAGCCGTTCGTTCCTAAACCGGAAGAGGGTACCGAAGTCGGAGGGTGAGTTTTGCTGTACAATGTGAAATTCTGAGTTGTTAGTAGACTCCTGTACGGTGTGTTCAAGATAATGCCGCTGTGATATAAAAGTGGTGCAAAAAAATAAGGAAAATGGTTTTTCCATACTAAACTAGTGACTTGCTTAAGCGAATATGCGATAACTCTTATTGTTAACATGTTTACAGTTGGACATGCACAATTATTATGTAGATTGCTTAGCGTAAATTGGAATAGAATGAAAATATTCACTACAAATGTCTCATCATGTCAGTGCAGTTTTTAATTAGCTTTAAAAGTTTTAGTTGTTAATAGTAAATTTTCTTTAAAACAGTGTTCTAATCATAAACATCACTGTTTTTATCAAAGTTATAAATAAAAGTGAAATAACTATATGAATTCAGGTTACTTGTATAATTTTTTAACAGACTATAATATTTAATCTATTTCTAATGTTTGTGGATTATTTGTGTTACATTTAAGTTCGTATTTTGGTTTTTTACATCACATTCTGTTTTTTTTCGACTCTTAATTGTTGAAACAAAATTGTTATTTTTATTTAAAAAGGCGATACATTCATTGTATTGCTAAATCATGAATAATCTAATTAGTACTTAAAAGCAACATATAAAATTGAACTTGCCATTTTTATGAACGTTTTAAGTAACAAAAATAAGTGCGAAACCAAGATAAAAATACTTTCTTTATACTACGTTTGGTGAAGATAAAAATTAAAAATTTTTATACGAGGGGGACCCAAAAATTACCGGAAATATTTTTGAAACGTGTTTAATTTAATTTTCTGTACAAACTACAATTAGTCTCCCTCAAAGTACTCTCCATTGGCGGAAATACACTTATCTAACCGTTTGTTCCATTGTTCGAAACATTTTTTAAATCCATCTGAAGTAATGCCCATTAACGCTCTGGTCGATTCTTGTTTTACCTCTTCGACGTCAGAAAAACGCCTTCCTTTCAAGTCTTTTTTCATCCGAGGGAACAAAAAGAAATCACACGGAGCTAAATCTGGTGAGTAGGGTGGGTGGTTCAGGGTTGTCATACCGTTTTTGCCAAAAATTGGCGAATGCTGAGAGCAGTGTTGTCATGATGAAAGAACCAATCGCCCGACTCCCACAAATCAGGGCGTTTCCTTCTCACACTGTTGCGCAACCTTCCTAACACTTCTAGGTAGAATGCTTGGTTTACAGCTGAACTGCTGGAACAAATTCAGAATGCACATCAAAAAAGGAAATCAACATTGTTTTCACTTTTGATTTCACCTGCCAACCTTTTTTTGCTCGAGGAGAATTCACGGTTTTCCAATGACTGGACTGTTGTTTCGACTCAGGATCGTAACCGTAGCACCACGATTCATCTCCTGTAATAATTTTGGAAAAAAAAACTGTGTCTGTATCAAACTGATCCTTCATTTCACAAGTTTCCAAGCGACGCTCTCTTTGATCTGCTGTCAGCAATCGCGGGATTTTGCAGAAACTCTTCTCATTTTCAAATCTTGCGATAAAATTCCCTGAACCGAGCTCCACGACAACTGGATAATCGTAACAAGTTCGTCAATGGTCCTACGTTGATTTTCATAAATTAATTCTCGGATTGTGGTGACATTTTCATCGGTTCGCGATGTTGAAGGACGCCCGGGGCGTTGGTGGTCTTCAATCGACATTTCACCATTCTTAAAGCGGCCAAACCACTCGTAGACTTGTCTTTTACCCATAGCATCTTCTTTGTAAGCCTTTTTTAACATAACAATAGTTTCTGCAACACTTTTTTCAAGAAGAAAACAAAATTTCACTGCCGCGCGTTGCTCACGATAATCGGCCATCGTATAAAAACGACGCTTGCACAAAACTACTTTTACAAAAAAAAAACACTGAACACAAGCTCAACCTTCCAGACTGATGGTACTTGGCAGACTGACTTGTGAGGAGTGTAACTAGATCGCCCTAGCGGCCCAACCACGTACTACAAGTATCAACCTAACAACAACAAAAATCTGGTTATTTTTGGGTCCCCCTCGTATACCTATCTTTTCTGATTGTTTCTCCTTCACAAAAAGCACTATTCGGTACCACTGTGAAATAATTAATTTTATTTAGAGCAGAAGGTGATCATGATGTTGCTTGATAACACACAAGACCTCTACATCCGTAAAGTGTGGAAAAATGTTTTATAACTGCGTTAGTACATTTGTTGCACTTTATTATTTATTGTACCATCTATAACTACAACATGAAAACAATGGCAGGGTTTTAGGGTGGGCCAATGTTCAATTACTGCTCTAATTTAACTCAAAAACAACACATGTTCATTTTGATTGTGAAGGAAGAAAATTTAAAGAGTTTATTTCTAGTGGTTACTTTAAAAATGGCTGGCATAGATCAAAAATCACAAATTTTGTGGTGTTAAAAAATTTATATTTATTTAATTACATCGTGAAAATATTTACACCAATGACAATTAAATATTATATTTTACAAAACAATTGTAAGCAGGGATGGGGAGTCGAAGCTTTGTGGAGGAGTTGGGTGTCGAAGTCGAGAGCTGAAAAAACTATCGACTTTTGTCTCTCTGATTCAGTTTTTATCAAGAATGAGAACAGAACAAAAACATAAACAAAATACCGATAGTAATCGAAATTTTTAAAAAACTGAAACAGGGACATATTTTGTTTTTTTTTGTTGCAAGGACAAAAACTTAATGAAAAATATTCAATAACAGTTGTCCTTAATGTAAAAGAAGTCAACTCAGAGTTGATTTAATAAAAAAAAACTACTCGAGTCAGGAGTCATTTATTTTTCTGCCGACTCCTTATCCGTGGTTGTAACATCACTAATGTCTTAAATACTGACTATTATTAAAATGCTCCAAATTGTTATATTAATTGAAGTTACAAGCATGAATAAAAAAAGTTGTTTAAAAAAAACTTTTAAAATTTATTCAGTTTTTTATTAAAAAAATTTGAAAAATGACTAAATATAATGTTGATGGCTACGTTACCTTAAAATCAACAATAATATTTTAAAATGAGTTAAATACATCATGATTTTTTTCTTGGACGTTTCCGAATATTCCGTGACATTTAATCATTAAAATTCACACATACGTTGTGGTGAAATAGTTACTATTAGGATGACACTAACAGCTCAGACTATGTGTTGTTTGCTCAGTATGTTAAAAATACTGCCATTGTGGCTTAAATGTTAAGACTTGGAAATTATCTACTTTAAAAAGCATGAAATTGATTTTGATTCGGTCATATTATACTAAGCACAACTGCTATATCCACGATAATTGTGTTGGTAATTGGAAGAATTGATTATATTTTGATATTAGTCGAAAGCTAATGGTAAATGTTACAGGGTTTTGTGTAGTTTTTAAAGAAATGTGATTTTACATATAATTCAAATTAAATGTAACAGAAAGTCACGAATTTTCGTTTGAAGTATAAGTCATAACAAAATCAAGTGAGCTATGTAATTATACTTGAAGAGAAAACTCAATTTTGGATTGTTGCTGGAGAGTGTGCCAAAATAATACTGAGTTGTAACGGTACACAACCAATGTGAAATAAATGCTTTATAGATGTTTCAAAACACTTTCGTGTTTATACATGAACAAACTATAATATTCAGATAAATGTTAGTCGTTTTCATTGTGTACAATTTACATAACATTGAAATATTAACAAAAGACTCGGCGAACATTGCGTTTTATTTTTTTAAACTTTGCCTTTAAACACATTGGAAGACATACAAATTCCATGCAGTCTGCTGTAATTTGCAAAATTTTAGTTATAAGATGGAATTTGACTTGCCTGAATCATAGTGCCTTTTCGAATGCTTAAAAATTTGTTTTTGGAATTGATAAATGTTAACCCTGTAGCATTTTCTTTAACTGGCAACAATATTAAAAATAGTGTTGCCATTTGAAAGCTTTTTTATACCAGTGTTTGCACCTGCAATAGGTAAAATAAATTGCCTTTTGATCATAATTGATTAAATATGTGTAGTACACTGATGTATTTGTAAATGTTTGTTTCATAGTTGTTACTCCTATTTTATATATTTAAGATAATTATTGATAAATTCGTAGCAACGTAAAAGTAATTTCACAAAAAACAAGGCCAGATTGGCTGTTAAATCTTGTATATAGCAGCTTCTTTACTTATAAAAATGTTTTTAAAACGCTTGTAGTATATCTGTAGTATAATTAGATATTTATTTAAAATATATTTACTTTTAAAGTATGAATGTTAGTAAACATTTTACGGTGTTTCGTGTAAGTGTTTGGGTAGTTGATAGTGTATGCATATTGTTACATTTACTTTTTATGTTATTTTTTAGCTTCACCTTTTAGTTGTAGCGATTAGGCAAAAATTTTTAAAAAAATAATGGGTCATATTGTACAACAGCTTTGTGATAATTATTCAAATGTGCTGTTGAATGTTGAAATTGTTTGTAAATTAATGTGTTGTGGCATTAAAAAATAACATTCAACAATAAGCAATTATTAATTTGTATACGGATCCATTGAATCACTTTTTGTAAAATAATTGAACTAACGTCTGTAAAATAAATTATTAAATATAACTATACCAAACTGAAAATATTGCATAATAGGATAAATATTTGTAAATATTATGGTTGTACTATTGTAACAAATTACGAATAAACATTTGTTTAAGTTTATACTTAAGTTTTATTTTTGGTTCCAAGTAAATAAATAAAGTGGGAAAGACTTTGTTTTGTTTTGTTATTTTTTTCGTTTCTGCATGTCTTATTTATGTTGGATTGTTTTATTTTTAAATTTTTTGAAGTATCACAGAATGCATGGGGTTCCACTATTAATAAAATAATATTTTGAAACGGTAAACAATAGTCTCTGGATCCGTTAATTACTGTGGATATTTGACTTTTGCTTTGAATTACATACACAAAACAAATGCCAGTTTTCTGTTTTTCATATACAAACAGACTGTTGATAAAACAGTTGAACTATTTGCATGCATCTCTTGCTGTTTTGTTGTAAATGAAACAGTATAATCACATTTCGAAGCAATTTTGTGGACATTAATAAGGGTTTTTAAATGTAATTTGGCATCTTTAAAGTGAGCCACAAATATTTTTTTTTAATGAGCATGGGACTTCTATAATTATTAATGTTAGTTGTGAAAGTATTGTAGTGTATTAAACTTTGAGTATAAAAATATTGAAGAGTGGCAACATTTACTGAAAACGTACCCAGTTGTCATTTATAAAATAGCTTAAATTTACTGCTTTTGCCTGATTATTTCACTTTACTATTTATAAACTTGATTTTTATGCAGAGTATACATGAAAGAGACCATAAATTTAACAGTGAATTCAGAAGACCAATTTAAGTCGTTTGAGCCCAGTTCATCTACTTCCAAAGGTTCCTCACCATGGAATTGGAGTCCTGTGAAGTGGTAAAACATTAATTAATAATTTTGAGCACAATACAGGATGTCCCAGAGATCGTTACCACCTCAATTATCACATTAATTTTTAGAAATAACAAACCTTATAAATTATCAGATTAGGAAAAACGTTGCATGCATTGACAAATATAAACTTAAAGTTTTGTATGTTAAAAAAAGTTTTTCAGTTTCGCCAGTCTTGGCTTTTGTTAACAAATTGTTGAAGATATCAATAGGCCTTAACAGGGGCATCGATAGACAACGTCGAGCCCAGGGGAACCATTTACATGTGCCCCAAGTACGGTTAATTAGGGAGTAAAAAACAAATCGTGGGATGTTCGGGTCCAGGGAATTTCAGCCCATTCCCCCCTTTCATGGGCCCTGGGCCTTAGACATACTATGTGCCTAAATGAGCGTTTGTAGATAAATGAAGTAATTTATCATGATCAACTTTCATATACAAAGAATGTCCTTATGATTTAAGAATACTTGGGATTTTTTTTCATTAAAAATATTTAAAAAAGCATGGACCAAAAATAAGAACATTTAGTATTTGATTTTGACTTAAAACCATGTTAAAAAGGCAATTTTAAAATATACTAAAATTTCAAATATATATTTATGTACCTTTTTGTAATTTTTAGTCTTTTTTCACCCCTTAATAATGTATAAGGTTTGTAGGGATAATTTTTAAAAGCAAATGTAATATTTAAGATGGTAATGATCCCTAGAACACAGTGCAATACTATTATTACAAATACCGAATGAAAAAAAAAAAGATTTCCGTCTTAGTTTATCGTTTCTAAAAGATGTACATATTTTAATTATATATTGCATGCATAAATTGTTACTTTAATTTGATCTTATAAATTTTTTAACAACTTTTTAAGTTAGCTAAATAAATGCCAGTAAAGTTTATCCTGTATTTAATATTTACAATGTTTACATGAATTTTACCACTCATTTATTTTTATACTCAATGGAATGTCGAATGAAAAATGTTTATTACAATTAAATTACTTTAAATGTTAGTATGCAGTGTGTTTGAAATTTGAGGTTCTCCTCATGGAATTTCAAAAGCATATTTGACAAAACTAGTTGAATGGGATAAAAGTTACTTATTCCATACAGTAACTTACATGTCTTTGTGTTTGAGAAATTATTTAAGGTTTACTTTATAATAGGCAAAAAAACAACTTTCAATAGTTAAGTTTTAGTCGTCTATAAAAAGTATATGGTGGTGTTATTGAAAAAACTGACAAAAATAGAACAATTTTTCATGGTGTAGTTTTTAAAAATATTCTAAATTCTTTTAAATTTTAAAATTATGTTGCGTATTAATAGGATACAGTAAAAGTAGCTCATTGGATTGAAAAAACTATCACAAAATCTTATTTTTTGCTCATTAAACCTGATTGAAATACCAATGTTATAACTAAATTAAGGTGAAAATTGATACTTTGCAACTGCTAATTTTAATGGGATATGAATAATATATGAACATTAGTACAATAAATTTAATATGCCTCATGTTACTCAGTAACATCATTTGATGTTTTCCAAACACTGTTTTTATTAAAATAGACACAAACATATAATATGAGACACAATGTAACCTTTTTGTTTTAGAAATAAGTCCTAGATCTTAGTTACTAAAAAGATTTTTGCAGTCAATTCATTGTATTAAACTCAATTATGTCTGTTCAGCAATAATGGTTGTGTTCAATTTCATGAAAATACTTTTTTATTTTGAATATTCCATTATTGTGGAATTTCTTGGACAGTAACTCTTTTTGTTTTATCAAAAGATCACAGAACAATTTGCCAAAAATAAAAGAACAGACAGGCAACATATGTCCCATATTGGTTCTGAAATTACAAACACATTGTAGTAACGCATAATAAAAAGTTCTTAAAGCAATGACAAAAGTCATGATTGTTCATGAATGGTTATATCAGTGTGCTCCAAATATGATTGTCTTGTCCCTAACAAACAGCCTGCATTTGCAAGTGACTTAATAAAAGATAGATGTTTCTGTTATTTATGTGTCTTTAGTTCTGTTTTGCATTGTTTACCAATATTAGTTATTAAAAAGAAGTACATTTCGCAGCTCATCTAAAGCTCTCAAGATGGAAGCATATGACACAGCAGTGTTGTCGTATGCTTTAGCGACCGCTGCAGGAAAATTAAAACCAGGACTTCTAGGTATAGTACCAAATATTAATCCTATATCACAGATCACTACGGTTGCACCCAGGGAAGATATATCGCTGACACCTCCCAGACAAGATCTCGTCGTACCAGAGGAGGAAGAAGAGATACACAACTTTTTTCAATTAATGAACATTGTGGAACAAGCTTTATTAAATAAAAGTGTAATACAGCTATCGCAATTATTGGCACTTTGTTCAAACAAACAGGTAAGTGAATTAATTCTTACAATCTTTGGAAAATTAGTCTCAAGTATTTTTTGACAATATTTTGAGAAAATATGTATTTTTTTCCAAGCAACTGGATCCACAAAGTGTAACAGTATTAGAATCTCTTCAAAATGAACTACGACAAGCTTGTAAAGTTCATCCAGGAGTAATCCATCATTTCACTTTGAATGAAGGTAATGAACGTAACAGCCTTCAATAATCAAAATTTTAAGAAGGTTATTGTGATTTCTGCCCTACTTTGTATAGGGTGTTCCAAATTCGATGGGATTACATGGGTATCGTGCTCATTATTACAAAATAGAGAAAAATGTTTTTAGACAAATTCCAAACTATTTAAAAAAAGTCTTCGTTTCGGTTTTGGGTTATTAAAAAAGAAAATGATCATTTTAATAATGTGTTATATCGCCATTATTAATATTAATATCTGAATAACATAATATGGTTTTTTATACAGTGTGACCCATTTCAGAGCGGATCACCCCTATAAAAAGTTTATTTGTAGTCTGATTTTCATAAACTTTTTTTTAAGCGATAAAGCATCAAACATTGTACTTTGGTACCCTATTTAAAAATTCAGTTTACACTGACAAAGCCTACTATGATTTTTTTCGATGTCAAAATTGGCAAAATTTGTTTAGCAATTTTTTTATTTACAATCTGACTACACCCCTGGATTCACTTGCCCTCAAATGGGTTTGTACAAAATTTCATGAAAAAATATTTTTTATTTTTGTATCTTTTCTTGTAAATTTAGTTGTTCACCCATCGAAAATTCAATAAAAGTGGCGATTTTAATACTGATACAAATAAATTGTTGCTTATTTAAAAAATCTTACGTCAAATAATTTTTTGTTTTTTACATAGCATAATACACTGCGTTCCAAAAAACGATATTAATTTAATCAGAAATATTAAATTCATCATTAATCTCTTAATAAAAAATATTTTTTCATGAAATTTTGTACAAACCTATTTGAGGGCATCCTGAATCCAGTGGTGAAATCAGATTGTAAATAAAAAAATCGCTAAACAAGTTTTTTGCCAATTTTGACATTGAAAAAAATCATAGCAGGCATTGTGAGTTTAAACTGAATTTTTAAATAGGGTGCCAAAGTACAATTTTTGATGCTTTATCGTTTAAAAAAGAGTGCATGAAAATCGGATTATAAATAAACTTTTTATAGGGGTGATCCGCTTTGAAATGGGTCACACTGTATATTTTTTATGCAAGATCTATTTTTTTTTTAATTATTACAAACTTGTTTTTTTTTTAATGGCAACCATAGTTGATATTAAATATTTTTTTTCTTATTTCAAATATAAAATAGTTATATTAAATTACAAAAGGTTACAACTATTCTTCAATTTTATTACTGCATTAAAAATAAAAATATAGAGTAGGTGACCTAACGCAGGTCATAGAAATAACAAAGCAATACAAAAACAATATTTACTTTATCCATAAGCAGGCAATATGATAATTAATTGTTAAATATGCATTATTGGACCATTTGGATGGTCCTTACATTACCAATCTTATTCTGCTCAACTGTTTCATAATATTTCAATCAGAATTTAATGATATCGAAAAATCTAAGTACCAAATGCCTATGTAATTTTTGACGATTTAACCCATGTAATCGTATTAAATTTGAATTACCCGGCACAATTAAAATAAAAAATTAATTCTTCCATTTTCATTTTTTGAATTTTTAGATGAAACTTTAAAACCTGTTGGTGGAACGTTGAAAACAGAAGGAGTGTGTGCAACATTAGCATGTTTATTAGAACATTATGGATTTCATGAAGCAGCAAATTTGTTAAGATCTTAGTGTTTTTAGCTGTTTGTATATATCGTACTATATTGTTCATTTCCCTTAATCCAATTATAGATTTTTGTTCCTGTTAGGGTAATGTTTTTGCTCTCTTTCTTTGTAAATAGTAATTTCATACTGAAAACAATGTTGTGTACAACTGTATCTTGCATATAATGAAGTCTACTTAATGTTCAATGATAGAAAAACGTTTATAAAAATATTAACTAATTATTATAGTAAAATGTAACATTAAGCAGACACTTTTTAAGTTACAAATATTTAAAAAGCATAAGTTATTTAAATGTTTTAATTTTAGATTAAATTAATTTTTAAGTAGACTAGCATACCTTAAGTTTTGTTTTGAAATAAGTACTTTAAAGGATACAAATTTTTATTTGTATTGTATTTAAGCACAAAAAATAAAATATTACCTTTATTACTGTAAAAGTTGGTTTTTATTTACCGCTTGATGTACGGTTGAAATTCAATTCGGAAAACCATTAAATATGTAAATAATAATGACTTATTTTAGTATTGTTTGGTGATTGAAACAATGATTTCTAACAAATTATAAAAAAAAATTATGAACAAATAATCTTTCGCAACAAGAAATATTGTGCAAAGCCGGCGAAAGGGAATGCAGGGTGTGCATCGCACACGGCCCCGCGCTGCCGATATTATTAATATAAAAAAACATGTATCTAATGTTTAAATAAAAGTTTTTTTTTCAAGCCCCTAATTTATGTTTGCTTACAGCCCGTCAATCTTTGTGACCGGCTCTGTATTGTAGTTCATCTGTCCTTACGTTGGTAGTTAATATACGCTAGATTAGCTCAAAAAGTTGCATTCAATTTCAGGTTAATCTTCTTTCATGCGCGTTAGTTCTTGTTTGTACCAGTGAGGTTAACAGTTTGAAAAGTAACTTGCTTTTAATGTTATATTAATATATTTGAAAGAAAACATCGTACATCGTACAACAATGGTTTCTGAACCTTGGGAAGTTTGGAAATCATTATTTACAGATGAATTAAAAGATATTTGGTTAACAGAAACGAAAAAATTACGAAAGGTTGCAATGATTGTTCATGTTCTGGAAAAAGAATTCAGTTGTGAGTACTTTATTTAAATTGTTATTAATTAAAGTAATGGAATTTTGATAAAATTACTTTTCTTGGTATGATCAATAACTTTTTAACATTTTGTTTCAGCAATACAGCGTGCTTATAAACAAGACATAAATACAATTAAACAAAAATTGAATTTGGTTGAAACACACAAGGAACAAGCAACTTGTAGATGTAAAATGTACGTAAATTATGATAAATAATATTTTAATTCATTGGCAGTCTTAAAGTTTATGTAGATCAGTCTACTAAATTTTGTTTGAAATGTATATACAGGGTGTCATAATAAGAACGCTTCAGCCCTGTAACTCCTTTATATTGAAATATAGAGCTTTGGTGTTACAAAATTTTCTAAAACTAGATTATTGAGATTACATACAGGGTGGTCCAAATTCGATGGGATTGCATGGGTATCTTGCTTAATAGACAAGATAGAGAAACAGTTAAATTACCAAAAATGTGCACTTTTTTGAGATGAACTCAGAACAGTTGTCAAATATACTCTATCATTTTCTGTTTTTCTTGATTTTTTTTTGTTTCCAAAGCCTACCTTTTGTTTTTCATCTTTAAAGAAATTTAAAAACCTTTGTAACTTGCGTATTATTGAAAATAAATACATCTACCCTTATATATTTGGAATGAGAAAAAAATAAGGAATTTAAATAGGCCATAGCCAACTATAACTTTCTTTTAAAAAAAGGTAAGTTTGTGTCATAACTTTTTAACGGCGAGCGCAAACATTTTTTTTTTGCTTAATCAAACTTAACATATAAATATCTAAAAATATTGTTTATAAACTTTTTTGATATTTACAACAATAACGGAGATATGACACATTATTAATATGACAAAAAAATACTTTTTATACAATAACTCGAAAACCAGAAATGATAGAATATTTTTGAAAACGGTTCTGAGTTTGTCTCAAAAAACTGCACATTTTTGGTAATTTAACCGTTTCTCTATCTTGCCTATTAAGTGAGATACCCATGCAATCCCATCAAATTTGGACCACCCTGTACATATATTCAGTTATTTTTAAGATATTCGATTTTAAAATTTTAATTTGTAGTTAACTTTTTCATGCAAATAGCACCCTGTATATTCAAGTACATAATTCAAAAGCCCTTTAAATTGGCTTTCAAAAAATACATGTCTTTCACGAAAACGTTTTTTATTAAAACGGCAAAAATTATATCAAATCGTTATAAAAATTATAAAAAAGTAATAAGCCTTTGGTTATCCCTTAAAAATTTAAGTAATGTAGAGATAATACAAATAAGCATACAGTAAATAAAATAGAGAGCAATTATTGAGCTCCTTTATTTTTGAAATTATATTTTTTACCTATAAATTTTGTAAAATAGCACCCTGTATTTTTAATACTTGAGAGTTTTTGAAAAGTCATATGTAATATTTAAGTCAATTATATTTTGTGTAAAACTTTTTCATTAAAACAGAAATCATTAGATCAATGAAAGTAGCCTGTGAAAATACATAATAATCAACAAAAAGTAGTAAAAATTAATTTAATGTGTTTTATTAATGGCCGATCAATTATGGTGCCTGGAGCAAGTTTTTAAAAGAGCACCTTTTCAAATTTTTGAGATTTTAAGGAATGAATGTATCACTATTAAAAATAGTCTGGTTGGTAAAGTAACGGACTTTTGGGAAAAATATGTACTAAATTGACTACTAAATAGAAGGAAAAGTTTTATTTATTAAAAAAGCAAATTGCTTGATTGCATCTCTATAAATTATTGTTCTAGATACCGACTTTTCTAATAAAATTATTGCTAAATAATTTTTTAAAATTTTCAATTGAAGTACTTTTTCAAATTTTTCCTATTTGTTATAGAGACAAAATTAGGAGCAACTTAAAAGAAGACGATTTTCTTGAGCAAAAAGGTATTAATTTTCAATTTAAATTAGCTGATGTTCACAAATTTTTTATTTAGAGAACATCCCCACTAAGGTGCAATGTAAGATAAAAGTAGAAAAGATCTCTAAAATCACAAATTCTTGCAAAAGTCCATTGATTTTTGATCTTACCTCTGAGTTACTGGAAATAGATGATAACCAATTGAATAAATCATCGACTTCAAATAAACCAGAACATAGTTCATTTTTCTTTTTTAATAAGAGTGCATTATCTGATAATGAAACGCCGAAAAGCTCTGATGGACTTAGCGAAAGCCCTAAAATTAATAGACGCCGAAAATTCACTCGCCATAAAAAACTTAATACTACTGCCAGCCCATCATTACTAGATGTAGCGAAAAATTTATGTGAAGAATCTGATAAATCTATCAAAAGTGATGTAAGAACTCAAGAAGTAAAAAGTCAAGTGAAAACTGTTTTGAAAAGATGTTCAGACGATGATTTTCTTGATATTTCAGTTATTGATAGTACACCTCACCTTAAACGTTTTTCTAAAAAAATTAAACCTAGTAAACGAAATGAATCTGTGACTAACAAAGGCTGTAAAAAAGGGTTAAAAAGTAAACAAATGAAATCTTCCACTCTTACTCAGTTTTTTGGCAGCGCTGTTAGCAGCACCAAGACCAACTGGAATAAGTAGGTTATAGTTTTTTTGTTTTTTGCAATGTTAATAAAATCGTTTTGTTTGTATTTTGTTTTTAGATCCGATGCGGGAAGAGTTATAAGTGAAACTGATTTTTCAACAGATACTGAAAATAAAGCAATTGCATTTGGAAGTAAAACTACAAGTAAAAACTGTGATACTATTGATGTTGATGCTACATTTTGTCCAGATATAGATGTATGCTTAAATAATCTGAAAAAAACTGTAGAAAATCAAAAACAAGAAGGTTGTAAAGATAATGTGCAAATAATTAAAAAAGATAATGAAGCAAGTAATAAGTTCAAAATTAAATCAAAATTTGCTGAAACTTATGACAGGTAAATAATATAATTTATTGTAAATGTTACTATTTGAAATAAATACAGACATACCCTGCTTCTCGTCATTTCGCTTTGCTTAATTGTTGCCGTTTAACTCTTTCTTGTACACTTGGCGCTTGTTTCGCACACTTGTTGTTTTTCATCGCTTTTCGTTGCAGGCTGTTGCAATGCCGTGTGTTATTTCATGCTTGTGTATCTTTTGTTTATTATGGTCCATGTTTTTATCAACAATTTTTACTGGGTACCATAAATTGTGCGTTATTTTTGTTTTCTTGCAATTTCGAGTGATGTACAGGGTGGTCCAAATTCGTTGGGATTGCATGGGTATCTCGGTTAATATTTAAGATAGAGAAACGGTTAAATTACCAAAAATGTGCAGTTTTTTGAGACAAACTCAGAACTGTTTTCAAAAATATTCTATAATTTCCGGTTTTTAAGTTATTAGAGAAAAAGTGTTTTTTTGTCATATTTTTTATGCGTCATATATCCGTTATTGTTGTAAATATCGAAAAAAAAATTAGTAAATATTTTTAGATATTTTTATGTAAAATTCAGTGGTACTACAAATGTTCTTTACTTTCGCCGTTAAAAAGTTATAACACAAACTTACCTTTTTTAAAATAGAAGCTATAGTTGACTATAATCTATTTAAATTCCTTGTTTTTCTCAAACCAAATATATAAGGTTTGATGCAGTTATTTGTAATAATACGCAGCTACGAAAGTTTTTTAGTTGTTTTTATTTAAAGAAAAACAGTAGGCTGTAAAAACAAGGTCTAAAACCTCTTAAAACTCATGTGGTACGAGTTACGAAGATTTTTTAATTTGTTGTTGAGATAAACTTTATAAATATTTGAACATATGATAACAACAATGTAGTCAGAATCAGCAGTTATGTAGTGTATTGTTGTTTATCTTATGTTCAAATATTTATAATATTCATATCAAAAACAAATTAAAAAACCTTAGTAATTTGTACCACATGAGTTTTAAAAAGTTTTACACCTTGCTTTTTGTATGTAAATAAGTCATAGCCAACTATAGCTTTCATTAAAAAAAAGGTAAGTTTTTGTCATAACTTTTTAACGGCCAGCGAATATTTTAAAACAATCTTCATACATTTTTTCGATATTTACAACAATAACGGAGATATGACGCATTATAAATATGAAAAAAACACTTTGTTCATAACTCAAAAACCGGAAATGATATATTTCAGAAAACTGGACATTTTTGGTAATTTAACAGTTTCTTTATCTTGAATAGTAAGCGAGATACCCATGTATTAATAATCCCATCGAATTTGGACCAAATTTGAATGTTTTACAGAGTATCTCGGTTACCCATAACACTAGGCAAAAATCTGATATCAGTGTCTTTGGTTATTTTTTTGAGATAAACACGCCTGTCTTATCAGATTTTTTTAAATAACTTTCCATTTTGGCACTAAAGATGAAAAAATAAATTTCATTGTTTTATAATAATTTCGATAACTTCTTTATTACTAAAAATAGAACCAAATGTTTGGTAGGTTTTTATAAACATTTTTATGCTTAATTTAAAAAAGATTTTTTATATTTAGAAAGACCCCAACTTTTGAGATAAGAAGTTAACTTACATTTTTTTAAATGGAAACTCTAGGCTAGGTCATGACTTTATAAAAGAAAATTTGTTTAGCTTTTTAAAAATATGTACTTTTTTACGTATTCCAAAAAATATGACCTTTTTTTTTAAAATGTTTTTATCACAGTTTGCCATGATTTCGTAAACAAGTGATGTTTGCAATTAAAAAACAACTAAACGCCATTTCCAAGTAAATTCTGTAGCAGCATCCATGTTTTTACCACTTACAATGTGAACTTCTAACATAATAATAAACTTTTCAAAGTGTTCAAAGTTTGCCACAATCAACAGTTATAAAATACAAAAGAATACACAGATTTGCTCAAAAGTTTAAAAATGTACTTGTATGTATATGACATTTAGTTGTTTATTCATAGTAAACATCTTTTGTTTACGAAATCATAGCAAACTGTGATGATAAAATTTTTAAAAAAGTAACCATATCATGGTCCATTTAAAAAAATATAAGTTTACTTCACATTTCAAAAATAAAGGTTGTTAAAAAAATATTTGTTTAAGCATGAAAAAATTTATAAAAACCTGTTTAACGTTTAGTTCTATTTTCATAAATAAAGAAGTAGTAAATTTTCAAAAACGATGAAATTTCATTTTTCATGGGTAATGCCAAAATTGAATATGGGTCCACCCTCTATAGTGTTATTAAAGTTTTTCTTATGTCTAAATGCAAATTGTAAGCAAAATAAAAACTGCATTGCTTCTTGCCCTTCTTCGCTATTTGTGGTTCTTTAATCCTTAAGTCGACGAATAAGAGGGGTATGCCTGTACCCTCTACACATAAAACAGTCACAATTTTGTTAAGTTTTCTGTGTTATAAAATTTGATTTAAAATTTAAATTTTAAAAATAAAATAAAGAAAAAATATCTTAATATATTCCTAAAATAAATGTTTTTAAATTAGACCCACAAAGAAGAAGGTGACGAGTCCTAAGTATGTTTATCAAACTGATACTGTGCGAGGAAAAGAACGAATGAAATTGCAGGGTTGGGCCTGTGCGGAGTGTAAAGATGTAAATATCAATTTTTAAAATTTTTCCTTGATAATTAATAAACAAGTTTTTTTTAGTATTATAATGGCTTGGGTTTGACGAATAAAGAATTACAGGAGAAGATGAATCAATGTTCCAAACATCGAAAAAAATTCGCACCCCCACCAGACACTCCCACTGGTAAGTGCTTTCAATTCTTATGAAACAGGTTTTGTTGCTCATGTGTTGTACCCTCGGTTATACCGGCTAACTGAAATTCGATTTTTCATGAGGATCTTATGTGTTATAAGAGTATTGTTTAAAATTTGGCCAAGTTAATAAATATTTAATAGCAATATGTTGAATAAATTAGAAACTGGACAATTATTTCACCAAATTAATAACTTTTGTTGCTCTCCAAGGGCATCTTGTTTGTGTTAATATAGTTTTTTTAAACCATTTGTCTTTCGTTGATATAAAAATTATACTCCAGATATTTTTGAAATCAGAAAAATAATTCAGCATCTACAAAAAAAAGTTTAAAAATGGAAAGAAATTAAAAAGTTAATGTCGAAAAACAAAGCCTTATCAATGTGGCAAAAATTTTAAGGAACAAAAAAAAAATTCAGTAAAAAGTCAGTTTTTCAGATATTTTCAATTTTTATAAAAACGGTTGTAGATATCTAAAATCGAATGGTTACTTTTGTTTTTCTTTAGGTTTTTGGAATCTTGATTTTGCACCAATGGATGACACTTTAGCTGAACAGGAGGGCAAAGATTTTTAAAACATTTTCAATTTTATTTTGAATCTTGTCATTCATAAATAATGCAATGGTTAGAAAAATGATTGAACAATTGTGATATAGAAATGTGGCAGCTTGGAGTAGAGATCCTGAATTTAGCTATTTTGTGTTATGAAATTTATTGTGAAAGTTTTTTTTTTAAGTACTTGTAAAATTGTTGCTTTATATGAGGATTTAAAGCATCGTTTTAATATTTTTGGGTAAAGTTAAACTGAAATTAATTCCTAAAAATAAAGGCAGCTTGAAAAAGATCAAGTTGTTTATAATATTCAAAATGTTCGAGAGCCTTATTGTAAATCACTTATTTGTTCAAGACAAAGCATATATAATTATTGTTTTTCATTTTTTTTTGTACATTGGAAATGGAAGTGATATTAAGTTATTAATAGTTGTGTCAATAAAACTTTTAAACAGTAAAGTTTCACATACAAAATGAATCTTATAACTATCCTAAAAGCAACTTAAGGTTTCTTTAGTGTCAGTTCTGTACTAAGACAAGTTGGGTTAAGAATAATTATGTTAATTTGTTTTTTGAAGTTGGGAGAATTCTATGTTTATTTTGATTTTTTTCTTAATAAAGAGTTGACATATTTTTGTAACTTTTTATGTAAAGAATGTAACATATTTTTGTTAAAATGGTAATAAATTTATATTGAACTATATGTCTGTTTTTGTTTTTTGTTAATTTGAAGTTATGACAATTTTTATGTTGATAAATTAACAGCATACTAGCCATAGTGATGGTGGTATACAGTCTGGGCCTATCACAGGGGGGGGGGGAGGGTAGATGGGACTAATTCCCAGGGCCCGGTGTTGCAAAGGGGGCCCGGATTCGAGCTAATACACAATGTTTTGTTAACAAATACTGTTAAAATTTATGAGAATAGCGACAAATTAAATAAAATAAATTTAAAACAGGCTGATGTTTTTCCGTTTTTTTTTTAAATTTTTGACCAGAATAGTTTTACTTTTTAAAAATGTATGGTAATATTATGTTAAGGTATATTTCCTTTACCTTAATAGATATTATTAGTGAAAGTTTTTACCTTTATTAAAAACAAGATTGTGGGGTCATCTGATAAGAAAAATCAGAAAAGTTTGCCATAAAACTGCAATTTTGGATCATAAAGTATGTATTTATACATTTTATTTGGCATTAAACCACGTTTGTCTGTTGAAATTTAAAAAAAAATCGCCTACGGCGCATTTTGTCTCCTTCCCCCCACTTTGCTGTGCCAATTTCTTGTAATTAAAAAAAAAGGTCATCGGGTCCCGGTTTAACTTTAGGAAAATATGGTAGGCCTACCCATAGGCCTGTAGTTTTTACCCATTTACATTTGTGTTGTCCATGCTGCATTTCTGAGACCTATTCATTGATGCATTAATGTTTTCAAAAAAGTTCCATGGTACGCTAGATTCGGCTAGAATAATAAACAAACTAAAAATGTTTTTTTTTTTAAATCGCTAATAACCCGGTTACACTTGTTGATACAAAAATATTTTTGGGAAAAAAGTTGTAGATTTTTTTACACACTAAAATTAAAGCATTCATTTATTTCAATATTTGTCATTTTGTGTAATTTGAACTTCCTTTGTAGCTCTTATCGTTAACAAGATCCTAATATTGACCCTTCTATGTGGATCACCCTGTATATCAAAATGCGAGTCTTAAAGGGCCCCGGGGCCCGAATTTTCTGTGAACGGCCCTGTATACAGTAACTTTTTTTTTGTTTTGTTACACAAATTACTAAAAAAATTAAATAATAATTTTCTGTTTATAATTTTTGTAACAATAACTATTACAATGTAAATGAACAAACAAATTTTACATATGACATTTCACTATTATAGATTATGTACAGGAAGGTAAATTTACGGGGAAAAAAACATTTAATTCTATTAATGTTCCAATAATTAAAAAAACTCCGTACATCACAAGGCATATGGATCCTACTTTCCAATTTAATCTGAAACAATATAAACCCTGTTTTGTATGTATGTATAATTTAAAATTCATGAATAGCAAAAATCAAAAGGTTTTAGTACTGTTGGAGTGAATAATTTGATAAAACTTTACTCAAATTAAAAGAATTACATTATTTTAAGTAAAATTTTACGTTTCTACTGCCTTTGTGTATTACATATTGTTTGGTAACAAACTTACCTAAATCGTGTACATAATAAACATATGTACAAACAAATTAATGTAGAAAATAAGCAAGTGGCGTTGTAAGCTAAACCTGAAGAATTAATTACTATTGAGTGATTGCCTGGAATCCTTGGGTAAAACCACGTTTTCAAAAGCCAGGGCAATCCCAAACAAAACAATATTTCAAAAGTGTTTGCACCAAAGGCGCTGCTCATTCCCATTCCTCCTTGTCCTGCAAAAATAGTTTGAATGCTTTATGATTTACCCTCGTGTATCAGATACTGACAAAGCTTTATTTTAGCATTTTTAACCTTGTTTTGATATAATGATACAGGATACGATCTCGGGCATGCTGCTTCCAATAGCCAAGAAAGATAATCCGGTTACAGAATCTGGTATGCGTAATGTATCACCTAAAAATGTTACATATATGTACAGCGTGTCCAAAAGTAATGGAATATGCTACATATCTCAGTAAATATCCACTTTAGGGAAAAATGTTTTGAATAAAAGTTGTTTGGTACTTAGTTTTCCACCATAAGACTAAATTTTTTTTTTTTTTAAATAACAAGCGCTATGAAAAACAATTGAATTTTTTTAAATGGCAAGGTACCCCTATATTATACTCATTTGATAGAGAATTTTTTTCTCTTTTCAATGATGGGGTCACCTTAAAAATTAAATTAATGCTAAGAGGCCGGAGAATATCGAAAATTTAAAAGATCGTATTAGAGAAATTACAACTGAAATGGTTGGGAATGTTATAAACGGGTTTAAAAACCGAGTTTATCATTGCCAAGCTGTAAATGGTTCACAGTTTGAACTCTTATTGTAGATTTCGTCAAAATATGTTAGTTCTTATGATGTTTTTATACTAAACAATTTAAATAATTTAAGAGTATTTTCACGATTTTCTCAAAAAGTTGCTTAAGTAAGGGTACTAAAGTTTTGCATCATTGAAAAGAGAAAAAATTCCCTATCAAATCAGTATAATATAGGGGTACCTTAACATTTAAAAAAATTCAATTGTTTTTCATTGCGCTTTTGTTATTCAAAAAAAGAAAATTAATTTTGTCTTATGGTGGAAACCTAAGTACCAAACAACTTTAACTCAAAACATTTTTCCCTAAAGTGGATATTTACTGAGATATATAGCATATTCCATTCCTTTTGAACACACTGTATAATTTGTGTAGATAGAAGGTATATTAGTGTCATTTTATCTGAGTGTTACATGATTTTAACAATTAGTTTTTCAAACCATATGGTTTTGCACCTACTAAATTATATACAGGGTGTCCCAGATTACATTTCCAGCATGGGGATCTCGCTTATTATAAGAGATACAGGTTTGTTTAGATTAGATGAATTGTTCCTTATTATGAGAGGAGCCACAAACAATTTTTAAAAATACAAAATTGCTCGTACTTTTAGATGTTATAGCAAAAATATGAAAATATCGATTTTTTTTCTCTATCAATTTTATTTATACCCTCTGAAGGTACTTTTTTATGTAGAATATAACTATTATGTTTTATGTTAGATTTTTTTATCACTTTGTTTTTGAGATATTACCTCTAACTTCATATTATCTTATGGGGCGTCAAGTTGGCTTTGGAATAATTCGATGTGTTTTTATTTCCTCTTTCTGACGATGCATCATATATTATATCTATTGTTATAAATAAGTCAGGAACTCAAGAAAAACCGTATTTTACCGATATTATTTTAAGTTAGCCATGTAACGTATTAAACGGGCAAGTTGACTTTGGAATAGTGAAATGTGTTTTCTTTTCTCCTCTTTCTAACATTTTTCTGTCATATCTGTTTTTATAAGTAACTTGGAAAATCAAGAAAAACAATATTTTACCCTTATAATGTGATCGTAGAAAAAGTATGCTACATAACACGAGTTGCACAATTACGCACTCGTGGAAATACGCACTCTTGTTGTGTAATATGCTATTAAATTACCTATGACAGTAATAAACCACGACATTAAATACGAAGTCGCTCCAATCCAAAACATGCACATTAATAAAGCAATTCCATAAAGTCTGGTATATTTTCTGCAATCTGGCGTCGAATATTTTAATGCAAACTGTATGGGCCATATTAAAATCCACCAAATTTGTCTATAAACTGGCTCTGACCCGGGATATTCCCAAATACTTTTGGATATTTCTGAAAATAACGAAAAATAACTTAATTATCGAACTTATACGCTAGGGATGCTAAAGTTTTTTGTACATTCGTGGCCGGCGCCAGGTTATTTAGCGCCCTAGGCAAAACTTATTATAACGCCCCCTTTCACACAAATTTTTACAGAAATTAATATTTGTGATAGTACGATAATCGATAAACAATAAAATTTTATGGTGATTACACATTTTTGCGCCCCCCCTATGGATAGCGCCCTAGGCGACCGCCTAGTTCGCCTTAATGGTAGCGCCGGCCCTTTGTACATTCAAGCTACTTTCTTTTTAGTAGAGTGACTTCGTGAGCTACTCGTATACTGGGGAAAAATACAAAGTTGGAATCTAATTTTAATGTTCACAAACGTATCAAAATGTCAACGTGGTTGAATCCAACTAAAATAATTATTTAAGGTTAAAAATTTAACTAAAATGGTGCTTGTATCCAAAATTGCTTCCTGTTTCCTAAAATGTAAAAATATACAGGGTGTTCCATTTGAAATAACAAAGTAACGGGTCGTTTCCGACGAAACCGGAAGTGAAACAATAGTGTTCATAATATGTTAAAATCATCCAAATTTTTACTCATATCATATGTCTAAAATTTCATTTATCTAAAATCAAAACTAAAGAAAAACAGGGGGTGTACCAGAACTCAGTTACACCCGGTATAGCTGTTCCAGAATCCCTAGACAAACAATTATATAACTATTTTCATGATTTTCCGCAAATCGAAAAGTCTGAAAAACATCGACCTTAATAATCCAAAATCCGTAAAATAGCAATACCTGTGCTTTCATCAAGCATTCCATTTCTTACTTCCTTAAATTGATCTTCACATGTTTCGGCACCATTTTGTTTTGTTAAATCGTAATCATCTAAAATTGCAACATCTTTAAAAATTATTTTGCCAAAATTAAATCCGAACCTCTACTTTGGTTCTTGTTTACATTTTCCTCCTCCATTAAACTTTCAATAACTTGATCTTCTTCGGCTTTGATTTGCTTGCCTTCATTTTTTCTCTTGCGTTTCTTGGCAACTTTATTAATTGTTCCATGTATTGGTTTATTGAAATACATAACTAAAATCAGTTCATTCTAAATGTGTAAATAACATCAACGAAAATGTTAAACTTACTTATTAAGTATAATATGTAAGTTAGTACAAATGCTAAAGCTTCATACCATTGCACTAAGTCATCGTAAAGGGTAACAATTAACAAGAGGACGGAAATTGCGTACACAAAACAATCGCGAGTAATGGACCACCAATCTAAGGCGTGTGTCTGAAAGGAAATCAATTCAAATTAAACTTTGTTGCCGAGTCGGATCTTCATATACTTGACGGTTTAACTCGTATTCAAAGCGAATTTTAAAATTTCAAAGTTAAATATGAACACTTTTATCTCCATGCTGACTTAACGTCGGAATATGTTTGTTTTTCTAACTACTGTAGCAAAATTTCTTAGGTAAACGAAGGTTAATTTTATTAAAAAAATACAGGTTTTCCATTTAAATAGATTTTAGTTTGACGAACAAACTGTTTTAAGATACTTATTAAGTTTATTTAATGAGATAAATCAAAATACTTTTTAACAAGGGCCGCATCATAATTATTAAAAACTATATGAGCTAGAACCATCAAATTTTAAGAATATTTAAAGTGGTTTTCTTCAACAACAAAGCGTCGTCCCTTCACTTTCGGGAATAGAGTCAAAATTTTCATACCGATGTCAATCTCACTTTCCGTCGTAAAACGATGATCACGTAATCTTTCTTTAAAGTTAAAAAAAATAACCAGAAGCCACACATTGCAACAACAAGGGAGTATGGTGAATGTAGAATCATATGAACGTTATTTTCTCTCAAAAAGTTTCCAGTTAGGTATCTCAGCCGTATGCGAAGAAGGGAAGAAGCATTATTGTGGTAAAGCCTCTGATTTCAGGACCTGAAGATTTTCAGGCAGGCATTGTTGGATAAACCAGCTGTAACAGTCTTCTTGCCCGACCAACATGATAGCTTTAAACAAACCTCGTACTGTTGAAGAAAACAGCGTACAATCGCACGCTATATTGTCAGTGGGTCGTCTTCAAACACTCATTATCTGTTTTTTTTACGCGTGAGAACATTGTAAAGGTATGTTAGTAAGTAATTTGTGAGCTCGTCTGTTGATTCTAACACACTCTGCCTTACGTGGATTCCAACTAAGTATTCCACTATTCTAATGCGCAACTCTTCTACACAAATGCAGATCCAATACGAGGTGCAGTTTCCATCATTTGGTCGGTACATCGGTCATAATTTTCCGGACAGCGGATACATTTTTTGGAACTACAGCTAAGCAAGGCATTCCCGAGTGTTCCTCTTCACTAAGAGTGCCACGACTCCGAAATTCTGCAAACCAGCGAGATAAAGTGATTCGAGGTAAAGCATCACTTCCGAAGGCCAATTGTAGGCACTGCACCTATCGTTCATCAGAGAGGCCTGCTTCAAAATTGTAGCAAATCATAAAATGATAGTGTGATCTTTCTAACTCTATGTCGCTTCACGTTTCGAGATTTATTTCATTTATTAGCATGAAATAAATTGCTACTCGCCTATTTTTAGTAAAGTTGAACCTCTATTCGTCGGTCCTTATATTCGTAAAATCCAATATTTATTTATCAATTTTTTTTTCGGCAAAAAAGCTTCGATTTTCGTCCAAAAGTTCAATTTTCATCAAGAAATTAAAAAAAAAAACAGACATTGGACTAGTACATTGCTAAATTGAATGCTAGTGAATCGTCGGAAAAGGTATAAAAAGACATCGATTACCAAAACTGAAGTTACTAGAAGTTTTAATGGATGGCGGCTCTCCTTCTAAACAATAATTCCTTCCTTCCTTTACAGCTTCTGCTATCATCGCTTTTAAGCAAAGGTAAAAATTTGGTCAAAGTTTTATTTATTTATTTATGAGATTCGGGACTGGGAATGGATTATTCAAATTTAAGTTAATTCCTCTGAAAATATAGATTATAAATTTGTCCGATTCAGTATTCGACCGTCTCTCAGGAACGGATTTACGTTGAATGTAAAGGTTCCACTGTATATAGGGTCTTTGATAATATTTCCAGCATGGAAATGTCGCTTATTATAAGAGATACAGGTTTGCTTAAATTAGATGAATTATTGTTAAGTATGAGAGGAGCGATAATTTATTTTTAAAAGTACAAAATTCCTCGTACTTCAGATGCTATAGCAAAAAATATAAAAATGTTGAATTCCTTTTTTCTCCCATAACTTTCTTGTTTTGTTCATTAGATCAATTTTATTAGTAAGGAACCTTTCTAAGGAACTTTTTAGCTTCATAGCTTGATTGGTAAACTACGATTTTTCTTGATTTTGTGACTTATTTATAAAAATAAGTATAGCAACATCTCATTAAAAAAAGAAGAAAAAAAAACATATTTACCTTTTCCATAGCCAACTTCACGGCCCATAAGAAAAAATGAAATTAGGGGTAATATCTCAAAAATGGTAAGAGATAAAATAAATGTAAAATAACATACATTAAAAAGTACCTCAACAAAGTGCTTATAAAATTGATCCAATGTTTAAAACAAAAAAGTTATGAGAGAAAAAAAAATTGGACATTTTCATATTTTTTGCTATAACATCTGAAGCACGAGGAATTTTGTACTTTTAAAAACAGATTGTAGCTCTTCTCATACTTAAAAATAATTCATACAATTCAAGCAAACTTGATCTTTTATAATAAGCGAGATTTCCATGAAAATGTTATCTGGGACTAGATGTTTAACACATGCATAATAAACATTTCGCGAACCAAGCCGTTTTCCCGTATCTCAATAATTGTAAACTGACCCTCGTATTCACCTTTATACGAAACTATTATTTTATCGGTTATTATAAATTTTTTGCGTAATTTTTAATTTTGAAGTCAGTTATTTGAGTTTACCATGTTTGCAAAAATACTGCAGCACGCAGGAACGGCCAATATATTGAAAACATTTGATCCCACGACAGTTCCAACACCGATATCTCCTTCGGTAATAAAAGTTCCCACAAAATTGACAAATAATTCAGGACTTGCACTAGTTATGGCCATGAAACTTGCTCCTGCCACGTCCTCAGAAATTTGTAGACCTAAAATTATAGATACTTAAGTATGAAGGATCATACATTTTTATATAATTTTATATAATAATATCTTTTTGAGTAGATTTTGGAATAATATTGAAATTTAAAAGCCACAATTCTCCACAAATTTATGTCATATATGTTATTACAACTAAATTAATGTTTATTAACAAGTTTCTGAAAATTAGCGTATTTTGATATTTATTTTTTTATATGTTTAATGAAAATAATTATCAATAAAGTAATTCGGTCAGGGTAATGATGATAAAACTGCGTGGCTTTAACCGATAATTTTAAACCTCTGGCATTAAAAAGTAAATGTGTTTAATTATTTTGATACAAATTTTTTATTGTTTTAAAGAGAGAGAGAGACTTGTGTGCAGTCAGAAATAGGAAGTTGAATTTCAAGTTGCAATAAGTTAAAATACAGTATTGACTGTATTGAATAAATTAGTTTAGCCAAGTTATTCTTTAACTCATATCAATGATTCAAATATGTTTGTACTTGAGTAATTTTGAGCTCTTAATTAAATGCACGGTGTCTCAAAGATCATTACCACATCAATTATTTTTAGAAATTATCCCAATAAACCATAAATTATAAAATGGTGAGAATATTACATAAATACAGGGTGTTGCATGACCAAACGGCCAAACTTAAGGAGCATGTTCCTTGAGTCAATTTAAGCAAAAAAAATTATATAAACAAACCATAGTCCAAAACTCGATAGTTATCAAGTTATAGACCTTTAAAGTTTATAAAAAAGGTAAATTTTTAACATAAAAAGTATGAGATAGCGCTTTTATCTTCTAAAATATTGATTTAACTACTAAATGTTTTTTATAAAAGATGCATCGCCATCCTTTCTGCGCCTTATGGTGTACTCGATTTTGTTTTGTTTTTTACTGTTTATTTGCTATGGCAACCGACCTAGTTATTTTAAATGGAACACCCTGTATATCATTACATTTTTAGATTTCTCTTTAAATATATCTACCTTATAAAATGTAAAAGGTCATATAGGGCTAAAATTAACCTTTTTCGAGTTATTAATTTTTTTCTCGAAAATTTTGAGCAACTTTGAAAAAGATTAAGTATTTAAAAAATGTGTGACAACCGAAATTTAACGAATTCGATGAGAAGTAACAAACGCTCTGTATGAAATTTCAAAATTTTAAGTAATACAAATCGTGTATAAAGTTATCGGAAGTATCATTTCCAAACGAATTTTAAAAGTCTATAACTCGATAACCATCGAGTTTTGGACTATGATTTATATAAATTTTTTTGCTTAAATTGACTCAAGGAACATGCTCCTTAAGTTTGGCCGTTTGGTCATGCAACACCCTGTATATAAATACTAGAAATATATTTGAAATTTTTCAGTAACTCTAAAAAGCTTTATTGAACTATTTTACTGTTAAATGACACTTTAATAGTTTTATTACGTTATAAACAAATGTAAAGTAAGATTGTTTCTAACACTTGTTTAATAACTAGGTATAATTAAACTGCATTTATTCAAATCATGCGAGTAACTTTTTTTTAATTTTCGTGACGCAGTCTTGATCTAATGTGTTTAATGCGCTATCATTTAGAATTCATACATCTTTAAGCCAAAAAACATAGAAAAAATGCTGTTATTAAAAATTTGACTTACTGACAACTAATTTTTGAATTGCTGGCACAAAATAGTCGTCGCAAACGATTGAGAGTAATATAAAACAGTAGCAAGTCAGTAAAAAATAAACGAGCACCCATCCTTGCTGTCTTTGATCTCTTGTTAAACCATCGCTAGGAAATTCGTGAATAGCAGCTGGAGTACAATTGTAACCTTCTACCAAGTTAAGTAAATGGCGATTGTTTATCGACATTCCTGAATGGACAAAAAATAAAAAATATAAATCACATTATTTTAACAACGATAAATCTTTTGTAAAATACTTAGATCAATTTTTAATAACAGCAATTTTGTGAGTTCTATATATTTTATATTGCTTTTGTTCCTGTTTGTTGCAATAATTTTATTACAAAAAACGAATACAAAATTTCTTTTCCTAAAGTTAGTATTAAAAAGTATTTTAAAAATATGCGCAAAAGTAAAGTGCCCTTATTTTAAAACTTACAAAAAATTCGTGGTAAGAAATTGTTTAGCAATCAAAAATATGACAATACGAACGTTGACGTTATAATTTCATTTTCGAATTTTATAGTAGTGTCAACATTCAAAAAGTTTGCAACGAATAGATACGTTTTTTTATTATCGATTAATCGGAAAATTTTATTCTCGAGAAAAGTTGGTGTATGGACTAAAAGGTTTTTTTTTTTAGTTTAAAAAGCTCAATGAAAGTTCATACAACACTAACTTTTAGCGATTTCAGAACATTTCGCAAGGTTAATGTGCTCTTGTTTAAGGAGTTAAAAAAATTCAAGGGAAAACAAAACGATAATTTATTTAATATTATTTTTAAATTGTAAACACCTTTTTTTTACACTTTTTTAAAATTTTTAAAGTAAGGGCACTTTACTCTTTTCGAATATTTCTAAAATCGTTAAAATCTGGTTTTACATGAATTTATACCTATACATACAGGGTGTAACCATTATACACGGCAAAAAAGTATGTGCATATTCCTGAGTGAAAATGATGACCATTTGTCAAATATTTTGTTATCCGAAAATGCTTCCTTTCAAAGTTAGAGACCTCCAAAGTTGCAAGAAAAAAAATTCAAAAAATCGATTACGTCCTAGCCGTTTAAGCTAGAGCTACCAAACTTGGCCGAAATGTTTGGGTGTTTCCCATTGACTTTGTGGGATAATAAAAAAGAAAACACGTAATTGGAAGTATGATTTACAGGCAGGTCATCCGCTTACCATCTTCAGAATTTTTTTCTCTGGGATAAAATAGAAAATGTCATTCGTCCATAAGAAAGTAAGACTTAAGAGGAAAAAATTCGTCCCTCTTTGTTTTTTGCTGTAAACGTAGCCGTTTTCGAGAAAATTAGTGCTAAAGATGCATCGACAAACTCTGTTTATACACCTCAAATATTTTTTTTTACTAAACTCAGTTGGCTAATGTCATGCTTGACTTAAGGCTTGTTCATAATAAACTAAGTGAATGTCGGCTTTCGTTTAGAGTATACAAGTTTGTGTCTGACATTTTTAAAAAAAGATTAGGTAAGTAGTAGGTATCTAAATTAAACAACATTTTAATTTGACAGATAGGTTAGGTGAAGGAAATTTTCTGACAAAATATAACTCGTGCATTGCAAATAATCTATAATTTTTGACAAATCTTCACTCATGCAAGTTGGAGCAGAAAAAATCACGAGTGATTTTTTCAGCTCAACTTGCATTCGGGCATATTTACCAAAAATTATCGATAATTTTCAATGCACTTCTTATATTACTACTGATAATAATATAGTGTTTGTTTTTTTCAGGATATTTTAAGAGCTAGGCACAATTTACGACATAATCTAATCAGATTTTTTAAAAGCACATTAAAACGCACTCTTGCTAAATTTAGTATCTTTTATAAATATATCGAACGGTTGTCTATATTCTCACGTCCTTAGTATTGAAACAAACACAATTTATTTTCTTATGCAGATAATCCTCATCTACTGATGTTTTATACACATTACACATTCTCCATCGAAACTCTAAGTTACTAGAAGCGAAAAACGGAACCCAATTTAGTTAATCATCTTATACCACCCCACACGCAACATTTAAAACACTTACCACTTTGTTGATTTGAACTTATCCCTCCATTTTGTGTTACACCAACATTTTTGAATATTAAAGCAGTAGATATCAAAAACACACATTTTAGAACTCTATTAAAATTCCATATCCTGCTTTTATGCTTTAAAATCATAATTTTGTGCTATTTTACAATATCACTTCATTTTAAAAATAGATTCTTTTACATTTATTTATCGGGATGCTGGAGCTAAAAACTTGTTAAATCATCTTATGAACTAAACAATCGCTAAACTTTTCAGTTTAAAAGCCACAGATTTAGCACAAAAATTACTTATTTATTGTTTGAACTGGTCAAAAACACTTGTGTAAGATGATTGATAAGTTAATATATTTTGCTTACAGCACGAAAACCAAAGTCGAACATAAAGCGAGCGATGAGTGCTTTAAACTGTGTTTAACGTAAATAAAATTGTTTAATTTGATATTAGCTAGCGGCGGGCGTTTACATTGTTATTTCGTGCTTGTGACAAGTATTTGTAATACGGTAATCATCTTATCTAAGCCCAAGGCAGCCAAGTAAGTAATTGTGACGTACTAATTGAAAGCGTCGACTGGAGCAAATTATAGGAATATGTTGTTATTTTAATGACACGTATAAGTTCAAAAGCTTTGTATGTAAGTTTGGCATTACTGCACAACTATTATACTTAAATTCTTTTTTTTTCCTAGTTGACAAAAAGGGTATAAATAATTGTGATATTTCGCGAATGAATAGCGATAACCTACTTTTAAAACGCGTGTTTAAATAGAAATAAACTTCAAGTACAGGGTGGTCCAAATTCGATGGGATTGCAGGGTATCTCGGTTAATATTTAAGATAGAGAAACGGTTAAATTACCAAAAATGTGCAGTTTTTTGAGACAAACTCAGAACCGTTTTCAAAAATATTCTATCATTTCCGGTTTTCGAGTTATCGAATAAAAAGTGTTTTTTTGTCATATTAATAATGTGTCATATCTCCGTTATTGTTGTAAATATCAAAAATATTTATTAAGATTATTTTTGGATATTTTTATGTTTAATTTGAATATACTAAAAAAAAAAAATTTACGCTCGCCGTTAAAAAGTTATGACACAAACTTACCTTTTTTTAAATGGAAACGATAGTTGGCTATGACCTATTTTAAATTCCTCATTTTTTTCTCATTCCAAATATATAAGGGTCGATGTATTTATTTTTAATAAAACGCAAGTTATGAAGGTTTTTTAGGTTTTTTTTCTAAGAAAATCATAGCACGCTGTGAAAACAAAAACCAAACAAGGTGTAAAACCTTACAAAACTCATGTGGTACAAGTTACCAAGGTATTTTAATTTGTTGTTGAGATAAACATTGTAAATATTTGAAAATAAGAAAACAACGATATAGTCGGTATCAGCAGTAATGTAGGATATTGTGGTTTATCTTATGTTCAGAAAATTTCGTATTTATCTCAATAACAAATTAAAAAACCTTGGTAACTTGTACCACATGAGTTTTATAAGGTTTTACACCTTGTTTATTTTTTGTTTTTACAGCCTACTATGATTTTCTTTTAAAAAAAAACTAAAAAACCTTCATAACTTGCGTATTGTTGAAAATAAATACATCAACCCTTATATATTTGAAATGAGAAAAAAATGAGGAATTTAAATAGGTCATAGCCAACTATCGTTTCCATTTAAAAAAAGGTAAGTTTGTGTCATAACTTTTTAACGACGAGCGTAAAATTTTTTTTTTTAGTATAATCAAATTAAACATAAAAATATCCAAAAATAATCTTAATAAATATTTTTGATATTTACAACAATAACGGAGATATGACACAGTATTAATATGACAAAAAAACACTTTTTATTCGTTAACTCGAAAACCGGAAATGATAGAATATTTTTGAAAACGGTTCTGAGTTTGTCTCAAAAAACTGCACATTTTTGATAATTTAACCGTTTCTCTATCTTAAATATTAACCGAGATACCCATGCAATCCCATCGAATTTGGACCAACCTGTACAGGATTTCCCACAAGGTATTATTTTGCTAATTTTTGCATAAATCGCATGTTTAGGACCTAAATAAAACGTTTTAAGAATTTTTGTTATGTCTCGTTTCATATACAGGGTCCCAGTTATAGCGAACAGCATGGGTATCTCTTAAAAAGAGATACAGAGCTGGTTAAATGGGTCAAAATGATCTTTGATTTAAGAGAAAAATGTTCCATGAAAAAACAAACATGAAAAATTAATGGTTTTTGTGCTAGTGATTAAAAACAAAACCACCTTTTTAATTTTTGCTTTTAACTTGCTTAACTAAAGTCACACTCAAAATATTTTTCGACATTATTGGGACACTTTTTTGCATAGATTTGAAATTTTTCCACAAATTTTACCTATCTTAATTTGTTTTTATTAATTTAATATAAACCGTATTTAAGATAAGAAAGCTGATGTTAAAGGAACAAAAACAAATGAAGATAGGTAAAATTTGTGAACAAATTTTCAATCTATGCAAAAAAGTGACCCAATGATGTCGAAAACTATTTGACTGTGATACCAATTAAGCGAGTTATAAGCAAAAATTAAAAACCTGATGGGTATTGTTTTTTTTTTATCAATGAAGCTATGAATTTTTTCAAGCTGTTTTTTTTATAGAACAGTTGCTCTTAAATTAGATCGTTTTGACCCATATAACAAATTTAATACACCACCTCAGAGTATAAAAATTCTACCCACCCCCGACTTCAAAAAAAGATTAAGAAATGTCCTAATCTCTAAAGCTTACTATGGAGTTAGTGAATATCTTAATGACGCTTACTTTAAAAACTCTTTTAAGTAAATATAATTTCGTATATATGTGTATTATTATTATCATTATTGTGACATGTTCTATGCCTTTTTGGATTTTTCAGAACAAATAAAGACTACTACTACTACTAACCAACTCTGTATCTCTTACCGTTTAAAAGATCCCCATGCTGTTTACTCTAACTGGGAGACATACAAAATTTTGTTTGCTAAAAACGTTTTATTTAGGTCCTAAACATTGAATTTATGCAAAAATTAGCAAAGGCATACCTGTATAAATGTACATACGTAAGTATATACAGGCTGATTAAAATTCTATTTCCACCATGGGGATCTCGCTTATGATAACAGATAGACAATAGGTGTAAATTTGGAAAAGTTGTTAAACTTTCTGCTGGTTAATTATACAAAGAACAATTTTAAATTTATTGGACGGTGATCGTAAAAATTCGGAAAAACTGAGCAATCTGCTTTTGAAAAATCACGTTATATTTTCATTGTGAATTTTTTAAACGTGTACAAACTTCTTAAGAATTTGTTTAAGCCGCAATGGACAGTGATCACCTAAACTGAAATTAATATCTTTAACAAATTTGGCCTTTGCAGAAGATGTGGAGCTATTAGCTAAAAACGAACAGGACCTGCAGCATAATATGAAGTATGGGCAGATACATCAAAAAGATACAATATGAGCATAAATATAAAAATACCTACATAGAGATTGTGTATACCGAAGAATCATGTAACGGTTTCAACCATGCTAGACCAAGAAAGGATAGGGCAGGTACCAAATCTTAAATTTTTAGGAACGATCATTGTAGAAAACAATGAATTGGAAGAAGAACTGAATAACAAAATAGCTGCAGCGACAAATTTATCACACCACCAAAAAATACTTGATTAGTGAGAAAGAGATATCCAAAGAAACTAAGACCAGTGTATTTAATGCAGGGCTGCGGAGTCGGTAAAAAAAAGTCGACTCCGACTCCGACTCCGACTCCTGATAATTTGAGTAGTTCGACTCCGACTCCGACTCCGACAAAATTAAATACTAAGACATTTTATGATGTGTAATATAAGGAAAAAAAAAAAGAAATATAAAAAAATTATTTAAAATTTGAGCTTAAATTTTGCGGCAAAGGACCATCTCGCAATTTTTTGTTGTACCCGGAGTCGGAGTCGCAGTCGGTACATTTTTTCCAACTCCGACTCCACTGACCAGAAATTCCTTCTAAACTCCGACTCCGACTCCGACTCCGACTCCATTTCCGACTCCGACTTCACAGCCCTGATTTAATGTAGTGTACGTACCAATTCTTACTGAAACTTGGGCACTAACACGAAAGCAAAACAAAAGAAACTGACGCAGGAGATGAGATTTTTAAGAAGAATAGAAGGATATAGACTGATTGATAAAATTAGCTAACTTAAAATGAGAAAAAGCCTAGGAGTAAAAAATATAAATAAAAAGAGGGAGACATACACTTAAGATGGCTTGGATATCTACAGGCATGCCAGAAAGCAGGTACCCAAAAATGGGATGGAAAACGAAGTTTGAAGGGAAAAAAGTAGAGAAAGACCAAGAACAAAATGGGACAACGAAGTGAGACATAGACTAGAAGAAAAAGGAGTCAGCTGGAGAGATGTGCCTTAGTTAGCCAGTTATAGTACAGGGTGGTCCAAATTCGATGGGATTGCATGGGTATCTCGGTTAATATTTAAGATAGAGAAACGGTTAAGTTACCAAAAATGTGCAGTTTTTTGAGACAAACTTAGAACCGTTTTCAAAAATATTCTATCATTTCCGGTTTTCGAGTTATCGAATAAAAAGTGTTTTTTTGTCATATTAATAATGTCTCGTATCTTCGTTATTGTCGTAAATATCAAAAATATTTATTAAGATTATTTTTGGATATTTTTATGTTTAATTTGATTATACTAAAAAAAAATAATTTACGCTCGCCGTTAAAAAGTTATGACACAAACTTACCTTTTTTTAAATGGAAACGATAGTTGGCTATGACCTATTTAAATTCCTCATTTTTTTCTCATTTGAAATATATAAGGGTTGATGTATTTATTTTCAACAATACGCAAGTTATGAAGGTTTTTTAGTTTTTTTTTTTTAAGAAAATCATAGTAGGCTGTGAAAACAAAAAATAAACAAGGTGTAAAACCTTATAAAACTCATGTGGTACAAGTTATTAAGGTTTTTTAATTTGTTATTGAGATAAATACGAAATTTTTTGAACATAAGATAAACAACAATATCCTATATGACTGCTGATACCGACTATATCCTTGTTTTCTTATTGTTTATCATGGTAAAATATATTTTTTAAATCGTTAGATTTCTTTTCTATTTAATCCCATGTAGCAGTCATAGCAACGATAATCATTGGCTACGATATTGTTCTAAAACAAATTGATTTAAAGAATACAATTTTGTATTTTACTAAACGTTTTTAATTTATGTACCTTGCATAATTATTTTTGCATAGTTTTTGATCTTTATTTAATACTGTAACTTTATTAAGATTTATTAACTGTTTTGTGTTTTGCAACTGTTGATTTAATAATCTGTCATTTACGAAACAAAAAGAAGGTAAATTGTTTTTACTTATCTTTATTACTATGTTTCTCGTAAACATACATGTAAGTGTCTCGTTAATTTAGTCTTCCGTGGAAAAGGCCGCAAATTAAACAAAACCACATTAGATTTTGTTTTAACCTTTTAACTGGAAAATCTGGTCTGAATTCTATTGAAATAATAAAATTACTGGGTTGAAAAATCATTAACAAAGTATGTATGAAGTAATTAGAGGTAATGTTTGGATTTTCCACATTGTCAATATTTAACACGTTGAGTGCCACCGTGTGATCTAAAAAACTGACCCGGCAGGAACCTTATTTATATTTCATAATAGATTTTGAAATTGCGGTGACACATAGGTCTCGCGCGGCCTCCTACTGTACCTTAAGTACTAAACGGCCACCACGAGTCCAACGTGTCACCACAAAAGGATGTATAAACCTGCATACTCTGATTACTCGCATGAACATACATATAGTGAATAGTCGGCATCCAGCAGTGACGTGAATATGTCGTTTGAAAGTGAACAACAACACCTGAGAAAGTTGTGGAAAGATTTTTTTCCTGTCCCTATAACACATAGGCCGTGTGGTGCCAATCTGCCAATATGGTTTCATATTAGCAGGTCGACAATGTGGAACGGTCAAGGAGGCCGCATACTTTCTGCCTGTATATGTTTTAATGGTCTCAATGAAGCCACATTGGTATCACACCTGCGCATATAAACGAAAACATTGTGAAGCCACGTTGGATTCACGGCGTCAGAACGTCCCAAAAAGATGTGAAGCCAACGTGGACTGTCATGGCACAACGTGTTAATTTTAACCTGAAGTATGTTTGTGCTAGTTACAACAATCAGCAAATAAACAATAAAAAGTTACACAAAAGCGATTTTGTTTTTTGATATCTCTAAGAACTAAAGAAATAAGACGGCCATGGAAACTATCTTTTTAGGTTGAAACACTTACCATTTAAAAGCTCTAGCATTAAAACGAAAGCATGAACAAAGTGCACAGACTCGAGAGATTTTTAGGAAGAATATAGGGATGTAGGCTAATCGATAAGATTATCAATGATAATAGAAAAGTCTGGGTACGAAAAATTGAGATAAAAATGAAGATTGAAGGAAAAAGAAGGAGAGGATGAATAAAAACAAAATGAGTAACGAAGTAAAGCACAGAGACTAGAATCAGTGGATTCAGCTGGATATATGTGCCACAGATAGCCAAAGATAGAAACCAATAGAAAAGCATAAATAAGAGTTAGGAAAACATACCTCGACACCGCAAGGTACAAGAGAATCCAGTTAAGAAGAAGAAGAAGAAGAAGAAGAAGAAGAAGAAGAAGAAGAAAAAGAAAAAGAAGAAGAAGAAGAAGAAGAAGAATAAGATTTAAATTCATCTTCAAATTATGCAGTTTCGACCAAATTTAAACTACTTCGTAGCTCGTAAGTTAAGAGGATCCCCATGTTGAGTGTCGAATTTGGGACACATTGTTTAGCTCAAATTCAGTTTTGAAACGACGCGACGTTTGATTGTTTCTGGGGCCGCGAGAAAAAATTCAAGAATGAAGACTTCTAAAAAATGCATTCTTCATACTACGTACAGCGAAAGTAAGATGTTTGGAACACACCTTCACAAAAAAAAACAACGAAGTGGCCGTAGTAATTCAGGGAAATTAGCTTTAAAAGAAGTCACATTAACAGTTAATTTGCTTTGGTTATTTTGGAAATATCCTTGTGTTAGGTGTGCATAAAAAGGAAAAATCAATTTTTAAAATATTTATTTAAAACTCTTACTATAGTATACTTACAATAAATTCTTATAATTACGGATTACACACGTAAAATATCCTTAATCTATAAATTTCCACGTTTAGCCTGCTCAATTTCGATTGCTTCAAAGAGAGCCTTAAAGTTTCCGGCTCCAAAACCCTTTAAAAAAAGGGATTATTAAAAGAACGAGATATTTGATTAATACTTACATTATGGTTTTTTCTTTGAATCACTTCAAGGAAGAGCGTTGGCCTGTCTTGCATATTCTTTGTAAAAATTTGCAGCAAATAGCCATTTTCATCATAGTCTATGAGGATTTTTAGCTCCTGAAATTGTCATGTTATAATAAAATAATACTCCTATTATGATTATAAGGTTATTTGTGGTGATACCTGTAAGGTGTACAGGGTGTAATACTTTTGTTTAGACTTAACTTACTTATGCTAGTGGCAATCGGATATTGCCATCGTAAAAAAAATAGTTTACTGACAAAATTAAATCAACACAACAACAAATGTCTTTTTATTACTGAACAAGCTCACGTACAGCTGAGACATTATTGTAAACGCATTTCGCACCCTTGGCAACAACGCTCCATGACTGCGTCCCAGTAATATTTAGAAGTTAAGCATTTTAGTTAATTTTTTATTAAGAACTTAAGTCTTCATCATTAAGGCTTTAGGCGATTCATATTAAAATTTTGAAAACTTAAGGCTGCGTCTTATATACGGATTTTCATTTTACCAGCATCTTTCGGGCTAAATCAAGCATGCGTATTATACACGGAGCGCATTATATTCGAGTTTTGACGGAATGCATTAGCGTGTTACGGTTTGAAAATTTGGTAAACGGCGAGCAATAAATATTACAAATAATAACTTTAGTGACCTAGTTTTAAACTTACCTGCAAAGTATCGATTTCTTCAGAGATTTTTACTGGGCTGTGTTTTAGTCTCTGCCGTAAAATGTCGTAATATGAGTCAGGTACCTGCAAGAATTCCATTCCTCTGCTTTTTAAGTTTTGGACCTACAAAAAAATCAAATTTAGCAAAGAACGGATGTTTATGAAATAAAACTTACAGATTTTATGATATCTTGCGTGTTAAGAGCGATGTGTTGGACTCCTGCTCCTCCATAATAGTCAACATATTCTTTTATCTGGCTTTTCTTCTTGCCTGGAGCTGGTTCGTTGATTGGAAGCTACGAAAGAAATTACAGAATAAATTTAGAGGCACACAATTTTTTTAAGCTAATAAATTTTAATGGATTTACAAAAAATGTTAGAGGTTTTAATATGAATTGCATGTAACAGTTTACCATTTCGTATAAATTAAAACAGCACGTGTGAAAACTTGTAAATAATAACCTAAATGTTAAATAAGAACTCGTTTTTTTAAAATAATAGAATGAATCGAATTTTACTCTAAATGTCTAAATTATGTTTAAGTGCCTGTTTGCACTGTCTTAATGATGCTCAGTTGGTCCTTTTGAATTGTAAAAAAATCGTAATTTTGATTCAGTAGCCAGCAATGAAACATAATTCAAAACTGCTTAAAAAGCGAATATAGGAGATATCTTGCTTTTTCGTGGGGAGCTTAATGTTCATTATCGTAAACCTATAAATTTGCGAGTTTAAATTAAGGAATGTTCAGGCCACTTTAAGCTCGGTTTATATAGCAATGCAAACAAAATATAACACTAAACTAAGTTTAATAACTATTATAAGCACCTTTAGTTCGAGTAATGAGCACAAAAGATGACAGTGTTATAAAAGGCTTAAGGAGAATTATAATACAGGGTGGATGTTTTAACCTAAAGAACAAAGGGATTTCGGAAACCACTAGAAATACAAGGTTGGTTATATCAGTAAAGTAGTGTGTTTACATGTGCTTATCAAGAATCTAATCTGAAAATATGTATATTATGCCCAAAAATGATCGAATTCTTGTAATATAGAACAAAATTTGACATGAATCGTATCAACGGGGAGGATATTTCGATTAATAATAAATTTACAATAAAAATAAATAAATTTAAAATATCAACCCATATCCTAGCACAATGCGATAAAGATCTTTGCCTTAACTGTACAACCAAATTTTAAATTTCTGTTGGTGATAAAAAAAAACAGTCAATTAAATTTCAAATGAAAGTTTTCAGATTTAGCTAGTAAGTATATAAAAACACACCTCTTGGCTTACTTAAACATCTCGAATTGTTTTCGAAACAACTATATTCCTTATGATCAATCTGAACTACGAATTGATTAAAACATTGTAAAAAAAAACTTTACATAAAAACGTGCGAAAGAAGTTCACAAAGTATAAAAACATACACAAGCATAATTTGTCTCTTCTGTTGTAAAATATTTACCCTAATTATAGGTAAGTTGTTAACTTAATTCAAAATTACTTGTCCTTTTTTGTGAAGAATATTTTACAGAAATGCATACAAAATATTCAAATATAAATAAGATTACTACTGACGAAGATACAAGAGTCTCGAAACTGGTATGGAATTTTATTCTGCTAGAGTTTCTTCACAAAAAAATAAGTGAATTTTAATTAAAGTTGTTTATAATTATAATCACTTAGATCGGCGATTCTTAACCGGGGGGGCGCAGCCCCCTGTTGGGCCGTGTAAGATTTTAAGGGGGGCCGCGAAAAATTTATAAAACGTTTCTACTTCTTAAAATATTGCAATCTTTAAAAAAATATATTTTTTGCTCCTTATTTTACTTGAACCATTGGAGAGATATCTTCTTAAATAAATCGTAATATTTTTGTTACTGCAAACTAGGGGGCCGCGAAAATATTTTAGGATATTTAGGGGGCCGCGACTACTAAAAGGTTAAGAACCACTGACTTAGATAACTAAAGCATTTACCTTTATTGTTTCTTCGTAATTGGTCATTACAATTGAACGAAGTGCAGAGTATTCTGTGAAAATTTGAGAATCGTCGACTGACCAGAACCGATGGAACTGCAAAATATCTTCGTACCTACAAAGCATTTTCCTTAATTTAGTCAACAATATTTTCTTTACAAACAAATGCAATGTGGTTATAAAACCTTTATACATGCTGTAATAAACATTTTAATGCAATATTCAATGAAAAGGTTTTAGCATGATGATCAAAGCGAACAAAACAAAAACTGATGCAAACTGGCTATAACCGAAATCGCTTCAATCAGTTTTTTGTCCAAACTTCGTACTAATTGAAATTTGGTTTATTTTATTCGATTACTTTTATCATATGTATAAAACCATTTAGAATTGAGATGTATTTATTTTTAACCCTTGTTTCAAATTACCGCTGTCTACCTTCATAGCCTACTCGAAAATATTACTTTGCCCTAATAATTAACAATAAAATCGCGATATCTCGGAAAATATCAATTTTAGGTAAAAAACAGTATTAATGTTTTCGAAAGAGAATTAAATTTTCTATAAGACGGTGTAAAAAAATATAGGGTGTTGTATTTAAAAAAAAATGAGTTACCTATCGATGTTTAAAGTTTCACAAATTTGACCAAGCGTAAAAAACGCCCTGTATAACATTTTAAAAATGTAGGTGGTGCAAAGTGTTACATAATCTATTGTCAATCTTATCTCCAAGCGAATTTCTTCATTCTCAAAGTTTTTAAATGTTGAAAATTTTTGAAAATAGTGTATTTTCATGAAAATGCAATTTTCACGAGAACGGTTGACTTTAGACCCATATAACCTTATACATTTTTTGAATTAAATTTAAAGAGAAATCCACAAATGTAAAAATATAACTTTGATATGCCACTTTTTTTTTGAACACCCTGTATGTTTGAAAATATTTTTAAAATGTAGCCCTTATTGACTTACATAATCTAACAGCGACAGAAATTGGAAAATATATACCGTTTCGCCATAAAACTCCGACGCGTCCGTCGTGACTCACCCTGTATAATTTTTTTCCTCCAATTATGTTACGTACAATGTAGATAAAGTAAATAAAATAATTTTAAAAATTGAGATGTGAATAAAATGTAAAATTATCTCGTCTCGCGAGCTGGCCCGCAGAAAACGTGGCCACGTTTTTTTTTTTGCTTTCAACATAAAAACAGATTTTTCATTTACAAGGGCCCCCAAATTTTAACTTCCCCGGGCCCCCTCTTACCTCTAGGAGGTCCTGATAGTATCCATTTAAATTGTTGTACGTGTATGTATATGCAATATTCCTTTGAAGTACCTAATTCAACAAAAAGCTTTGCAGGACAAAGGGACTATTGGATTTTCGTTACGCGCTCCAATAAATATACGGTGAATGTATATGTTAGTTGATTTGGTGCACAGTAAACAGTGCTTTGATTAGAACAATCGAATATGTTACTGCAACCGATTTTCTCGTTATCGTATTTAAATATAGCTTACCATTTAGCTGCCGCTTCCATATGAAGATCTGGCTGATTTCCAACCACGTGATCAATGAAATCAAGTTTACCAGGTGGCCTAAAAAATTTATTATTATTTTATATTGAGTGCATCACTTCAAAATATTTTTACTTTTACTAATTTAAAAATGGAACAAATTAACATGAAGTATTATTTTGTAATTTATTCCTTAAATTTTGTGTTTTAGTTTTTGATTAAAAAAACTCGGTCATGGAGAGATTTATTTAAAGGTCGAAGGTAAAAAAAACCTTAAATTATTTGTACCCTATCCTTTTTTACATGTATTGTGATTTTTTCATGATTTTCTTTTCAATGATGTAGCAATCATTAATTTTCTTATAGAGTTGATCATAAACGTTCCCGTTTTGTTTAAAAAAAAAACAGCATCTTCTTCTCCATTAACATTATTGTACATTTTACTCATTTAAAATAGATTATGGAAATTGATATCTGCTCAGATTTTTTTTTTTTTTTGTTGTAGTTTTTTTTTTACGTCAGTGAAAGGAGAAAAACAAATGCTTTCAATGCCAGTAATATGTATAAAACCACCAGTTTATATTATAGGCATATCGAATGTTCAAAATGCACAAACATTCCTATTTACATGTGTCTTAAATCCGTTATTCGTCAATTATTGTTGACCAAGCAGCCACATTAGCAAGTAGGTACTTACAATTTTTTGACTAATACATCCTCTGTTGATTTAACGTATCCCGGTAGAAAGAAACCCCTATAAAGACTTCTATCCACGAAGGTATGTGTTGTATCTCCATACTGTAAGAATTTAATGACTGGTATTTTTTAAATTATTAACCAATTAGACACTTACTGTTTGTACTGTAGCCATACGCACGGTTCCATTGAAATCGGACTCTTCCCAGATGTCTCGTATAATTTTGGCCCCTTTTTGTTTGGCTCGCTGAAAATTGTTTTTATGTAAAGTTTGCCACTTTTTATAATTAATGTTTGTTTACCACAATGATCTTGTCTAAATCTTCTACAGCGAATGCGACGTCTTTAACTCCATCTCCGTGGCTTGTCAAATGTTTACACACGTCTTGTTCTCCTGGTTCATAATTAGAAACGAAGACAAAAACGATCTAAAAATTAGAAAAACAATTCTCTGATTAATAAGTTTGAGTATAATTACGCTGCTTCATAAGTAGAAAAAATACATGCAATAAAATACAAGTAAAGTTTAAAAAAAAAAACCATAAAATTACGTAAATCATAAAAATAAACCAAATATTTATTAATTTTTATTTAGAAATAGACGGCTAGTGGAAGGAACGAAGACGTAGGTATGTTTTTACGTTAAAACAATCCAAATTGAATATGTCCAATGTACATAGTTCTTTATACAGGGTGTCCCACAGGGCATGCCTTCGCTAAATTTTTGCATAAATCGAATGTTTAGGGCCTAAATAAAACGTTTTTACCGATTAAATTTTTTATGTGTCCCTTTATACAGGATGTCCCAGTTATAGTGAACAGCATAAGGATCTTCTTAACGGTAAGAGATACAGAGTTAGTTAAATGGGTCAAAATGATCTTTAATTTAAGAGGAACTATGAAGACATATCTTTAACACTTTAAGTGCCATGTGAGACAACATTTGTCTCACACCTTTTTTTTCCTCCCAGGCCGCGTGAGACGCGGTATGTCTCACACGTCATTTTTATTTCCGAGCCACGGGAGACAGCAGTGGTCTCACACATCCATAAGAGAATCCTGTAGTCTTAACTATATTGGCCTGTGGGTTCAGGTACTGCTTTTGGCCTGTGATTTTATATTATGTATGAGAAATTAATTAAACAAAACATGTGTTTGGCCCCAGAGACCTTCTTTTTGGTTAACATTGCGGCACTTAACGTGTAACAAATCAATAGTTTTTGCATGATTGATAAAAAAGCAAGAAAAAAATGCAAAAATTAGCGAAGGCATATTTTGTGGAACACCCTATTTAAAGATTTGTGTACAACATGTACGAAAACGAAATACGTTTCCATTCCACCCATAAAATTTCGTTTTCCTGAACCGAAATTTAATAACGGTTACTACCGTTTATATAGTTTTATTTTTAGTCACTAAAGCGTCGATTACATTGAGCGAGTTTACACGCTCACTCGCTTGCGAGATACTCGCCCGCGAGTGAGCGTGTAGCAGCTAGCCCAGCGAGTGTCGATTACACTAAGCTAGTAAACTCGCTTACTCGCTGACGGCTGATTTTGTACTGTCACTGTCAGTCGTTGTTTTGTGTATATTGTTATCCAAAATAAAGTGGAATAACCACGAAATAATAGAATTTTTTAAAGTGTACGAAAATTATCCTGTGTTATGGAACGTTAAACATAAAGACTACTTTAATACGTATAAAACGTAAGGAAGAAATTTTTAAAAATATGTTTGGACACCTCCAAACGCTAAAGGGAATAGACGAAAAACAGCTCAAGGCAACAATTAAAAAGATAAAAGACGTTTCCAGACAAGAACTTTGTAAAATCGAAAGGAGTAAAAGAAGTGGTTGCGGAGCAAATGATACATATTCTAGTGACTTGAATGAATCACCAGTAGCTAAAAAGCGTAGTGTTATTTCTAAATTTGTGGCAGTCGGGATCGCCATTCTCATTTTGGTGTCTTGTTTCTTGATCAGTCCATCAACCATCTCTAGTAAAACATCAAACTGGCCCCCGTCCATTCTCAATATATTCCGGTAGGCTGTACAGTCTTGGTCCTTCAATTCTTTCAATAAAGTATTGGATGCACCATGTTTTTCTCTTTTTGCTATCCAGTCTTTTTTTCCCACACTTTTCTAGATTTCCTTTTTTCTTTTTTACAATTACCTACTGACGTAATAAAAGGGCAACAACATTTATTCCCGCACAAACTATTTCTCTCAACATTTTTTGTGTTTGGCGTGAACAGTGCTCGTCCTGGCGTAGAGCGAACGCGTGCCACGCACGTGGGCGGCTAAAATCTCAGTTTGAAAAACGATAATAGTGTCGAGAGAATTTTCTTAAAACTTAAAAAATCTGGTCTACGATGTCCCAGGAAAGACTTATTATACTTGCACTTATTTCTATTTAACATTTTTTATCAAAAAGTAATTATTTTTCAAAACTAATAGACAATTCGCGTCTATTATAGCCAGAAATCTTGAATCGAAAATGAAGTAAAATCTAGAGTAATATCAATTTTTAATGAACGTTTTTCATCTTAAATTTAGTTTAAGGCCATGCACCGTTATCAAGAGTAAAATTTTCTTAGAAATCGATAATAAAAATCTTTTCAATTTGTTACAGAAGTTTTGAATGACGCTCTATATAAATAATTATTAAAATAAAATAAAAGTGCGAATATTTTTTTATTTTCCCAAAATTTAATTTTAACGGAATAACAGGGCGGCGAAAAGTGGTTCTGCACACAACCGGCACTGCGGCGACTACTAAACACGCAGCGATTTCACTAGTCAGATACATTACACAGAGCGATTTTACTAGCCAGCGAGTAAAATAGCAAGCGAGTAGCGAGTAAAGTAGCCCGGTCTCCAATTTTACTCGCTACAGTAAAGCGAGCGGCGAGTTAGCTTGACAGTGTAATTACATTGGGCGAGTTTAGTAGCAGCGAGTAAATTCGCAAGCGAGTAGCTAGTAAACTCGCTCAATGTAATCGACGCTTAAGTCGGTGACTTTCTTTTATGGTCAAATGTCATTATGACATTTTTGGTAACCCTATCAACAAGATAAAACTTATTCCCAGATTATAAATGCTTTGTATGTATTAATAATTAATATATAAATCAGCACACTTCGCCCTTAAAATTAAATTAAATTTGGCGTGATCATTTTGTATTTTTGGTTATAAATGTGAGATATAAAGCATTTGTGATTGCATGATAATATGAATGTCATAAATAAGTATTTAAATAAAATAAAAAACATTAAAAAATCAAGTGAAATCTTTTAGCGCCTCTGAACTTGAAATTTGTCGCAAGTAAGTGATTTTGAATAAATTTACACAATGAATGACTGAGCGCAATTAAAATTCAAGGAGGTCAGGTTAGCTTTATGTAATTTATTCAAAATCACAAATAATTGTTCCTCTCCTAAAGCATCTCAAAAGCAGCGATTTTAAAATTTTGGGCCATATTCTCGAACACTTTTAAATACTAAAATATCTCTTTACTAAAAAGCGTTTGAACAAACCGGCATTCTCTCTCGCATCGTAAAGCCTTTTTAATGATGTAAATTATATTTAGAAGTTGATACTAAAAAATTATTTTTACAAATCTGTAATTATTTCTACAAATTGGTATGAAAAGTGGAATAGAAGCAATTGTTTAGTATTTATAGTAATTGAGTAATATTTAATACAATTCTACATTCCTACACAAATTTTTCAGAAAATTTTTAGTAACTAATACTAGTTATCTACTGTCTTTATTTTTAATTTTTAAAATTGGTATATAAACTATTTAGCTAAATATCTCAGTTTTAATAAAAGAAGTAGGTAGCCTGTAAAATAAAAGTTAAGTTTTTGATGGGGGTCTTTTATATAATTTTTTTTCCAGACGTTTCCTTTCGGAGAGTTAAGGGAAGCGGTAAAATTAGGTTTTTATTTTATTTTTTAAATTTATATAAATGTAGCAGAGTGATATTTGGTAGATGTTTTATAGGTACTTATTAAAAGGTTTCCATAGTAATATTTACAATCATCTCCCACCTACAAAGGGGGCTGAAAAGTACGACCCCTGTTGGTTTTGTTTTTATCAGAACTTTTTGGTGGGTTAAAATTTTGCAATTTTTTTTTTTTTAAAAGCTTGATTTATTTAGAAACTTTATTTATTCTTTAACTTTTCTCGTAAAACATACAAATTCAGTGTAAAAAAACAAATATGTAAACATGCACTATTAAATATTTCAATATAAAACGAGCCATTGTGGTTACCATGGTTTGTTTATGTTCATATTGCGTAGAATTGACGGGTGTAATTCATTTTGACACTGACGCGGCGACAACATTAAAACGTCCGTCTGTTCTACCCAATATGAACATAAACAAATCATCACCACCAAAATGAATCGTTTTATATTGAAATATTTAATGGTGCATGTTTACTTATATTATTTTTTACTCAAAAACTGTAGGTTTTACGAGAAAAGTTAAGGAATAAATAAAGTTTCTAAATAAATGAAGCTTTCAAATTAAAAAAATTAAATTGCAAAATTTTAACCCACCAAAAAGTTCTGAATAAAGAGACGATTAAAAATATTACTGTGGAAAATCTTTTAATAAGTATAAAACATCTACCAAATATCATTCTCCTACATTTATGTCTTATGTGCGATACCTTGTCAATGCCCTGTATGTATGTGTAGTATCTCGATTACATTTTGTTGTAATTTTTGTGTTTTATTTTTATTTTTTATCACTTAAGAGGAAATAAATAAAGTTGCTTAATCATAGAAGGTACTTGTTTACCGAATTCCAGTAGAAACACGTGAAGGCTGTGGGCGTATTATGGTAATTAAGTCATTATCAGTTGCATTAATTACGTATCAGAAGCTGGACCGTGTCTGTGACGTATAGAACGGGCCCCTTTAGCAAACAACTTACGTTTATATATTCATTAATTAATATGTACAAACGTTAACCAAGGCCTAGAAGGTAAATTTAAGAAAAAAAATTGAGTTCGTTGCAATGCAAAAAAAAACAAACGAAATTTAAACATTTTTAAGGCTGAATATTTTTTATTTAAACGAAAAATATTTAAGTAAATGAATAATATTAAAACTTTTAATTCTAAGTTAATTTATTATTGTTGTATTTCTTACTTCTTAATAAAAGAGAGTTTAATCTTACCGGGCTGAACTGGCAGCGGTTCTAGCAGCGAAACTCATCGAGGCCAACATAGAACGCGCATATAATGTTCTATAAAATAGCTTATTTCATTAACCACATACTGTATTTTGACAATTTTTTTGGCCTGTAATGGGTAATTTGATATGAGGAACTCGAAAAAAAAATGTCAATGACGTCACTGGCGTAGGTGCCTTGTTTCATTTTATTTAATTATAGAAATAAATTTCTAACGCTTAAACTACTAACTGTATCAAAATAGCATTTTAGGTTTATGTCTAAATTGATTTAATGAACTCGAAAAAAAATATGACAATGACGTCACTGGCGTAGGGGCTTAAGCAGCCCCTTTTTCATTTTATTTAATTATACAATTATATTTCTAACTTTTAAAATAAAAACTCTGTCCTAATAGTATTTTACGTTAATATGTAAATTGACTTGACGAACATAAAAAAATGTATGTCAATAATGTCAGTGGCGTAGGGGCTTTAGCAACCCCTTGTTTCATTTTATTTAATTATACAATTAAATTTCTAACTTTTAAAATAATAACTCTGTCATAATAGTATTTCACGTTAATATGTAAATTGATTTGATGAACATAAAAAAATATTTATATGTCAATAATATCAGTGGCGTAGGGGCTTTAGCAGCCCCTTGTTTAATTTTAAATAAATATAGAATTAAATTTCTAACTTTTAAACTAATAACTGTATCAAAATAGCAAAATCAATTTACATATAAACCTAAAATGATATTTGAATACAGTTATTAGTTTAAAAGTTAGAAATTTAATTCTAAAATTAAATAAAATGAAAAAGGGGCTGCTAAAGCCCCTACGTCAATGACGTCATTGACATATTTTTTTTCGAGTTCATCAAATCAATTTACATATAAACCTACAATGATATTTTGATATAGTTATTAGTTTAAAAGTTAGAAATTTAATTCTAAAATTAAATAAAATGAAAAAGGAGCTGCTTAAGCCCCTACGCCAGTGACGTCATTGGCATATTTTTTTCGAGTTCATCAAATCAATTTACATATAAACCTAAAATGATATTTTGATACAGTTATTAGTTTAAAAGTTAGAAATTTAATTATATAATTAAATAAAATGAAACAAGGGGTTGCTAAAGCCCCTACGCCAGTGACGTCATTGGCATATTTTTTTTCGAGTTCCTCATATCAAATTACCCATTACAGGCCAAAAAAATTGGCAAAATACAGTATGCGCGTTCTATGTTGGCTCTCGATGAGTTTCGCTGCCAGAACCGCTGCCAGTTTCAGCCCGGTTTAATCTTTGGGTTAAAAAAAAACAGTTATTTGTTTTATTGTTTGTAATTTGACAACAAATATTTCTTTTCATCAATAAAAAAAATGATGCACCGAACGTATTTTAAGCCATTTTTTTCTTTTGCCCGAAAAAACTATAATTAAAATATTTAAAGCATTTTGCTAATTTAAAGTTTATGTAGAGACCGCATGACACGACACATTTTATGGCAATCATTATGCAAAATTCAATGCTGAACCATAATTTCTTATTAACCTGTTAAAGTTACTGTTAGTTTTCATGACTTGAGTAAAATTTTAATGGTCAAAATGACACTTGAAGTTTCTGTGCAGTAAAGTTTCATCTTTTATCGTACAATTAAGTGTAGAAATAGGCACGACATGCTTTATGTGCGCGAAAAGAAATTGTGTCATATAGTTTACGAATTTTTAAAGAAAAAATTCAAATAATTTCATACAGTGTGATCTAGCCAAGACGAATTATCCGATAGCTCTTTTATTAGCGAAAATTTTTAAATTAGTTTTGAATAAAAGTTGTTTGTGGTCATTTAATACATAACCTAAAATTATTTTGTTTTTTCCAACCCATATGTAGCTTTGTTCCTTTAAATAGCACATACTGTATATGTTGTATTTTTTAAATTCTAAAGCAGGGACCCGAACCGCAAAGAATAACAGTTCAGTTCCGGTTACCGGTTTGATAAATTGTAACTTTTCGGTGCACGTTCCGAAGCACCGGTTTTTATATTGTAATGATGCGCTAATCGGTTCGGCGGCAACGGTTCAGTTTCGGTTCCGGTTCAATGCAAAATATGATAATAATGCATATTTATAAATTGAACTGTCTGAAATTTTTCCATTTTTGGTAAAATGTAATCAAAATTACGAAAATAAAAAATGTTATTTAAAAAAATAATTGGCCCGAACCGTTGTGTGAACCAGTTAAAGCGGTTTGAACCCGTTCACATCAGTCGGTTCGGTTCGATTTTGCGGTTTTGTGATTGCAACTACTCGAGAAATATTAGTTTTAGACATAATTGATCTTGATTAGTGTTTAAAGATAATTAAAGTGTCGATAAAAAATTAAAAAATATATAGGGTGTTTCATTAAAAAAAAAGTTGACTTATTCGTGTTTCAAGTTTGGCAAAATGGGCCGGTCCTAAGAGACTCCCTGTGTATTATTTTAAAATGTTAACTAATAAGCAATCACCATGATAGTATTTTCAAATAAAGTTTCAAAGTAATTTATTCTGACATTGTCAAGTTGTGAAATATTAACATTTTTTCAGAGTTGTACTCGAATCCATATGTCCAAAAAACCTTAAATAACTCAAAAAGGAATAATTTTAGGGTAAAGTAACCCACAACATTTTTGAAAGAGAATTTAATTTAAAATCTTAAAATACAAAATATACAAGGCGTTCTATTTAAAGATACAAAGTGACGTATCTTTGCAGAAAAACCAAACCCTGTATAACTGAAAATAATTTTAGGTTATGTAGTAAATGACCACCAACTTTTATTCCAAATTTGTTTACTTATAACAAAGCTAGCTAATAATTCGTTTTGGCTGAAACACCCCGTATACAATGTTTAGTTAAAGTGCACCTTTATAAAATTAACTAGTTTTGCATTATTTTACATTGCATATTTTGATAATCAAAACAATCTTAAAAATTTATTGGGTTAAATAGGTAGCAATTTAGATGCAGTTTTTAAGGGTACTTACGTTTTGGCGTCGAACTTATTTTTATTAATCTCACATATTATTAGATTAAGTGTTAAATGTTTCCAAAAGTATCATCACTTATCTAATTTGTATGAATAATCTCTTGCAGAATACTACCGAAAAAAGAGACGAAAGATTCGAAGCTGATCTAGCATTTTTATTAGGAATTCAACATAAAAATTTAAACTTTATAATTACATGTGTTGTATTACATAAACCAATAACTTAAGTAATTCAAGGGTTCTTTGAAAATACTTTTTCGTTGTATTTTTCTCGACTATATTAAATAAAATTTGTATTTCAGTACATACAAAAAAAAGATATGCAAATTTTTACGCTATACAGATATTATAGAGAAAAGCATGCAATCAAAAGCACTTGAACTTTATTTATGTTTAATTCAATAAGGTCTACGTTATATATTGTAATTAAATAAGTAATATCCTACCTTGTTTTGTCTGACAGCGTGGTACACGTATTTTCTACTCCCAGTTTCTAATCCCTTGTAAGCTAAGGGCTCAAATCCCATTCGAGCAATATAATAACTGGCAGCCTAAAAAAAGCTACGTTTATTACCTCTCTAATTGATAATTTTAATTCAATTTACCTGCTTCGCATTCCCAACGTAAAATGTAAGATGATCAAAAAATAAGAAACGACCATGTTCAGGCTAAAAAAAAGAACTGTAATTATAAAAAAGAAATTTAAAATGAGTAAGTACATGTAGCATACCTTTGGTCCTTTATCCGTGTAAGTAGTCTGAAAACAAATGTCCTTTTAAGTAAAAACAAAACAAAAAATTTATGATGTTTTCTTACCATATTGGTAGTCAAGTGTAGGTGCTACAGATATTTCATTAACAACGCTGATATCAAGAAATCACAAGACTTTTATAAGCTTGGGTAAACATGTTTTTCTACTTGAGTTTGTTATAATTAATTATCGAGAACGACGTTTAATTTTCTGTCCTTCTGTCCTGTGATTGCCAAGGTAAGCTGGAAAAATAAATCGATAAACAGTTGAATTTGTTTATCATTCCTTGTGAAAGAAAGTTTGGTTAAAAGTTGAAGAAAGCGTAAACACTTGAATGTTAAATGTTTACAGCAATACATTGATCTGTAAACTTTGTTGAAGTATTTGTAAACAGGATTTTGTTTTAAATCTTTTAGGAAATCCTAGCAGTTCAGAAAACTTCAAACTTTTTGTCAAATGCCTGTTTTGTACCAAACTCCCGCTGCTTTATTTTTACTCGTGCCAATCTAATAACTAAATCGGTTTTAAAAAAATGAAGTTAGAATTGTAGCTTTACTTATATACAAAAATATAGCAAAATTTGTAAGTGAGAGGAAATCATACTTTAACACACTTATAATGCATTCTTTACCTAATTAAATTTATTAATGTTTTTCTAAATTTTATCAGTGACTAGTTTACCTGGAAAAGACAAAAAAAATGTAACGTCTTAACATGTCAAATTTTTCATTGTTTGTAAATGTAGCCATAATTATAACAAAATTACTACAGACTGTCGAATTATACAACAGTATTATAAAATTCCAGTAGGTAAATGATACCGCTGACAAACGACACTGTCATTTGACATTTAATTAGTTATTTTTTGTTTTGATTTTCATAGACAGCTTGACAAGTGATGGGTAAAACATGTTTTTCTTGATTTTCTGAGTTATTTATAAAAATATACATTACGAGTGATATCTCATTAGAAAGAGGAATCAATACAAAGTCAACTTGACGGCCCATAAGGAAAATGAAATTAGTGGTAATATCTCAAAAATGGAAAGTACCTACAAATAAAATTAAACTAATGAATAAGATAAAAAACGAATGAGAAAATAGAATATCAACATTTTTTGCTATAACTTCTGAAGTTCGAGGAATTTTGTACTTTTAAAAATAAATTGTAGCTCTTAAACTTAAAAATAACTCATCTAATTTGAGCAAGCCTGTATCTCTTATAATAAGTGAGATTCGATTCCCATGCTGGAAATGTTATCTGGGACACCCTGCGTAACTGTCTTTGATCCTTTACAGATAACTGAGATCTTCATATTGACTATCGAATTTGGGACAAAAAATGAAGTTGATGATGTTTCTGAAAAGACGAAACGTTGTTGGAAATTTTAAGTTATCTCAAAATATAAAGCGTAAACAGTTGCCATGGAGAAGTGCTTCCAGATTGTCGATATCTTAAAAAATGTAGGAGATAGGACAAAAAAACGAAAATCAATTTTTTCAGTTTTTCTTGAATAACTTTTGAACTAATTGTGAAAATTTTCTTTGCAGATATTTGATAAGCATCTTATTTCATAACTTTGCCCTAATTTAACCGACCTCGTAGCTCTTAAGATAAGCGAGATCCCCATGCATTTACTCCAATTTGGGACACCCTGTATAACATTTGTTTTTTTCTTGTATAACTAAAAAGCTTAGAAATTAGTAGAGAAAAAGGGCAATAAGTCGCCTCGCAGTTGTTTACAATGCATTTCCTTATATTTTAATTATTTACATTACTGCTAAATTGTAGTTTTGATATTATTATCAGAAATAAATTAGATTTCAACTATGTTAATTTTGTGACAAATCAGTCTTGAGTTTTAAATTTTTGTATAAATAAGAATTTGAACCTTGAAAACTGTTGCAATTTTTTAATTTAAATTTTCTTTATTTTACGAGTTAATTCCTTGGTGTTCATTACAACATATTTTAGCTTCGATAGCCCCTTTTAATATGTAGTTAAACTGTACGTACAACTATAACATTTTATTTTTTATTATGTTTTCGTATTTTAAACAGCACCCCATATATTTAGGTAATAATAAGAGTTCTTAATGTCAATATACAGGGTGTGTATAAATTGGCGGAAGCGCTACACGTGGCGATGTTCTTTGTAAAATTCCAAGTCGAAAATCTTAATACAAAAATGTTGCACCATGCTTCCTATGGCCTCAGGAACCATTTAAGAAAACAAAAATTTGGCAACATTGCATCCATTGATTTGCGTTTGAACATTTTTTTCTTAGCAATTTTTACTTTGATATTTATAATATTTGTTCGATCTGAAAGCCATCAGTTCGTAAACATAGCTGCAATCTTTTAGGTATCGTCTAATACAAACTAGAAATAATTATGAGAAAAACAGAGATGACAGCTAATGACAATGTTGCCATATGTATTATTTTCATTCAAATCAGTGATTAACATATTTTCAACACAAATTTTTGAAAGAAAAAACGCAATATCTAGGAAAAAATATTATTCGAAATTTATTTTTATTCCAAATCGCAGCTTTTTCATTAACAAATATTAAATAATAACGCTTATTAAAGAACTGAATGTCAACACTTTGAGGACCTCTTGCAGCCACAGCAAGCATGGTACAACATTTTTGTATCAAGATTTTCGACTTAGAATTTTACGAAGAACATCGCCACGTTTAGCGCTTCAGCCAATTTATACACACCCTGTATAATTTACCTACTTTTGCATTCAACTTTTTTTTTTAAATTGTAAACAATAGTTCAATCAAACAAGTATCTTAAAAGGTATTAAAGTGCAAAAAGTGGTAACCATTAATAAGTAGCTTGCGGTATACTGGTAAGAATACAAATAGTAAACATTAAACAAATAATAAATGAAAACATAAATTAACACAAAAATGTTCTGCAGCTAATTTTACAGTAGAAACTTTCACAAGTGTGTGAAAAAAAAAGTCAAATCACATATAATATAATGTAATCTAGAAAATTCAAGGGCTTTCATAATGGCGTGTTTAAAAATTTGACTAGTTATTTTAAGAAATCTTAAAATTAAGTATCTCAAAATCCCATTAACATATTTTAAAATTTAAACTTGCGACAAAATTAAAATACCAAAACGCTATCTGTTAAAATAAAACAGTTGCAGAACACTCTGTATGACCCCTGTTATTCATTGATTTTGCTGATAAATAGTATACCGATAATTGCAAAAGTACAATTGGGAAAAACAGCCACACATGCGGGTTATACATTTTAAAACACTTTTATCTTTTAAATACATTATCCTTTTACCGTGATCAATCTACAGTTGATATAATCGTAACGATACAAGCGGTCAAAGTTGGTTATGCAAATTATTGTAGGAGAATAACGCATAAAATTTAATTAAACAAGAAATCACACACCACAACAAGCTAAGCTTTTGATTGGCTGGTAAAGACGTGCCCACTAACCAGTCTTCCTATTTACATATCAAGAATAAAACTAAATGAATATTCATCAAAGATAAAAAATACATTTCTGCAAAATCATTCGATGTAATCTCGGAAATTTTTGTCACCATCGACTTTCACTAAAGTTTTGATGTTGCAGATCTAGTGACCTCATTTGAATCTCGAATCGAATAACACCGTAATTGGTTCATAAAATTGTTTACAGAAAATGGAAAATTACTCCAGTTTGCCCTAAAATAACTTGCTTTCAAATCTCCATAATACTGGGTTATTATTATTCTGAACTAGATTCATTCAGTTTCCTGCAGTATTCAAACACAAAGTTTATTTATTTAATTATTCAATTAATTTTGTTCCTGTATTTTCTTCAATAATAAAGTAAAGTTCATGTGCAACTTAAACTAATCTTTTTTTTAAATACATAAAAAATGTATTACCTATAAGAGTGTCCCCCATTTTCTTCATATTTTACATATTATTTAATACAATTTAACTAAAATTGGTAAAGATATTTATCATAAAATTACTTTTAAGTCTACACCGCACCACTAAATAAACAAAGCACACTGCATCTTTTTAATTTTTTTAGACTACAAATTTAAGCCTTTAAAAATGTATCACGTTTATGGTACCTAAAACAAAAGTTTTCAAATTTTTCCTTTTTTTTAATATTCATAGATGCAGAATTTTAACAAACTGACAATATTTCATAGTTACATCAAAGATAATTTAGAAGTTAGTTTAATAACACTCTCATAACGTGTTCTGGCCAGGTTAACTCTGAGAATTTACACAGGGTGGTTCATTTTGCAGAAATTTAAACCTGCAAAAGTTAAGCTTTTTAATGGATGTAACATATTTTTTTACATTTTCTTGTAGATAATTTAATTGCCTTTGAAAATTGTTGAGATATTTTATTTGTAAATTTTATATTTTTCAAGCTATTGCTGTTTTAATAATAACTTATAGAAATACCTACAATATTTGATAAACATCAACTAGTAGACTTTAAATTTTTTTAAACAATTTACCAAATTTCGTGATCAATTTTAGAGTATTTGGTTTCACTGTTAACAAATAATTTATAATAAATTTGTTTATATCATATTTATTTTAAATGTGCACTTGTAGATACTTTGTTTATTCAAATGTGAAATACCATCTCGAATTTTGCAACAGAAGTAAACAGATAACAATGTACTATTTTTACTGCTATTACGTTTCAAAAGCATTGATTTATGAGGGCAGTAAATGAACGATATTGTAAGCTTTTAAAAGGGTCGTGCTTTTTCCCCATCTAAATCCAAATATGCAATAAAGGTTTCCAGCATCGGTTTTGATAATTTTAAACAAAATTAAATTCTTTTCGTCTTGTTTAATTCAGAATAAAAAATGAAACATCTTTTCCATAAATTAATTTATTGAAAATTGATAATCTTTAAAAAAGAAATTGTATTTGGTACATTTAAATAACCTGTAAACATTTTTAAAGCCCTCTTGTTTAATTTTATTAAACACAGGTTACTAAACTATAAATTATCATTTAAACATCAAAACAAATATTCGAGATATTTCCAAAGTCTACTAGTTTGATTCTATTAAATATTTTGTTTGTATTCGTAAATTATCAAGAAAACCGCAATAACTCGAAAAATACTGATTTTAGACATAATTGACCTTTAATAGTTTTTGAAGATAATTACATTATCAATAAGAAAATCTAAAAATATATAGGGTGTTCTTTAAAAAAGAAAACGGACTTATTCGTGTTTGAACTTTGACTAAATGGACCGGGCATAAGTTTCTGTTCAACGTACAAAAATGTATGTGCGAGGGTTGTCTTCTTTCCGGATATCTTTCTGCATATCGTTGTTTTGACACCGTAGAATTCCTATTCAAGGAATAAAAAATTCGCAGCATATCGCGTTTTTCTTCGTTAGCTACTGAAATTCATTCATACGAACTTATTACGATGACAAGTAATAAGATTTCAAATTTTTGCATTTTTGATTAGTTGTCATGGTATAAACTACAACAACCAGGCTGCCTGATTTATAGAGATTGTTGTCCAAAACGCAGTTTTACAAATTTGATAATTAATGTAGAAGTAAAATACCATGTGTGATACATCAATGAATTCAGATAAAAATAGTTCTATTTGATTATGTAAATAGCAAAAAATTGCGCCCATAAGAAAAAATAAAGTTGGTCGTCATAAAACAAAAACGAATCGATCTAAAATAATTAGTGATTACTGTCTGATGCGGCTTAAAAAGTTGCTTAAGTAATGTTTTTACACATTTGAAATATTTCATATTCCAAAGAAGTTATAAACTATTTTCAAAAATCGTATTTTCCGGTTTTTCCTAATTCTCTCGGATACCGTTTGAGATATTTCCAATTTCTCTTCGGATTATGGATGAGCACCAAATTTAGCAACTTCTCCAAATATAAACCTATTTTCTATCTATTATAATAAGCGAGATCCCCATGCTTAAACTCTAATTTCAATCACCCTGTATAATAGGTGTTTTATTAAAAAAAAAAAAAACAAAGTAACGTATATCGGTGCGCAAAAACAAAACACTGTACCTATAGTTGAAAATAATTTAAGGCTATGTAGTAAATAACCACTTACAATTTTTATGTGAAACTTTTTTTTTGTAAAGTTGTCACAAGACGAGATATTGATCCGTTGCGTTACGTTTTGTACACACTGTATAATAAAATAAAGTAACAAAGGTACATATTGGTACGCTTAAACAAATTACTAGGTAGAGTCGAAACAATTTTAAGTTATGCAATTATTAATCGGAATTGAAATAAAGGAAAACAACGGGAATATAAAACTTGGAACTTGGAATGTAAGGGGAACATTTGAGGAGGGAAAATTAAAGCATATAATAAATGAAATTAGAAAATTCGAATTTAATATAGTAGCACTACAAGAGACAAAGCAAATGGGACAAAGTACAATTGAAATAGAAGGATATGTATTTATTAACAGTGGAGGAAATAACAGAATGCTGGGTACGGGCTTTATAATCAACAAAAAGTTAAAGGCAGGTATAATAAATGTCAAAACAGTATCAGAAAGAATATGCTTGCTGAGGCTAAGAGGAAAATACCAAAACATTACACTGCTAAACTTTCACGCACCTACAGAAGAAAAAGACGTCGAAGTCAAGGAAGAATTCTATAATGAACTAGATAAAATATACGAGGAAATTCCTAGGTACGATATGAAAATAATGATTGGCGATGCAAATGCAAAAATAGGAAGAGAGAATATATATAGCCCAACAATAGGGCAGTACAGCAAACATGAAACGACAAATGAAAATGGGATATTTCTAATAGATTTCGCAAAGGAAAAGAATTTGGTCATAGTAAGTACGTACTTCCAAAGAAAAGACATATATAAGGGTACGTGGCGGTCACCGGATGGAAAAACTATAAATCAGATCGATCATATCTTAATCGAAAAACCAGAGATAAAAGCAATCAGCAATGTAAGAACGTATAGAGGCCCGGACGCGGATACGGACCACTTTATAGTGGGAGCCAGAGTGACGCAAATATTGCCTGTAGTGAGAAATCAAACGAGGACAGGAGGAAGAGAGAGAGAAGTAATCAGACTAAGGAGTAAAGACGATCAATTAAAATACGAGAAAAACATTAAAAAAGAATTAGAGAAAATGGCGGATAAGGAGGAAATTGAGGAACAATGGAATGAACTGAAAACGAGAATTAATCGGGCTGCCAAAAATTGTAATAGTAAAGCGAAACAGGAAAGAAAAAATTGGTTTGATGAGGACTGTAAGAAAGAACTAGAGGAAAGGAAAAAACTGAGATTAAAAATGCTAACGGGAAAAACGGAAGAGGAGAAAAATAAATATGAGGAGCAAAGGAGGAAAACGAAAACACTGCTAAGAGATAAAAAAAGGAAATATAATGAAAAAGTGATACAAGAAATAGAAACCAATTTCAGGAATAACCAGGTTAGAAATTTGTACCAAGGAATTAAAAAAGAAAGGAGAGGATTCCAAACAAAAACGGTATTCCTTAAGGACGAAAACGGAGATATTATTGCAGGAGAGGAAGAAATACTAAAAAAATGGAAGGAACATTTTGACCAATTACTAAATGATGACAGCAGGAAGGCGAGGGAAAATGAGCAGATTAATAGAAATATGAATGAGAGTCCTAGAGAAGTGCCAGCCCCAACTAAAAAACAAATCGAAGAAATAGTGGAACGGATAAAAAATAATAAGAGCCCAGGAACAGATAGAATAACTGTAGAATTGTTTAAGTATGGTAGCAAGGACTTGATCGAACAATTACAAAAACTGATGGAGGAAATCTGGAGGAAAGAAGAAATGCCAAAAGAATGGGGACAAGCAATAATATGCCCAGTGTATAAAAAAGGGGATGCAAGTGTTTGCCACAACTACAGAGGTATTTCCCTGTTAAACGTCGCATATAAAATTATAGCAACCTATATAAAAAATAAATTAGTAGAAGAAACAGAAAACGAAATAGGGGAGTACCAATGCGGCTTTAGGAAGGGAAGAAGCACCACGGATCACATTTTCACCCTAAGAGAGATTCAAGCAGAAAGCTATCAACACGAGAAACAGACATTTGTTTTGTTTGTCGACTTCAGACAGGCATACGATAACGTTCAAAGAGAAGCATTGTACAAAGCATTAGAAGAAATGGGAGTAAGTGGTAAACTTACAAGAATGATAAAAGTAACGTTAAGAGGAACAGAAAATCTGGTTAGAGTAGGCAGCAAAACATCAGAAGTTTTCGAGAGTAAGGAGGGGGTTAGACAAGGGGACCCAATGTCGGCGAATCTGTTCAGCATTGTACTGGAAAAAGCAGTAAGGGAAGCGAAGATTAACAGAAGTGGGCTGGTATATAGAAGAAGGCACCAATGTTTAGCATTTGCGGACGACCTTGTGCTAATTACTAGAAGTAAAGAGGAGCTGAGAAGTATATCGAAAACACTGGAGGAAAAGGCGGGAAAGGTGGGATTATTTATTAATGAAGAGAAGACAAAGTATATGGAATGGAAGGACAGTGAATTTAAAAGAGGAAACTACTTGAATGTAACAACAGAAAGTGGAAAAGAATACAAGTTTGAAGAGGTGGAAAAGTTCACGTACCTAGGGGCCGTATTCTCAAGAAACCCAAATATAGGCAATGAGATACAGGCAAGAATAATGGCTGGAAACCGATGTTTGGGAGCACTAAACAGAGTTCTGAGAAATAAAAATATTTCTAGAAAAGCAAAGATCAAAATATACCACACTACTATAAGACCAATAGTGACGTACGCGTGCGAAACATGGACGCTAAACAAAACAGAACAAACAAGACTAGAAGTGTGGGAAAGGAAGGTGCTAAGAAAAATATTTGGCGGAAAGAGAATTGGAGATCGGTGGGTAAGAAGAACAAACGATGAATTAAAAGAACTATACAAAGAAACAAGTATCATTGGGGTTATAAAAGTACAAAGGCTAAGGTGGCTGGGACATACAGAAAGAATGGAGAGTACAAGAATGCCGAAAATGGTAATGATAAACACGCTAGGGGGAAGGAAGAGAAGGGGACGACCCAAAGCAAGATGGAGGACGGAAGTGGAGAGAGATTTAGAAACGTTAAAAATTACTGGATGGAGAAGGAAGGCCAGCGATAGAGAAAGATGGAAGAAAGTTATCAAACAAGCCATGGGCCAACTTGGCTCGCAGAGCTAAATTATATATATTATATAATTATTAATCGCATCCATCATCTTACAAAACATGTTTTTCTATGTTGATTATTAAATAGGACATGAAAGAAAGTACACTAGGTGAACACCCTGTATACTTAAAATGTGAATGAGTTTAATAACTTTTTATGTACAATATTTAGTGTCCGTTTCCACAGCAACACTGTAGAATTTTATTGTGCACAAAGTTAGATTACCATTTCATTTAAATTACAAATTTAAAGATAACACGTGGCAAATCTCTACTAGTTTGTTGTCGTGCATGAGATTTTATAAAACAAAAACAACAAGAATGTAAACAACTTTTCGTTGCAACGTAAATTAATGAGTTTTTTTAACGTATATTTCAACGGCATTCCCATGGGCAGAAATCCAAACATACTAAAAGAAATATATCTATGATTACAAATTTTCTCATTTCCTGTAACCATGTAAACTTAATATTTTGTGTAGCTTTAGCGTTATACAGGGTGTCCCAGTCAAGATGATTATTTGATGATAGCTCCGTTATTAGTTAAAATTTGCCTGCTTTTATTTTTCAACAAATAAAATATACATTTTTTTACTTCAGACCCATAAATAAATATTTTTTGACCTTTCATATAATACAAGAAAATGTGTTTCAAAGGTTTTTTTTTTTCAAATTAATGATAACTTTAATTAAAATTACAATTTAAACGTAAAAATATAATTATATTTTATATTTAAAATAAATTTTTAATTATTCCCAAAGCATACTAGTTTGAAAATAATTTTAAGTCATAAATTAAAAGACCACCAACAACTGTTAAAACGAAACTTTTTTTACAGTTTTACTAATAACCGAGCTATCAAATAATTCGTCTTTGCTGGGACGTTTTGTATAACAAATTGAAAAGCTTTTAATCAAATTTACAAAATATCCTATAAAGAGATCGCCTTAATAATTTTCTCAGTAAAAAAAAACTATCGCAAATAACTGAATGACGTTTTAACTTTTAACGCTACTGTGAAACAAGTGAGGAATATTTTTTTACTAGAATTTATCCGCTGTGATCTTACGGTCAGTCAGTTTTACACTTAGGTGGCTGTTTCGTCGTAAATTGAAAATTACGAAATGTTGTGCAATATATTTTAAATTTATAATTCTATCGTTTCATTTATTTTGCATTTAAAAAGCTGTTTGCTTCTCATAATCACAACCTTTTAAAAGTTTATTTATCACACTGTCACAAAAAATCTTTTAGAAGCTAATTCCTGAATTGCTTTCAAATATTTCTGTCTCTTTACATATTTGTCTTTCAGAAGACAGTAAAGCTTAACCGCATATTGTTTCGTGTTCTATGAAAATAAAAGAACGTCGCCCGACAAAAACAGAAGAGCTTCAAAATAATCCTGCCTTTTACGCTGAAGATTTTGCCGATGGCATAAAAAGCTACTTATTTTGTTCTGCAAAGAAATTAATATTACATTTCCCTTTTGTATTTAACTAATGCTGTACAACCAATATTGCGTCGTTGTTATGAGTGCGTATTGATATTAAGTTTGGCGAACGTCGAAACTTCATGTAATAAATGAAGCCAGTATATTGACAAACTGTTAATTAAGTATGGCTTCCAGTTTAATTACGAAGTGGACTAGAACTGTATTTTATGTTTGGAGCGTTGGTGCTCTGTTCTAATTGCCTATGATTGGTTGTCCTGTAATTAAAGTCCATTTAATTTTGATTACGGGAAATAAGTTTTCGCGTTGTATTTAGAAGATTTAATTTACGTGAGGGATTAATTATCAAAAAAATTTAAATAACTTAAGCAAAGCAAACTACTAAATTATATGTTTCTTTAAACAGCATACAATATTTTTTAATGTAACGCAAAAGTATGGAAACACAAATATCTAGAAATTTGGTAATCGACCGTTATCGTATGTTCCGGATTTAACAAAAATATTGAGGTTTCAATACGACTCCCGGTTCAACTGAAAACGAACAAACGAAATTATAAATAGAACACCCTGTATATTTTTATATTTTTGTATTCCTATTTAAATTTAATTTAAAAAATGTATGAGGTTATATGGGTCTAAACTCTAAAGTAAACTTTTTTCTTGAAACCTATATTTACATGAAAATTTTGACCACTCTCAAAAATTTTAACATTTAAAAACTTTGAAGGCGCAATAAAAATTCGTTTAAAATTTAAATAGAAAATAAATTAATCAACACTTTGTTCTAGCTACATTATTAAAGTTTTATACGTTTTTTACGTTTGGTCAAACTCGTGAAACTTTAAACGTCAATAACTCGTTTTTCTTAAATACAACACCCTATATTTTTTTCCACTGTCTTATAGACAATTTAATTGTCTTTGAATAACATTTAGCTTGTTCTATACCGAAAATTGATATTTTCCGAGATATCGCGATTTTATTGTTAATTATTACAACGTAATATTTTTAATTACCTAAATGTGTAAGAATATACAGGGTGTTTCATTTAAAATTTCAAAGTTTGACTCTGTTTTCGGTTGAACCGGAAGTCGTGTTGCAACCTCAATATTTTTATTGAATCCGGAAAATACGATAACGGTCAGATAGCAAATTTTATAGTACAGTAAATTCTCTATAAATGCAACTTCTATAAGTGCATCATCTTCTATCTATATATATATAAAAGAGCTTGTTTGTGTGTTTGTTTGTTTGTTTGTTTGTTCGCTATAGAATCCTAGGTCCGTTGACCGATCGGGACCAAATTTTGTACAGTTACTATTTAGGACCTTGCAGATCTAACGCCAAACTTTAAGTATTTATATCTATCTATATATATAAAAGAGCTCGTTTGTGTGTTTGTTTGTTTGTTCGCTATAGAATCCTAGGTCCGTTGACCGATCGGGACCAAATTTTGCACAGTTACTATTTAGGACCTTGCAGATCTAACGCCAAACTTTAAGTACAAGCACATATTACCAATTTAAAAAAAAATAAATCACTTGGACGGGATTCGATCTTACGTCGGAAAATACCTGGTCAAAACACGATACGGCGCGGTGTATTTCTCAAGTAAAGATTGTTTTGTATACAATTAGTAATAAATGTACATGAAGTATTATTTTTATTAGTACATTTTTAATTGAAACAAGACGAAAGAAAATAAATTTGAGTTATTATTCAATTTTTAAGCAATAAATAGTTATTTTTTAATGAATTATAAGAAAATGAAAAGATGATTGATCAGAGTATGTCATTTGTGTATGATTTGGCATTATTGGGCTTATTCAAGTTAAAAAAGTAATTAAAATTGTAATCGCCCGTGCAACGCCGGGTAAATCATCTTGTATATACATACAGGGTGCGCCATTAGTGCGATAAAGTCCATTATTGCCCTTAATGTCAACTTAATAAAAAAAAGTTTTTAATGAAACTTATAGTATTTCTACACGTGCATGTTTTAAAATTAGTTTCAAGTATACAGGGGGTTTCATAAAAGTGGGGCGTCACTAAAGGTATTTTTTTTAAATTGAACACCCAGTATATTTTTGCATAATCGAATTCAGCAAGAAAATCTCCATATGACAGTATTTTGTTTTTTTCATTTTTTTGCGACGTTGCCAATTTATCTTAAAAAATCTTTGAATTTCCAGAAAAACAGGGTACAATACTTGTCAAGAGCACAACCTTATGAATAATAATTGGCAAATGATATTTTGCACATACAAAGTCAAAAGGTGTAGTCATAGTCTAAATACATTAAAATTAATTTATATTATACAGGGTGTTTCTTATAGATGTGCCAACTTCCCAATTTTCAAACATCAATAACTTTATTTTTTCAAATGGAACACCCTGTATATTATTACGTCATTTTGTTGCATTTTTATTTTTCTTCAACTTTTCTTTATACTTACCTATACCTAAAATGAATATTTTCTGAGATATTTACATTTTACTTATGCTTATAAGCGTTGTGTAGGAATTTCCTAGTTTTCTCGGAGTAGGCCCCGACTTTGACAATAGAAACAATAATTTCTGTAGTAACAAATGTCAGAGTTAATTGCTGTCAATTGTTAAAACATAAATAAATGAGTATAACATATGCAATATGAATTTTCCAAAAAAGAATTCATTGATACGGTCTATGTTCAGGGTGGCGTACTTTCGATGCCCATACACAGGGGGGGTATTTTGGTAATTATCAGAGATTTAAAAAAAACTATATTTCGAAAATTAAAAAAGATCAAAAATCTGTTTACGACAATAAATTCCTCTCGAAAAAAGAAATCGAGACTACGTACTTAGTTTTTTCCTATCTCTGATAATAACCGAGATACCCCCCCTGTATTAGCATCGAAAATACGCCACCCTGAACATAGACCGCATCAATCAATTCTTTTTTTGGAAAATTCCTATTAAATAGGTTATACTCATTTATTTATGTTTTAACAATTGACAGCAATTAACTCTGACATTTGTTACTACAGAAATTATTGTTTCTATTGTCAAAGTCGGGGCCTACTCCGAGAAAACTAGGAAATTCCTACACAACGCTTATAAGAATAAGTAAAATGTAAATATCTCAGAAAATATTCATTTTAGGTATAGGTAAGTATTAAGAAAAGTTGAAGAAAAACAAAAATGCAACAAAATGACGTAATAATATACAGGGTGTTCCATTTGAAAAAATAGAGTTATTGATGTTTGAAAATTGGGAAGTTGGCACATCTATAAGAAACACCCTGTATAATATAAATTAATTTTGATGTATTTAGACTGTGCTACACCTTTTGACTTTGTATGTACAAAATATCATATGCCAATTATTATTCATAAGGTTGTGCTCTTGACAAGTATTGTACCCTGTTTTTCTGGAAATTCAAAGATTTTTTAAGATAAATTGGCAACGTCGCAAAAAAATGAAAAAAACAAAATACTGTCATATGGAGATTTTCTTGCTGAATTCGATTATGCAAAAATATACTGGGTGTTCAATTTAAAAAAAATACCTTTAGTGACGCCCCACTTTTATGAAACCCCCTGTATACTTGAAACTAATTTTAAAACATGCACGTGTAGAAATACTATAAGTTTCATTAAAAACTTTTTTTTATTAAGTTGACATTAAGGGCAATAATGGACTTTATCGCACTAATGGCGCACCCTGTATACAGTGTGGCTGATTTTTCATTGTCCGGCTTATATCTGCTGAAATATTAAAGTTGCCAAAAAAAGTTAAATGAGAAACTTATTAAACAAAAGCTGGTCTACAAAATTGTGCTAAAAATTTTATTCCATAGCCAACCAGTTTTTCGGAAAAATATCCAACTTTTGTTTTTTAAATAGAACACCCTGTATATTTTTACAGAATCACATTCTAAATCAATTTCTCTTCACAATGATATTATCATAAGTACCATTTTGCTTTTAAATTATGCACAATATTTCAAAAAAGGAATTATTAAAGTCGGCTGTGACATTGTTTTGTTTATTGCAAATACCTGTCAAATTTGTTTACATTAGCAAACACTTGTCAAATCAGACAGAAATAAGTGTAATTATAATTAAGAAAAATGGACTGTACAAATAATGAAAAAGTTGATATGCTGTGCTGCACCACAGCCGACTATAATAATTCTCTTTTTTTGAAATATTGAGCAAAATTTAAAATCAAAATGGTACTTATGATAATATCATTGTGAAGAGAAATTGATTTAGAATGTGATTCTGTAAAAATATACAGGGTGTTCTATTTAAAAAACAAAAGTTGGATATTTTTCCGAAAAACTGGTAGGCTATGGAACAAAATTTTTAGCACCATTTTGTAGACCAGCTTTTGTTTAACAAGTTTCTCATTTAACTTTTTTTGGTAACATTAATATTTCAGCAGATATAAGCTGGACAATGAAAAATCAGCCACACTGTATAAAAGAGCTTGTTTGTGTGTTTGTTTGTTTGTTCGCTATAAAATCCTAGGTCCGTTGACCGATCGGGACCAAATTTTGCACAGTTTCTATTTAGGACCTTGCCGATCTAACGCCAAACTTTAAGTACAAGCACATATTACCACTTAAAAAAAAAAAAATTACTTGGACGGGATTCGATCTTACGTCGGCAAATGCCTGGTCTTAGCACGATACGGCGCGGTATATTTCACAAGTAAAGATTGTTTTGTATACAATTAGTAATAAATGTACATGAAGTATTATTTTTATTAGTACATTTTTAATTGAAACAAGACGAAAGAAAATAAATTTGAGTTATTATTCAATTTTTAAGCAATAAATAGTTATTTTTTAAGGAATTATAAGAATATGAAAAGATGATTGATCAGAGTATGTCATTTGTGTATGATTTGGAATTATTGGGCTTATTCAAGTTAAAACAGTAATTAAAATTGTAATCGCCCGTGCAACGCCGGGTAAACCATCTTGTACTCTATAAATGCATTACTCCATATATGCAAAAACATTCTATAAACGCAACTTTCAAAAATCAAGCTACCCGTAGTAAAAACTGTCAGTGTCACAGTCAATCAATCAATCATGAAGAAAGTTAATTTAACGATTAAGGATAAGTGTGAAATTTTAAATAAACTTGAAAATACTAAAGAGAAAGACATTTTTTTACCTAATGCAACACCCTGTATAATAGAAAGATTTTAAAAACATTTTAAAAAAATGGTTTCCTTTACTCTCTAAATGCATCTTTTTTCTATGAATGCATTTTTTTAAAAACATTTGAATCTAACAATGTTGCATTTAGAGAGAATTTACTGTAATATCTTTAATAGTGGGTATATTTTTGTCTGTTTCCATATTTTTGCTCATCAAAATCCACTTTACTTTTTCCCCTATATCTCAAAAATTAAAAAAGCTAGATAAGTTCTGTTTGGGTCAAATTATTAAGCACCTGAATATACAACTTTGTCCTAAGTTAACCGAAGTCGTAACTTTTACCGTTTACGAGAACCCCATAGTGGCCCTCGAAAAACGAGAACCCTGTATATTAAAAACAAAGAATAAAAATAAAGTATAATGCATTTGAACAGGACTGACATCCGAAACCTTATCAGTCTGTATTGTCCATTAAAATCCGTTTAAAAAAACGACTAATCCAGTAAAAAACCTTCTAAGAACGACACCTCTACCGTGTTGCTCTAGAAAAAAGCTCTGATATAAGTTTCACGCGCAATACCACAGCTTTACTCAACTAATACCTTGGAAAGACCGTAAAACCGTCACACATTCGTAAAAAAACGAAATCTTGCAAGTAAAAGATAGCACGTTGGAGAAAAACCTAGACGAATCTTTATGAAAGTGAGTATTTTTATATTTACCTTGAACTGTACTTTATGTTATCGCCACGTAAAAGTTTGCTACCCTCCATTGGCGAGTTTGACCTAGTGCAGAACAAAATTAATATATCGATTTGCTTCGTGTTGGTTGAGCATCGCCTAGAAAGGGGAAATGAGACAAAACAACGACGTCTAGGTTAGTTGACAAATCTGGATATACTAGTCTCGCACAATATACAAACAAATCTCAGCAAATTACGCTGTTTTAATTAAATAATTTTGCTTTTCACCTAAACGATTTTCTTGTTTTAAAAAATAATTTAAATCTTGATTAATTAAACAGATGGAATTTCCTTTGTAAAGAGATACATGTTTTGCCGTCGCTATTGTCACCCTTCGCCGATGTTTTCCTCGATTAAAATGTTCAACTAACAATAAAATTGTTAACTTGGCAGCTGTCGGAGTCAATTTGTGAACAAAACGAAATCAATATTTGTAACTGAAAAGCCAAAGGCGGTTCTGCTGGACTTCGGCACTACAAGTTCAATTGTTTAAACATTTAAACAATACTTTATACTTTAAGGCTTTTTTTTATCAAGTAGACATGGAAGCATTAAAGAGGTAAAATTTATATTCAGACATACTATACGATCGTTCTTTTGCATATTTTTAATGTGCAACTAGAACGATTTGATAATATACAATTCAGTATGTATAAAATAATTGTATACAGGGTAGTCCACTTTTTTGTAGCAGAGCTTTAAAAGTCGATACAAAAACTTATTTTAAAGCGAATATTCCATCAACATGGGTCCATAAACGCTTCATTGTAAAGATAGAGGGAGTTGAAATTTTCGAAAAAATATCGATAATTTTTAACCGTTTCTCAACCAGTAGATATATTTTAACCAAATTTGGTATACAGCACCACCTTATAGGTTGCCACATTCGGTAAGAATTTTAAGTTCCACAAGCAACCAGTGGCGGAGTTGTGGGGCTTCAGTTTCAATAAATTTTATAAAAAACTAGTACGGCCCTGTTCAAAATCAAACTCAATTTTTTTTTTGGGTAGAACATTTTATTTTAAACAAAAAGTGTGTCTTGACTTTTCTTCGTATCTACCACGGTTTGGCGCGGAATTTGATTTATTTTACTGTTCTCGCAAAACGTTAGCTCATAAGTTCGATCTAAAAATATCGCGAAAAGCAGAAAATTGTAAGTTGCGAAGTAAATGCTCAAAATGTGGATCGTTATTCATTAATTTACTTTTTTGGTCATATTTAGCATGTTCTGTTATTAAAAACTGCAAAAATCGGTAATTACTCTTTAATTTCGAACATTAGCGATATTTTTAGATCGGAGCAAATTTTTCGCAAGAATAGTGAAAAAAATCAGTTTTAGCGCCAAACCGTGGCAGATACGAAGAAAAGTTAAGAAACACTTTTTGTTAAGAATAAAATGCTCTACCCAAAACCGAGTTTGAGTTTGATTTTGAACAGGGCCGTACTAGTTTTTTATAAAATTTATTGAAACCGAACCCCCACAACTCCGCAACTGGTTGCTTGTGGAGCTTGACATTCTCACCGAATGTGGTGACCTGTAAGTTGGTGCTGTATACCAAATTTGGTTTAAATGTATTCACTGGTTGGGAAACAGTTAAAAATTATCGAAATTTTTGCGAAAATTTCAACACCCTGTATCTTTAAAATGAAGCGTTTATGGACCAATGTTGATATGGAATATTCGCTTTAAAATAAGTTTTTGTATCGACTGTTAAAGTCCTGCTACAAAAGAGTGGACCACCCTGTATAATTAATAAGAAAAAATCTAAAATTTTAAGTTTGAAGGAATTTATACATTTTAGTTTTCCCTAAAATAAAATGACGATTAAAAATGTAATTCAGTAATTAGTTAAAGTTGGATTAAAAAATATTTTTACACTAATTGATTTCTTAACTATTAATTGAATTGCGATGTACGTTGATGTTCTGTTCAACTTACGACAAAATTGAATAGTCTCTATAGCGTGAAGATCCCATAATATGAACATCCACAAACATGAATTATAGGTTTGGTGTATTCCAAAGCATGAACGACAGAATAATTCCTACTCCAAAACGTGAACAACTAATGAAGAAACCAGTAGTAAATGTAAAAAAACAGTTACTATATTTTTAAAAAAGAAACCCTGTCTAGACTTCTTTAATATCAATACAAACTTTGACCAAGCGTGTTGCATGTATTATAGTGACTATAGCGTCTATAAAGCCAAATTACCGTACCTACATTGGAAAAAAAGCACAACTTTTATCACATATGAAGATGGTATATGGAGTGAATGCTTTGTTAACAAAACGGGGTAACCAAATCCACCGACCAGAGTGAAGCTGGTGTACTGGAAGCTATTACCACATTACCAGGGACAACTTACGTTTCAAGTGAAGAAAAATCAGCGCCTGTAGGAAAACTACTACAGGTAAAATAACCTTTCTAGCATGTATAAAAGTTATATGATTTAATATTTATTTGTTTTTATATGCGTTGCTTCTGGTGATAGCTAGTGTTTATTAAACCAGAGCGTTAAATCAGTTCTACGAACTAGCATTTCAATAACGTGAGTTCCTCGAAACAGTGAACATCACTTAATTAGTTCACGTTACAAAGACTGCACTGTAATTGTATTGTAATAAAAGATGTTATAGTATTGGTCTTAAAAACCTTTGTTAGGCGCTGTAAAATAATGTTTGATTACTGTATATTATTTGACTAAAATTAATCGTATGTGTTTGAGCTTATAAAAATTAGTTTAATCATATTTTATCGTAATTATTATTGTTTACTTTACAAATTACATAATTAGCAATCCCATTGTTTAGATAACAACTTACCATGATTCATAATAAATAAGCATCGAGGATAACAAAATAGTACCTAGTATTGTTTATTAATAAATCTAAATATTCAGGATCGTTTTAAGTTGCATTATGTAATTTTAAAGTGATTAAAATATCAGCAATAGGTTATCAAAGCATACTACATGAACAATGATGATATCAACGAAAATAACAAAAACAGAAATAACCAAATTTTTAAGAACGCTTGTTTAACAGAATGTTACAAAATATCCCTAGAAAAATGCGAAGTGTAAAAAGCACGAATAACTGTTGATTATTTTGTATAAAAATGCAAGAAGTATTAAAGAGAGTTTTGTATTCGATTTAACAGAATTGATTCTATATTACGTGATATGGCGGAAATTCGGCGAGAAACGGTATCTCTTGATAATGGTGTACTGTTTTTAAATCGTTAACATATTTTTCTTCATGCGTAATCAATGTCATTTTAATGCTGAAGGAATAATGAGTGATTCTCCAATTGTATGTGGTTTCAAGTTTTTCCCTAATAAATATGAAACTTCTAAGGATGCCTTCTAAAAACCTTCTTAGATATTGTTGTATATTTTTTCAAAAGTACATTTTGATTTTTATAATTTCAGCTCATTTAAAAAAAAATTACTGGTACCTGGTACTTATTAAAAAAAGCCTTATATTTTTTATTGTCAAATAAATTTCTTTTAATTTGGCAACCCACAAAAATTTTCTCCCATGGCTTGCGCACCACTGTCCTATACTAAACAATTTTTAAAACAACTTAAAATTTTCCAGCATAGGACGTAATTTTCTGTAAAACTTTTAATCAAGTAATCAAAAAATGGATGATATGGAAAATTTTTCTTAAAATTATGAAACAATTATTTATTAACAGAGAAAAAAATTTATTTTTACTTTAACACTTACAGGAATGACAAGCACACAATTGAAAAATCATTAACACTAAGCATAACACTATTATAAAGATATTGTTAGTAAACAATTAATTTAAAAAATCCTTTCTTCTAAAGCCTACAGTGAAGTTTTGCATATTTAAAAAATTTTAATATAACCAACACGCATATCAATAAAATCAAACACAATTTTTCGGCAGCGTCAAAGCTAACAAATAAAAAAAAAACTGTTTTTAATGGTTGTTTTTTATCATAAAATGTCTTTCTCAGCCATAGTTATCATAATTATTTATTAATTAGTTGTTTAATTATGTTGAAAGCAAATACAAAACAAAAGATTAAATGAAACTCCTTTTTTTGTTATATGTATATCGTGAAAAAAAAATTGCATTATTAATTAAGGTAAATGTAAGTTTAAAACTTTTTGCAACACTGTTTGTATCAAGAAAGCCCTTAATCACCGCACCGTAAAGTTAGTAACTTTTATTTATCCACATTTAAAATGTTCTGTAATTATTAATTATTTCGGTGAAAAGAGAGGGTATTTTACAAGATCGATTGTAAAGTCAATTGTTGCGTCTGTAAAATGAAAGCGCCTCGTAAAAGGTTTGAAGTCTATTTTTAGCTCAAATGCAAACATTACTTGGGAATCCGCTAATTTAAATTCTTCTAAGTACTTGAATTTTTTGCGAAATTCTTGATACGTCAGTAAAGGCAGTGTCGTAGTGTGTTCATTTACAGTAAAGATATAATATTTTATCTGTTAACACACTGTCGCGCTAAAATATCACCGATGCGACTTCAGTGGAGCTAAAAGCGTGGGTGACTGTAGGCGTTCATTGATCCTGACGTATCCTGCCTAGAAGCTTAACGGAGGGTCGGACCAACATGGCAGACACCTGAAGAACACAGGGACTTTTGTGATCGACTATAGTGCTTAAGGACACACTTTTGTTTACAAAATGTGATTGCTAATGAATTTTAGTGCAGCCGACTTGATTAAGTGCGCATGTCGCCAAAATATGGTGGAGTGTCGTGCAGTGAACGATTAGGTGCTTTTATACGTATAACTGATAGAAGGGGGAGCGCCAGTTCCATATGCTCCTGATCTGCACGAGACCTAGTTTCGTAGGTAAAGTGATTTTAAGACAAACTTTTTTTATCATAAGTGTCAGCGATTACGTTCTTTTGTTTTAAGAGCGCACAGTAATTAATTAATTATTTTAGACAGCTGTAGCTGTCATTTATTGGCTCTTCTAATTAATTTTCTTTTTTTTTTATATAGACAAATGCAGAATGTTTCAACTATTAAAAAAAAACATTGGTAAGAAATTGGTATTAAAAAAAATAATTAAAAACCAGTTAAAATTTTTATTGCTCCTGAAAATGTTTATGTATTTTTAGTGACTTATTTTGATTGCATCGCTTCATAGAAATTAAAATTTTTAGCAGCTTAAATTACTACAACAAATAAATAGTTTTGTAGTTACCAAAAATTAATCATACCTTCAGTACAGGGTGGACTAAATTTGATTGTTTTACGGGGTATCTCGGTTAGCGTCGCAGTTAGCGAAAATCTGATATCGGTCTCTTGGGTTATATTTTTACGAAAAGAACGCCTATGTAATCAGATTTTTTATATCGCTTTCCATCTTGGCACTACAGACGAAAAATTCAATTTCATAATTTTTAAAAATTTGCTAGAACTTCTTTAATTATTTAAATAGAACAAAATGTTGTGAAGGTTTTTTATACAGATTTTTAGGCTTCATTTAAAAACAAAATTTAGTGACCTTGACTTTCGAGATATGAAGTAAACTTACATTTTTTTAAATTAGAAATGGGTTTCTACCACTAGGGAGTTGACCATGATTTTATATAAAAGAGAATATTTTTGTTTCAGACTACCCGTACCAGCCACTTTTATTCGAAAATGCGACGTCTGACAAAGTTGGAGAAATTTTTTTTATCACAAATCTGCATATGTAGAATTGACTGACGCTATAGCGGTTTTCGTGATTAAACCGGAAGTGACCAAATCCGAAAGTAACTTTAAAAACTTAAATAGAATTATACCTAAATCATAACAACAGTTAAGACCCTATTCGCATGTAACTGAGTTACACCCCCTTTTTTCTTTAGTTTTGTATTTAATTAAATGAAATTTTAGACGTTAAATATGTGTAAAAAAAAAGCGATTATTTGAACATATGTACAATATTGTTTTACTTCCGGTTTCGCCGTAAATGGCTTTAACTTTATTATTTCAAGTGGAACACCCTGTATATTTTTACATTTCTGGAAATAGGAAGCAATTTTGAATACAACAACAAATAATGTTTATAACCTCAAACAATTTTTGGGCAGATTTTTTTTATTGAGTCATTTTTTTTTACGGAATGGTAGTGGTACATTAACCAAAATAGTGCAATTGTATTTAAAATTGCTTCCTATTTTCAAAAATGTAAAAATATACAGGGTGTTCTATTTGAAATAACAAAGTTAGGGTAATTTCCGGCGAAACTTGAAGTGAAACAATGTTGTACATATGTTTAAATATTCGGGTTTTTTACTCATATCATAGGTACGTCTAAAATTTCATTTAATTAAATACAAAACTAAAGAAAAAAGAGGGTGTCCAGAACTCATACTTACATGCGAATAGGGTCTTAAATGTTGTATGATTCAGGTTTAATGGAATACAAACTATAGGTACTGATAATCAAAAAAAAATTCAAGTAAAAAGTGTTTTTTTATCACATCTTTCTAATTATGCAATAAAAACCGGATGACTCTATTTAAGTTTTTAAAGTAACTTCTTACCGAGCTCGGTGGCTGGTTGGTCTGCAACCTAGCGAGTAAAGTCGGGAGGCGTGGGTTCGAATCCCGC